>OZ021686.1:1703317-2165971 GCA_963978505.1 Listrodromus nycthemerus | reverse complement strand
TGGACACTCTTGGGCTTTTACCTCATTCCGGAGTACTTTCCACTTGCCGGACTCCCGCGGAAAGATTATCCCGCTGGTCAAGCACCGTTTCACCTCGACCACCGGAAGCCGTCCTCGAGCTCTGATTATTTTTAGGGGTCAAAGGTAGAAACGGAGCACTCGAGGGTGGATTTGTTGCGATGGCGAAGATGGCAATCGTTGAAGCGATCGGAAGGGACTGTCGGGTCGACAGAGATGCTCCGACGGAGCTGAGGCGACCATCGAAGACAGACTGATACGCCATTTTTTTTAAATTTTTACTTGCCCCGGACTCGCGGATGGATTTTGTTTTAACGTCGCTTTGCCGGTAACTTTTGCATTTATATGATTTGGAGTTGCATGGGAATTGCTCGGGTCCACCGGGACGGAGCGATCGGTCTCATTTCAATATGGAGATGAGACCGCTCTGTTCGAACTTTTGCATCGATTTCTTCTGTTGCGTACTTTGTATGGGATGAGAAAGTAAAATGAAAAAAATATATAAAATAATCGTTTCGATTCCTGCGTCAAATATTTGAAGGAACCCAAAGGAATCTACTCGGCGGAAATTCGGTTTGGATTTTTAAGGTCAATGGAATTGCGGATTTTTGAAAATTTTCTATTATTTTTTTATACACAATCTTCGTCGTTTGATTAAATGAATTTTTGTAAAATTGAATACAAAAAATTGCCACTGTAATTTTTTTTCTCGACAACTCTATGTTATCTTAATAATTTATTTCCGGAAATTGCATTTATGGAGTTTAATCTGTTTCACGGCATTTCCCGAACGTTCCCCCGGAAGGATTTAGGTTCATTCAATATGCTGAAAGAGCATCAGCCAGTAAGAAAAAAAAAACTTCTCGCGAGGTAACATTATTTAACGCAATATTCAATGCAGACACGGAAGAGTTCAAGCATACTCGATATGTTCAAAGAGAATGTGAAGTTTCAGACCGCGTTTCAGACAGAGCTTAATTGAAAAAAAAAAAAAAATCCAAGTGAAGTCAAAATAATATGCGAAATAAAAAAAAAAAAAATTTAAAGCTAGTCTTAAATTGATACTTCTAAAATATTTATACTATTAAAATCTGTCGAATATTTTGAATATTCAAATTTGTGTTATTTTCAATTTATGAAGAATTATTCAAATTTTCAAATATTCGCGTAATTACTTGGTACCAAAAAAAAAAAATCATTATTTTTCAATAGGAATAAAAACATTTTTTTCTGGCAAAATAATTCCTCGTTACTCGTCTATTGCTTTCAATTTTCGCGTCGATGACAAACAGCCATGAAAAATCCTAAAGCCCGCCTTGTCGGGCTCTGGCTGAGCCACTTCGAAAACTGGGTTACTAACTTAAAGTTTTGGTACGAGATTGAAATTCTATGTGAATAAGACGAGGAGACTCGGAGCGCCGCTTACGAAGAAGAACAACAATAATGGTTGAAGCATGAACAAAAGCATGCGAGAGCACAGCAAATAGTAGAAAGGCGAAATAGACGGTAAAACTGAGCACGGGTTTTTCTCAGCCAGCGGAGAGGCTGAGCTCTCTCTCCGTCATGCTTCCGCACATTACGAAAGGAATTTCAGTCGGGCTGCTCCGAAAACTTTTCGTTCTGCCGGGCGTTATACGAGTTCACCTATTTGAATGAATTTTTGTAAAAATGAAACCATAAATTTTCCTCCGAGTTGCTGAAAGCCGATAAATTTTATTACCACTTTATTTTGTCAAATTTTTCGAAATTTAATTCAAGCCGATGTGGTCTTGTTTGTTCAATAATCGGTATTTCTTTGGTTGATCGCTTACCTGATCGACGATCTCTGAGAGGTCGTGCAGACTGATATTGTAAATGCCGTTTCTGTAACAGAGAGAAAACGAAAAGTTGTCATCGACTCGGTTGGAGAGCTTGATTGATTTTTCTGTGAAAGTTGCTCAGTCGGTAACCATGGACTTTTTTTTGTGTCGAATGTTTGCCATTTGTAACTGGTATCCGTTACAATTTTTTTTACCGACCGAGCACGGTAGAAAACAAAACTTTCAGAGTCACGAGACAGAATCGTCCCATCCAAAGCAACGAAGTCACTGCAATTCGTCCACACTCATAATGGAATCTTGATGAGGTCCGAAATAGCCCGGTTGATAAAAAAAAAACTAAAACATTTTTCTCCCTATAAATATATTTTTCCTTAAAAAAAAAAAAAAAAATCTCCCCTGCATTCGTCTCACAGTCGCGAACCTCCGGAAAACTCGCTCCGGCACCGTTGGATAGAAAGTTTATTACAGTCTCCTTTACCGACCGAGTCCGTCAAGGCGGGAAATTTAAATACCATTATTTTCTATTTATTTTCGAGTACACGATTGCCGACATAAGACCGAAAGTTATGAAAGCGACCTCGTCTTTTACACTTCGTATTTTGCTTCACCGGTCCGCCCTGCCGTTCCAAAGTACCACCAAGTCCGCGTATAAGAGAAACGAGAGTGGAAAATCTATTTTTGCAGTGTTGCAGCCAGCGAGCCACGTAGCTCCATCGATCTTCTTCAATTAGTGCCGGGCTGAACGTAATTAGGGAGAGTCGGTGGGTTAGTGTACGTGCCGTGAAAACTGTATGCATCCATTATCGAATGTTTGCGACTGCTCTATATGGCCGAAATGCACTCTTGCGGCTCTTCCCTGCCCTTGCGGCTCCCAGACATAAAATTGATTAAGCTCTTGTGGTGCGAACCATCCTCTTCGCCCTCCCCTTTTCACCCGGAACGTCGGTCGGTGGCTTACGGATTCCTCGTTTCGATATCTACCATTTTCCTCGCATAACATCTGCATAGCATAAATCTTTTATTCATATATAACAACTTATTCCTCTTCGCGTCATACTTTATGTGTAATCAAGTTTCACTCATCAGCATGTAGAGGGCGCTTCCGGGATGAATTAATTGATTTCGGGTTCGTTTGAATATTCATGGGAGTAGATGCGATCGCGCGAGTTCGAAGGGATACGTTTTTTTATGGTAAATTTATCAGAGCATCGCGATGACTTTTAGATGTTTGTTTTCATTTTTCTTCGGCGTTTCGGATTTTCGATGATTGTCGCAAACGCGGTGTCGATGTCGCATTTTTTTGCAGAGATTGGTGAACAAATTTTTTTTTTTTTTTTTTTTTTTTTTTTCGGATGTCAGTGTCGTGTTTCAATCGGCGACGTCGCGAGACTCAACAAAAAAAAAAAAACCTTTTTTCCAACATTGAAGATGTTATTTAAACAGAATTAAAAAAAAAAAATCTATCTATGCGAAAGACTCAAAAAACTGTACGGTCTTAAACGAAAACGAACAAAAAAATTCTAATGACTTTTTGAGAACTAATTTTCGGCAGGCATTAATTTGTTGAGGCCGGTTTTCATTTTCTTTCAGTCGTTTCCAATTGGTCAACATTTTCTTACGAGAATAAAAAAATATAATAAATCAAAGAAAAAAACGGCGCGAAATTCGATGTGAGGAAAGATGGGCAGGGGGGGGGGGGGTGAGATAGCCGGGGGCTCGCGGGTTATAAAAATTTGCATGCCGAAATGACGTGGAGGAGGAGAGAACGAGTTTCCAATTTTTCTTTTTTTTTTTACTCTTCCTTTTTCACTTGGTTTGAGTGGTTTAGGGGACTCGCCAGCGGGACACGAGAGAGGCTTCAAGAACGCGGAGGAAGCGTGCGGGAAACTCAGGAAGGATAGCTCGAGGGGGCGCGTCAGCCTCCCAGCCATCGCAATATCTCGAGGAGCTTCTCGAGAAGTCTGCAAGCCTGGAAGGTACTTGCCGTGGCAATGTGTGGCCACCGAGCCGGACCGGCAACTTCTTGCGTGTCCGGAGAAGTGTACATAGTTCCAGAGATAATACGAACGAGATATCACGGTCCAAAACGAGCGACCACGGACAACCGGGTAAACAACAATAATTAAGGTAAACCCCTTGTTGACTGTGCTGAGTCTTGACGTCGTGAGCGGGAACGTTGAATTTTCACGAAATGTCGCAATAATAAAGATAATTGCCATACAAATTTGTCGTAATATTTAATATTTAATATTTAGTATTTAATATTTAATATTTAATATTTAATATTTACTATTTAATATTTAATATTTAATATTTAATATTTAATATTCAATATTTAATATTCAATATTTAATATTTAATATTTAATATTTAATATTTAATATTTAATATTTAATATTTAATATTTTTGTTATTTAATGGATAAGAAAAAAATGAATTATAATTACCTCGCGCCAATGAGAAAGAAAGTGGCGGTGCGTTCGAGAAGTTTGAAGTGCTCGACGTGGCTCTCGTTGCCGAGAAATCGTTGCCCGATAAGTTCGCCTGTAACAGAAAAATATGAAGAGAAAGAATTGAGTAAGACCGTTCGAACGTGTTTCGAATGATTAGTTACGAATCTACGGTGTATCGACAGGGTAGCACGGCGGGGTGTAATAACGTTACGGTTATGATAAATAGACGTGGCGGTATGCACGAGTGGTTCCGTGTGAAAAATTTAACAGCGGGAGCGCCATCGAGAAACGGCAGGAGAAGCTATTCAATTGTGCATCGAAGGTGGAAGGGGTCGCGAGCTGCATGGAAAGAGCGGAGGTGGGCGACACGATGGAATGCGAGCGCGGTTACGCGTGGAAGGCGCAAGTGCACAGAGACGGAAAGAACAACGCACAAGTGCATGCACCACGCGTCATTGATAGCTCGCGTACCGTATAATTTAAATAATGGCTGACGATAAAGTACGGGGGATAAAATATGTGTATCGGTAATTTGAAAATATCGGCTCGGAAAAAAACAATTTTATTCCCCGAGAAAATGACAATTGGTAACGGTAACACATTGCGAAGAGTTCAATGAGAGTGGAAGATCGGATAATATCTGGCAGTAATGGCCGGAGAGCATGAGAAAAAAAAAATCAGAGAAAAAAAGGAGTAACGGACAATAACGTTCGGACGACCGGCAATAGCTCATGAATAGTGGTAACCGTTAGTAGCGATCAGACCGCACAAGAACATTGAAAGATAAAAGGTAAATGACTGTCAAATGAAATGTATGACGGAGAAACAATCTATAATAATTGTCGGTACCGTTCGGACTTCGTGTAATCTGAGCGTCAGTAGAGACTGTTAGTAAAGGTCAGACGACTTGCAAAGTAGAAACTGCAGTGACCGACAGCCTCGATGTTGAAGTAGTGAACGACATTGACGATCGGACAACCGCGGAAAAAAAATAATAGCGATGATAAAAAAAGTCGCAACGACAAAAAAATATTTTGTGACCACTTTTTATTTGCTTCGTGGAAAATATTAATTTTAATCGAATAAATATCTTACTCGAATAAAATAAACGTGGGGCGTAAAGTTAATTATTTTTCTGGATGCAGTTTCTGATTAAAAAAATTGTCATCGATGCTCCTGCAAAATGAATGTGCTCCAGAGAAGTTTCCACTGTACACCTATCGCAAACACAATAAGAAGAAGGAATCCACGAACGGCCGAACACTCGGACGATAAATGTCTCTCGGTCGTTAAATATTCATTCGGTTCGCTGTCCCTTCCTGGCTCTCCTTGCGGAGTAAATTGGGTTGCGCGCTATTTTCACGAAAGAATTTTCTGTATTCGCCTCTCGTACCTCGGTCTTATCCGCGCGAAACTCGGAGATTGCCCTTTCCTCCAACATCCGATTGATACATTTATTACTTAGGAGGAGGAACAGCTACGTGGTGAATTTCAATTTCGACACTATTTGCTCCGCTGATTTATCATAAGGGCGCGTGACTGTGTACCGACGTACTGCCTGTACGTCGATACGCAATCATAATAATCTAAGGCACATACTCGCAGCTATAGAATATTAGAATCTTGTGATGTACGATTTTTTTTTTTTTTTTTCAAATTACTTTTCTCTCATGAAATAATTGACAGATGTCAAATTCCGTAAATGGATAATATAATATAATATAATATAATATAATATAATATAATATAATATAATATAATATAATATAATATAAAAAATAAAATAATATCATATTCTCAAGTTTGATTCGGCGGGAAAATTAAATTAAAATCGCAGTTAAATATCTCCGGCACGAAATATCAAACGGCTGTTCCCTCCGAAAATCCGTCCAAGATTCCCTCAATCCAATCGACAATTTACCCGTTTGTCATTTGTCACGTCACATTATTCCGGTACTCTCTAAATTCCTTGTAATACAATGAAATTTATCCTCCGGAAAAGCAACCGTCCGAAAACAGTGACATTCGTCAATGGCTCAGTCGGAGCAACGTTGCTAAATTCCATACAATGACAATCGGAAAATTGTGTAACGAGTAAAGGGGAAATCGAGTAAACCGAGGGAGAGACAAAGCCGAGGGTCGCTGGGAGCGAACGTCGGTGGAAAAAATGTCCGCTCGCTCTCGAACGCGCAGGGAATAAATTAAAAACGTTGAACAAACTCGATGCGAGCGGCGGCGCGACGATGGTTGCGAAGATGAGAACGGAAAAGAAGCGCGGTTCGAAAGGGTGGTGCTCGATTCAATGGGGATTGAGAGAAAATGGTGGGGGGAAAAGTAGAGGGGGGGGGGGGGGGAGAAGGGTTCCGGGGTAAAGGGGGAGTGGCGAGTAAAGTATGAAATTAAAAAAGCTTCGGGCCACGCGACGCACAGCTCTGCGGGACCCGCAGGTGTCTTCCATCTCGTCCGTACTCCCGCATCGACGATCACGCCCATTGTCCCCGTCTTTTTCTCGGCGTGAGATCCGGGCGACTGCGAGCCAGTTAGCCGGAGGATAATTAAATGTCTCTCCGGTGGGCGGCTGAGTTATTTTCGCGAATTTTCATTAAGACATTGAGCCGTAAAAAGGAGGCGAGGGCGAGGCGGAAGAGGATTAAATAAAAGGAACGGGAGCAGCGTGAGACCCGATGGTGAAAAATCGTGTTGAAATCCGAGCGTTAAGAGAAAAATGCTGCGATGGAGGAATAATAAAAAAAATGAAAAAAAAAAAAAAAAAAAAAAAAAAAAAAATTGGAATATCGAAGAATCGTTATAATGGGGCGAAGTCGGGACATCTGAGAAAAACGATTTTTATTCTCTTCAATTATCCATCGGTGACACTCTGCTGGACTCGCACTTTGAACCGTAGTTTCCGGCTCGGCTGTACGCTCCGGGCTCCAGCCGTATTTCCCGCGAGGACAGGGGGTGGGAAAATGGAACAGGGGGAGGGGGGCTGGTGGTAAAGAATGGGAGGAGGAAGAAAATATTAACCCTGTCAGTTTGGGGGAATTTATGTCGGGGTGGCGGGACTAAACGAAAAAGTGAGCGGCAGAGTTGGGAAAACTGCGGCTTCGATGAAAACGCGGCGTTCCGGAAGGAGGGAGCAAAAATGGAGGGGTACGAAGTTGATACCCGGGTCGAAAGTGGGTGGGGACTCGGTTTCAATTATCTTCCGTGGCACTTTGCTGGCGGTGCCACTTTCGATTCGAGACCACTTTCGATTCGAGACCTCGGGTCAATCCACCTTATTCCGCGAAGGAGAGACGCCTCAGACGCGTATATCGACGTCCAACGGACGAGATGGCGAACGCTGGTGAAACGCACGACGCGGGTCAAAAATTGGATAGCACAAAATACTTTCTAAATTTTTTTTGTTTTTTTTCAACATTTGAAATCACCGGAGCGAAATGTCCTGAAACTCCTGAAAAATGCCCGTTTTATCTCCAAAGGCAAACTCCTTCTCGGACCATCGATGCGATCGTTGCGAATTAAATCTTCTCTATAAATAATCGGTATCTCATTTTGCCCCGGACTCTTCGATGCAGAAAACCTCTTGCGGACACTCTTTTAGGAGTAAATAGCAAAAAAAAAAAAAAAAATGGGGTGAAACGGATTTTTCGAAAAATATATTCACCCGACCAAAAAAGCTCTCTGACATCACACGGCGGACACGAGTCCGTTTTGCCCTTCGCTCGTCAACGGTGTCCGGCTAGAAAAGCGCAGGTACTCGAGTTCACGCGGTACGTCTGAACGGGTGAAGCGACGTTAAGCCCTTTGCAACCGAGGCGATCGGCCACGACGGGACTCACGTGGAAATTGCTTCGATTTCGCTGTAACCGAAACTAAGCTGGAGCCGGGAGAATTTCGAGTTTGGGGCAATTTCATCCACCCACGTACGCTACCCAGAGAACTGCGAAGAGCTGAATTTCAAACGTCCCGGTAACGTCCGAACGTCCACTCCGCACGGTTAGCGGAATTCACGAAGCTTGAATTTACAGGATCACCAAAGCGAAAGCCGGGTTAACGTCATCGACGTTGTCCGCTTCCTCCACCTCGGCCATCCGGCACTGGATCTATCGAAGGATCCGGGCGGAAGCGCAACCGGCGAAAGGACTCGGAGAGAATTCCCCACCGACAGCGGGAGTTGCAGCGTATCAGCCCAGCGGAGAATCGCTCGAGAGAGGAAGGAACGCTGGTATAGAATCACGTGGCTATAGACACGCCGCTGAAGGAAGACGGGCCGCAGTGAGGAGGACCCGTTGTGGTGGTCCGCCGTACACGGGAAGCCCCTTAGGCCCTCGTTATCGGTGCTAAATGGGTTACGTGCTCGAGCTTCGGGAGACGCGGAAGGGGCCGCGGAGGGCCGAGGGAGTGGACAAGCTCAACCATCTTCTCCCTCCTCCCGCTCTCCCCTCACGACGCTCTAAAGTTTCGCTTCTTTGCGTTTTCTTATCTCGCCTGGTGGCCGTGTGCTGTTATCCGAGCCTCGAAAGGTTTGCCCTCTTCTCCCCGCTCCATCCGCTCCGCCGAACCACTCCACACCTTCCTCATGGTCTTTCATTACCTATCAGCCTTTCCCCCCCCCCCCCCACGCTTTCCGTTCCTTGCTCGTCTTCTCCGCTCAACGTCTTCCTCCGACCCACTTCATACCTACTGCATGCTCTTTTTTTTTTTTTTTTTTTCTCTCCTATCCGCAGCTTTTCCTTTCCTCTCCTTTCTTACCCATCTTCATGCTCGATATTTCTTCCCGTGGCCGGCGGCTGTTTCTTCTCACTTTCAGTTAGCTATGCGTTATTTCCATGCTCGTCTTCCTCCTCGTAGCTTGGGCTCTTGCCGCACTTTCCTTTCGATGCTTTCCTCACTCCCGAACACCGAGGAAGAAGTTCTTTCCCAAACACTTCTCTCTCTCTCTCTCCCCGTTTCTCGTCTTCTCTCCCTGTCGACCGCGGCAAGCTCTTTTCCGTAGTTTCCATTTCTCTCCTCTCTCGCTCACGAGGATAAGCGAGCAAAAAGTCCCTCCCTCGATATCTCCCTCCGACATCGGACGGATTTTTTTCGTCACTCTCCATTCCATTCTCGCTCGTCTTCGTCCATGCGCGACATCAACTCCGTCTGCCATCGCCGGTCGTTTCTTTCTCGCTCCGCTCGTTTGTCGTGATACCATTTTTTATGTTTTTTTTTTTTCCCGAAACGTTCCTTCCGTTATTCCGGAGCTCAGGGAGATTCTGGGTCGTCGCGGGGCGCAACCAACCCCATTCGGCCTTTATCGGCTTCGAGCATTGTGTCCGCTCCTTCGGAGTCGCGCGTATCCTTTGCACACACGCTTAATGGACCGCACGGTGAGCGACAATGCGAAGCCGCGCTACCGATTCACCGATGAAGCCGCAATGGCCCGGTTGCCGTTTGCGTCTCGCGTATCTCAATGCGGGACGAAGAAACGACAAGCGGATGGCGAAAGACCCCGGCTCAAGCCGTTGTGGCGAATGGTCTCTCGCAGCCTTTGTGCTTGACGGTTCTCTTCCTCCGGCTCGTCGCGACCCAATGGGTCGTTTTTATTCGACTCTCACATCGGACCAAATGAGCCGAAGAAACACGTACGTATCGATACGTATCCGCACCTTTGGCTATCGTTGGTGTTTTCCAACCTTCCACTTTTTCACGTCACATCTATCCGTTTATATCGTGGTCTTTTCCTAAATCGAAATTAATTAATTTCCTAAATCGAAAATTCGAAATTAATAAATCACCCTGATACGCGATATCGGTTGCGGTGGAGTATCGGTGGTGGCGTTGGTGTTGGTTCAGATGTTGATGTTGTTCGCGTGCTCGCTTTATTCTTCCTCCTTCCATCCATAGAAAAATCGATTGGACGCTGAGCTGGAATCGAACTCGATCGCTTGAGAATCGCGGTTCGATCCTTTCGACAACCGCTCACGTTGACAATAATAACAATAATAATCCGGTACAGTGTAGTAGAAATGCAAGAAATGTCTATACGAAAGAACAATGAATCTAAAAAAAAAAAAAAAAAAATATTATCAATAATACAACTGATCATGAAATCCTTGCAATGTTGAAAATTTATAAAGCAGTTCCATGAAAATAATTCGAACGACAAAGTTCCAGGCGAGAGTACCGAAATTCATGAACACCGGTACGATTAAAGGTATAAAAACAACCGAAAATTATAATGAGAATTAATGTGAGAATTAATGGGATGCGTTCTGTGTCGGAGCTCAATGAAACGGATGATAAGACGTATATGCGCGAGGAGGCGGAGGTAACTGCAGATAAGATTGAGAACTTATGGCGAATGGATGAATGGTGTAACATTATCCATGGGACAGTCGGTGGGTGGGCGAGAGCCGGAGTGTGCCGAGTCTCAGCGTCTGCATGCGTGTGCATATATAGGGTGTCTCAGAAGTCGTAGAAGAAACTGTTACGGTTGATAGAGAAAAAAATTCTGAATCGAAAGTTCCTGAGTCAAACATTTTTTTGGGCCATAGAAAATTAGTTATTAATTAAAAACGGTAGCCAATCAGGAGCGCGCTACAAGACCGCTCTCACTCTCGCGTCTCCGCTACTTCCCCCGCTCATTCCTTTTTCTCTTGTAGCGCGCTCCTGATTGGCTACCGTTTTTAATTAATAACTAATTTTCTATGGCCCAAAAAAATTTTTGACTCAGGAACTTTCGATTCAGAATTTTTTTCTTTATCAACCCTAACAGTTTCTTCTACGACTTCTGAGACACCCTGTATATATATATATATATATAGGAAGGGAATGAAGGGGCCGAGCCCCGAGGAGCGTGAATCATCGGGTCACGCGAGTGCGAGCTCGAAAGCTCGAACAGCCCTAACACCCGGAAGGATCGTCGTCCCCGTGACTCGGCGTTCGTCGTTGAGCTACCGCCAGTACCGGTACTGGCGGTCTTTTGGTACCGCGCTGTGCCACTCGGCTTCGTTCACCGCCTTACCCGTCGTCGATGCACATCCTTTCCGCACAGAAAGCTCCCAGTTCTCGTCCTGCCCCTTCACCTCGGCACGACCCTAAATTCACCGGAGGAGGGAAACCCAGCCGAACGTTGCGAACAACCATCGAGCCGGTCGATTCCGATCTCATCCGGCGAAGAGAAATCGGCGCCATTGCCACGAGGCCGTACGGCAATCCGTAGTTCAGCAATTTCGGTCCTCGTCGACTTCCCGACTATCATTGTTTTTTTTTTTATGAAGTCTGCGGAAGACTCAGACCTCGTGACGACCTCTTCAGTTCGCCTTCACCGACGATAAGGCTGGGGAAAAATTGTTGGAAGAATTTGTGAGTCGTCGATGAAGTCGGTTTAGATGAGAATTCGATCCGACGCTCAACCAATTTTTCACAGCTTCGCGACCGGCTGTCGATGCGAGTTCTGGTTTTTCATCCGGTAGAAATATCAGACACCGATGAGTTCATGAAGAAGTTTCGAAGAGACTCCAGAGTGACCTATTTCGTGCTTTGTTTGATTATTTTGTACGCGGCTGTGGAAACTTTATTGCAATCAATTTCGGGATCTCATGAATTTGGGATTGTCGATGAAAGCCTTGCCAAAGCCTCTTCGGGTCTCGATTTGACCCTTCAAAATTTTTGATTCGTATGTAACGCTACTCCGTTTCATTGTGCATGTGGTGCACATCTACCATGTACAATTTTATGTACAATTATACATGCACAATTTCATTATAAAGTACATGGGGGAACCCGCGACGTCTAACCAAGTATACATTCGCGCACGTGTGCAGATCTTTTTGAAGCGCTCTTTCAATAGATCCAGCTCTTGAATCGTTATAATGCGGGGTGTTACTGCCTCTCGCTCGCGCTCGACCTTAATCCGATCGCAGGGATAGGGAGCTCTGGATACGCTATATCGTCAGCGAGGCTGTAACACGCGAGAAATCGATTCGCGCATCTCATTCGGGATTTAACGAACGGACTAACCGAATGTGGCTTGATCCTGTGAAAATAGGGACGAGTGAACGGTTAAGATTTCATCGAACGAACACTTTAGAATAATTCACTCCATTTCTTTGTCCACCTGTTACAGTCTATCGAGTCGCCTGTTGAACGTTTCAAGAAAAAACAAAAAAACTTTAATTCTACAGGTGAAAAAAAAAATTCATATTTCATTAATTGTAATTTCTTTTGAGGGCTAAAATTTTTTGTTTTTTTTTTTAATTGTACACCTACCGTTTTTTCCTCGCGACTTGAGGTAGTTCATTTTTACTGAGAGGGTTATAGTCGCGAGTAATCGTTTGTGTTAAAAAAAAAATAATTAAAAAAAAATGCATATTTCATTAATATTATTTTCACTTGAGGGTTAAAATTTTTTTTTTTTTTTTAATTGTACACCGACCTTTTTTCCTCGCAACTTGAGGTAGTTCATTTTTATTGAGAGGGTTATAGTCGCGAGTAATCGTTTGTGTTAAAATTTTTTTTTTTTTTTTAATTCATATTTCATTAATTTTAATTTCACTTAAGGGTTAACATTTTTTGTCTTTTTTTTTTTAATTGTACACCGACCTTTTTTCCTTGCAACTTGAGGTAGTTCATTTTTATTGAGAGGGTTATAATCGCGAGTAATCGTTTGTGTTAAAAAAAAAAAAAAAAAAAAAAAAAACTAAACTTGAAGAAGATTTATTCGATAAGAGGATTTGCGGTGTCATTATGAGGGTATGAGCGGGCGTGGAGTAGTTCGAGGATCATTGATCCGTTCCGGAAAAACAACAGCCACGATCGTCGACGATATATTAAAATCCCAGCAGCTGGCGTACCGATAACGATGGTAATGACGGGAAGCTCGATTAAGTATCGTCCAGGGTCCATTTCCTTTTATATAGCACGAGCCATTATGCGTTTAACGAACGATATCGTATAAATTTCCTCGGCACGGTGTGCCTCGCACCGCACTAACAAACCACCTCGCGTCCCGTTCTCTGCCCCAGTGTCGAGGTGGTTAAAATGGTACCCGGTGACAAAACGGACCATTCGCTTCCACTCGTTTTTCTCATCGCACGGAAAAAAAAAAAACTGATAAAAAAAATCGTCCGTTTTGCCCCGGCGATCCGTCTTGCCCGACTCGCCCACTCCAACTTCCCACCCTCCGCGATTCGTTCCAACTTTCCGCCGAGCGCATGAATTTTCGCAATAAAAAATTATTTACCTTTTCACCGTGGAGCCCAGTCAATACCGCTTGGGTCGAGGACGAGCGTGGCGCACTCGCTGGCTGACACGCGACCATGCGCGAAACTTTAACGCCGGCAGGATTAATACGGTTTAATCAATAATTCTTTGGGCAATAAATAATGGATAGGTGGGGGGGGGGGGGGGGGGGGGAGAGATTCGGCTCTTCCATCGTTACCTCGTACGTCATATCATTTGCATACGCATATCGCCGTACACATCGTCATATGTGCGATGAATATTCGTTATCCGTCGCTGCTTGTCCCGTTGAATTTGCCGTGTTCGAAGTTCCGGAGTGTGATCCGTGTTGCACGTAAATCGGTAGCCTTGTCGTTACATCCGCGATAACTCGTCAATCAAACACGTTGCGAAGCTATCCGGGACGCAAACTTGGCTGACAACGACACTGGATCGCCTGGTACAAACACGAGAAGCGAACACCGGTAGGGATCGGCCACGACGGGCGAACGTCGTCGACGGAGCACGTGTTGTGCTCCTTCTCATCGCGTGTGTGACTATGACGCATCGGGCGTATCCGGGAAATCGATCTTTCGTTACTCGTGAACTCGGTAACGCATCGCGGGGAGGATCGACGAGGAAACTTTTCATGACGCGCGATAATCAATATGACTAAGCAGATGTGCGTCATTGCCTTGAGCCGTGTATGTCGTCGTAGCGTTGACGATTGCTGATGAAAAAAAAAAAAAAAAAAACATCGTGGCGTCCAACTGGACATTGCAGAGCGTTGGATCGTCTTCGGGTCCAGAAATGTCTGATGAATTGTGATAAATTTTTTTTTTTTAATAAACATTTCCACCGCAGCGTCATTGGGAAGCCTCAAATTGCAGAACATCCTTCGAAACATTCTGGCCGATAAGACATTTCAATGAGAAACCGATCAGCAATAATTCCAAACCGACAGACGCGTCCACTCGGAACGACACTTGAACGATAATTCGACAGACAAGAATAAGGAATTTTCCGTGATCGAAGCTTTTGTCACTGGTCGTATCGTGATCAACGGCTCGTAACCACATTGATCTCCCTCGTCCAGTTCACCTGCCACACGACGAATTCAGTTGGACGCAGCGGGGATTCAGTTTCACGGTCCGCGATCAATTTGTCTTTGCCAAAAGGCTCGCATTGCTCGTTCGACGCGTTGCAATCGCATCAGCGACGGTTTCCGGCAACGTGGACATCCGGATAGGGCCGGCCGGTAAGTGCTTCGGCAGTAGCGCTGCCAACTTATCGAGACAAACGTTATACTCGTGGAAAGAGCTGACGGTGATAGAATTCCAGTGGAATCGACACGGCGAATGGACGGTGGAATTGTTGGAACAGAAGGGTAGTCTGGTTTGCTGGACGCTATCATTGGGATCAAAGAGACTCGGACGAACGGCCGCGTGGTACACGGGAAGGGTGGACAACCGGGTCACAAACGAAGCAGGTCCGGAACCCGAGCGACATCGGTAGGGGGCGCTCGATCGAGTGTCGAAGATTCGCTGATGCTGGGTTACCGGGCAGAAACGGGAAACCGTGCGGAAGGAGAGAGGATGAGGAAGAGTCGGGGATGGATGCGGCACACGAGTATAGGTGGGGCGGGGGCAGAGCAGATAGGTGTGTAACAGAGAAAGGTGAGTCTACGTGAGACCCACACACTTACACGGACAAAGGCCGGAGTGGAGCGTCGATGAGAGCGTGAGCGGTGGAGAAAGTGTGGAGCGTGAGGACAATCGCGCTACTGCGAATTGCCTTGTTTTCCGCCGGTACGCGGTACAGGGTAAACATGGTATGGCGGAGTTAGGAAGCGGGCAACACAACTTTGTACACGTTGTCGGGGCCACTTCTGTCGAGAATTGCGGAGGTGCGACGAGGTGAATTCGTCGGGAGTGAGATCGAGGGGAAACGGGAACGGAGAGGGAGAGTGCGATATCAGAGGTTGGAGCAATAGGAATTGCGGAGTGAGGGAGAAGTACAACCGGGATTCTGTGGAGCAACGTTGGGAAAAGGCGGGTTTGCACGGTTTACGATACACCGTAACGTACAGTGATACTGTTTATGGAGTGCTGGAGTGGGTTCGAGGAGTAAGGGCGTGCGAGGTTGGTCCAATAAGTCCCGTCGCTTCGTCCGCGCTGTTCATTCTGCTCGCCGTGTCTCTCCCGGTCGCTCGGCTACGTTTCGTCGTCCATCGCAATTTTAATTTTCCGGCTTTCTTCGCTTCATTCCACTCTGTCCGACAGAGGCGTCTCCACCGGAGATCTCGCAGCGAATTTTCACAGAGCAGTCGGTGAATGTTACGAAGTTTCCGATGCGTTGGGTTTTTTTTTCAGGGCGGTCATGATCGAGCATTGTCTTCCGAGAAGGTCGGATCTAATCGATTGGGTTGTAATTCAGCCGGGTCACAATTGTGTCGGTTGGGTTGGAGAATTGTGGCGCGAGGAGAAAGAAAAAAATTGCTTACTCCGGCGAAGGAATCTATTGGAAAGCGAAGGAAATCGTTCGCGGCTGATCGAACCACGCAGTTCCCCGTGCAAATGAGCCATTGGCATTCATTGTCGGGCCCGAGGCTGGTATTTTTTACCGTCATCGGCAAATCCAATCTCCATACCTCTTCGCCTTGTACCAACACCGTGCCAGATCTGGCATTAGGATCGAGCGATGGAAAGATCGCGGCTAAGATCCACACACATGACACACACACACACACACACACACAGGAAATAGTATGGCGGACGGCGCGAGTCAACGCTAAGGCATGTCAACTTGAAGTATGTACGAAGTATCAATATTAATCGTTTGGAATCGACGGTGGAACGGAGCGAGAAAGGAGAGAGAACTGAGCGAGAAGCCGTTCGGTGTCGATGGTTGGAAACTGGCCGGCGGCATTCTCGTGCCGAGAATCGCCGATGGATAATGACGCCGATAATGACGATAATAACGAAGGAATATTGCGCGCATCGCTAGTTCTCGATGGTCCATTGTACGGAGTCGCGATTGAAAATGGAATTCCGAGGATTTATAGGAAGAATGCAATGGTAACAGCCGGTTGGATGCGACGATGACGATTATTATTGGTCCAAGGCGTTCCGCGGATCGTCGAGTCCCGCAGCGGCGCATCGACAACGGGAATGTCTGCGCAATGACTAATAATCATTGCTATTGCGTTAGCCAGGGTTCGGTCAGGATTTACACACTTGTGACATTACGGAATATAATTATTCATCCGAGTCTTTACCTTGGATGAGCCGCGTACGTGGACAATTATTTTCTCGATTTTTCTTCGATCACCGATTCTCGCAACGCTGCCAGAAAATCGCCAATTTTTTTTTTTATCAATGATCATTATAAATCTAACACTTTTTGAGAGACTTTTCGATCAGAGTGATTTATATTCCATCGTTTCGCTCGTGCACGAATTACCGATTCTTCAAAAAATCACTTCCTTCCCCTCCCTCGTGCCATAATATCGTTTAGGAGAACGCGAGAAAAAATGAACTTTTGGATGGCGACGAAAATTCTGATGCACCGTTGGGACTAAAATGGAGCATCGAAATGTTATCGGAAAATTAAGTTTTTCTTTCACTGTCCCATTTTACATCGCAGTCTTTTACAACAACGAAAAACTTTATTTTTCGTCTGGAGCGTTGCTTCCTGTACGAAGAATATATTTATTCATTTATTTATAACGGACCCAATTTTCTAAATAAAAAATCATAACACGCGTGCGAATCCGCGGATGTTCCAGTTGAATAATCGTTACAAAAAAGTGATCGAATATAAAATGGTTAATTTTTACGAGACATTGATTGCTGCAATCTTAGCAGCGAGTTATCCAAGCCGGAAGAGCACCGTTTCCTCGGCGAAATAAATTTACTTCGAGAAATCATATTTCCAGACGAAAAATTACTCGTTTCCAATAAGTCGCCGGAAATATAAATTCCGCGGAGGATCGCGCGGGCGTTTCTCGCCCACGCTGCAACGTCGCAGCCGGTTTCTCACAGACGAAGATTCGTTCTCGTTAAACGCCTCGACGTTCGGGTGGTCTTCGACCAAGTATCTCTCGTAGCTTCGTAACGATCGCTAATTGGCGATGCGCTCTTTATTTATCGACGGAGAGCTCGACGGCAACAGGTGATGCATTTTTTTTCAGCGAGGTCAAGGTGTGTCGCGGGAATCGTTGATTCGCCAACCACAGCTCCGGACCAGTGCTGGCAGACGGTCGGCCAGACGGTGCATGTTAAATTGATCTCGTACCGGTGTGCTTTGCGTCGTTCATACGAAGCCATTTTCGATTTACGAGGCTTCACTTCGTGTCCGACTCACTCGTCTTCCAGCTTCCGGCGTAGAGTTCGCGTCCCACGAGCGCCAATACGATCTCCATCGGTCCAACATCCGTTTGCGATTCGTCAAGAGTGCGCGCTCGCTCGGTTTCGTCGATGACTGCGAAAGCAGAGACGGTCGAGTTTCGAAGGGACGAAGCTCCGAGGCAGCGATTGCGATAGAAGATGGCGAAGCAAAAAGAGGGAGACGAGAGTGAGGAGAAAATTTCGGAGTTTCTGGAATCGTGAGCAAATTGAGATGCGAATAGGTTCGGAGATGGGAAACGAGGAGAATGAGAAAGATGGGAGCGAAAGGAGCATCGCGGTAAAGTTGCAAAGCGTGATTTCACTTTTCGCAGGAAATTAATGAAGAAATGGCAGAACTGAGAGCAAGTGATTAGGGACGGAAAGAAAAAATCGTAGGAAATGGAACCCCGATTTAATCGGTCGAACGACAATACGATTGACCGAGCCATAATTCAAACGTTTCACCAACGATCCAATCGCTTCAATCGCAATTAATCTCAATTTAGTTGAGTGGCTTAAAATTTAATTTTTTTTTAGCCAAAATTTCATCGATTCGAGTGAGATTGAAAATGAAACGATCGGAACAATCGGCCCACGAGAGAATGAAGTGAATATCCAAAAATGTAATTGTGAAAAGGCAAACACGAGAACGACTGATTTTGCGTCCTATCGAATAAATCAAAATCGTGTACACGTCGATAAAATTTTCATAATCTCTTGACGGTGCTGTTTTATCCAGCTCTCGACCAAATATTCGGAAACATTTCAATTAAAAATAATTCTCCAATCGTATCTACAGTAACATGTAGATAAAGAGGGGGGTTAAAACGGACTATTTTTCATACTTTTTTTTTTTCACGCGCCACGATTGAAACAAGGCTTCGTTTCCTAGACGAACACTGGTCCGTTTTGCCCCGGACTTTTGCTCAGCTCTCCACGATCGAAACACGATAATAATGCAGAGTGGCGGAGAATGTGTATCGAGTATAGTATTTGGATTGGTACGGAGCATAAAATAGAATTCGTTCGGTTTTGTTTCGGATCACGAATTCTCCGATACGACTTTATTCCCTTCTGTTTCGGCATCGTGTTTGGCCGGGGTTTCGTGCATCGAAAACTATCTCGCTTTCCGAGAGACGAGAATAAAGGAAATGCCTCGGCGAGGAACATCGGCGTTCCGGGTTTCGGCATGACCAAGTTTTTCCAGAGCGAAACGACGGGGAGGAAGCCATTTCCCGTTGCGCGGTGTCCACCCGATCTTCGCTGGGTTAAAACCCAGCAGGTCCGAGACCTCGAGAATCGATCGATCTCGAGAGAGAACCAGAGGAATCGATCGACCGATTCGTTTCCGTGGCTCAACTTCCTAATTGGATCGCTTTGTAGCCGTTCCCGCGACACTGACGGGTTCTTTCCTTCGCTCTTATTTCTTCTTCGCTGATCTTCCAAATTTTTTTTTTTTTTTTTTTAATTTTTTTTTTTTTTTTTTTCCCCCTCACATACGAGTCTATTTTTCAACGTCGCAGAAAGTTTTCCGCCAACTTTGCCACTGAGTGCACTAGTGTGTTATGTCGTACTGTGTCGCGCATAAAGAGATATCCTCCGGAAGTCGGAAAAATATATTTGAGTTTATTCCCTCCTCTCCTCGTCTCTCCATGTATAACTATATTTATTCCGTGACGGAGTTTGCGGGGATATTTCATGAATTTTTTCGCATTTCATTCACGGAGAGACACTCAAAGACGGAAGTGGCAAATCGAGTTACCACTTTCCGGTTGTATTCCTACCGTGCATACTTTTCATCCCAGAGACCTTTTCGCGTTTGCTTTTCGTAGTTTTTTTTTTTTTTTTTTTTTTTTTTTTTTTTTTTTTTTGTGATTCACTAACGTCTTCGCGACTCTCAGATTTTTTTGTGCGCAGGTTGGAATACGGGAATTCGATGGTTTCAATGAAATTTCTAAAATCATTGAAATTCATCGAATTTTCATAATTCTTGAAATTTACAAAATTTTTTTGTAAGTTCTTTGAATTCTTATAATTATTCACATTTTTAATGTTCTGTAAATTCGTTAAATTGTTAATGGCAGTGTCGGCCGAATGAGTTTCCTACTGGGAGTATCCGAGCGCGTATCCATCAGCTCTCTGTACACCGTGTACGTGTACCAAAGTAGAAAAATTTTGAGATCTGTGGCTGAAAGGAGAGATTCCGGTTTGCTAGGAACGTAGCAAACTTTGCGAGATGTATTTTCTTTCTTTTTTTTTTTTTTTTTTCGTCCAGCAGAAGAGACTCGCGAGCCTGCGGGCCGTTCGCTCATACAAATGGAGTCGCGTACGATGCACGTTGAAAATTAAATGGAAATTCTCGGTACGTTGGAAATGACTGCGGGGCAGCGTGTAAAAATGAAAAGCGAGCGAAGAGCTATTTTAAGAATCTCACGTTTCAGATTCTCCGGAGAAAGACAAACTTTTTTTTTCTACAGACGGATCAAAGATCTTCAGCCGGTGTAAGAAAGAAATAAAAGAAAAAATGAATTCCGACAGTGATTAAAGTCGAAAGTTATTTCGTGCCGTAAAAAGCATCCGTCAGTCCTCGCAGGTAAAATAAATGCAGCGTTGATTGAAGACGCGAAGTCATCCGAAAAACTCCGGCAAATGGACCGATAAGAGGAAGAAGCGAATCTCTCGAAACCCCTCAAAAAATAAAAAAATAACCATAGAGCCAGAGTCTCAAGAAGAAACGGAATGGAGAGAGAATTGCAAAATCCGAAAGACAAACGGCGGACAAGAGCGACGCGGAGCGGGACATGGAGCAAAAAAAAAAAGGAGGTCGAAATGTCCGTCGGAGGAAATTCCGACAGTATTCGAAGGGAATTTTCGAAGGTGGATGACGTCGACCGACTACGGTTCTAAGAGTCTTCACGGGTACTCGACTCGGTGCACGAGAAAGTTTCTCGTGCAGTTCGAACTCACCGTTCTTCGGACTCCTCCGCGAGGTGTCGCGAGAGACCCGCACGTTGGTCCGCACTCGAGTCCACCGGAAACGATTTTGACGCAAAAGTTTGAACGAGAACGAAACGTGCGGGACGGGCGAAGAGGCAGAGAGTTGAAAGCGAGCGAACGAAGAGCATTAATAAAAGGAGAATGAGGGAGAGGAGAGATCGAGGGAGCATGGAGAACGACGATAGGGAGCGTTGGTGGAGTCGGGTGAGTCGAGTCTCGCGCGCCAACCCTTCTCTCGGCACGCTTCGACAACTGAATTAATTTCGAGCGTGAGTCACTGCTCGAGCCGTGACAAAGTCAAAGGGCGAATCATCCTCCTGCGTCCCGAAGTGTCGAACCGCTTGTACACCATCATCGTGCGCGTTATTCCACTGGCTGAAAGCTTCGTAATAGCAGAAACTCCTCGACAACCTTTCTCACCTGGGCATAAGAAATTAAAAAAAAAATTCTTCTGCATCGAGTTGTTGAACCATTCAGTTGGTCGTTGATGGATCAAGTTAGGCTTGCGTCGACTCCGGACGGTGTAGAGTTGCCGATGTGTCCAGTTAAATCCACGATCGTTCGGAATGTCGGTACGACTAATTGCCAAAAATAATTCACACGCAATTTGGAACGTAGTGAAATTCGCCGGTGCGTCAGCCATGAAAATTACATGAAGGGTTGACATTAAAATGCGGGATCCGGTCGAAAGCGAATTAAGGTTGAAGCGTAAGCACTGGATACGACGGACATTGTTTTCGTTTGACTTGACTATTGTACTTTGTCCCGGGGCATTCGTGTTATTTCGAGCTTCTCGTTCTGCTCTTGTCATTTCGTACTTCCGCCACTTCTCCGTAGTTCTGTGACTACGCCGCGTTCACCTTTGGCCAGACGAAGAAAGGGAGTTTCGCACGCAAACTTGCGTGTCTGGAATTCACCGTGTGTACGCACACGCCGCGGCGTACTCGTGAAGGGTCGGCGAGAAGGTGGCGGAACCGAAGACGAGAATGGAAGAGGGCGAAAATGGCAACAAAATTGGGGTAGATAATTCTGTGTACGGTTTAACTGGATGTATAGCTGGATGACACGCGGTATTCTCCCAAGTTTCTTTAAGGTGCATTCACAACGGATGAATTTAATAAACGCGGTCGGCAAAGTTCGCGAAGACGAAGAATCTTTTTCTTCGCGACTGATTTGTCAAAGCAATCTCACGCGAGGAATTTCAAAGAATAATGCTTCGAGAATCGCATTATTCACTGTCTCACCGGAAGTTCTCTTAATTACGTTTTGAAGAAAAAAAATAAAAAGGTTCAATGGGAAACGACCCAATGGTCGTGAAAGTTAAGTTAGTTGGTGTAAGAAATTATTATTTTTTTTCTTCTTGTTTTACTTTTCCGCGTCGATTCCAGTTACGAAAGGGCGACCCTTGGGGGGGGAATGCGAAACACGAAGTCGCACCGTCGCTAAGAAATTACGATCCGTATTTCTTCCCCAGACGGTTCTCACTGTTCGAGCAAAAGGGAAATTAACACCCGCGACGAAGCCGACGGACAAAGTCGCCGCTAATTAATACCGTTGTCCGAACTCTCAACCGTCCCGGGAGAAAATATTAATCGTTATTTTTCTTCTTTCCTCCGACCCACGAAGTCGGAAGCTAGGTACTTTGGCATGAAAAAAAAAAAAAAAAAAAAATCCCTACTATTTTTCATTGCACCGCGTCTTCGACTTTTCAAGTGAGAAGCCACTTAAAAAAAAATCTCATCGCCTCCGCACTTTTCAGAATTTTCATTCTCAATGACCATTTAAATCAATTTTTCTAATCGTGTGTGTGTTTTTTTTTTTTTTTACCTAATGTTCCAAAAACGTCATTTTTAAAGTGACATTCGTAAAATAAATGAAAAAAAAAAAAAAGTCACTCATTCCGGGACAACTTGACGTTTCTCAAATTTTTTCCCACAAAATTGGAAGCTATGAAAATAATAAATATCGCGGACTCGCGGTATTTTCACGGTTAACCGTTGTGCGTGCACCTTCAAGTTCTCCCCTGCCCTGTCTCACTAATTCACTTCTCCCTTCTCAAGTCGCTGTCGTGTAATACAGTAATGACTCGACTCGGAACGGAGCGACTGGGGCGGAGACGCCGTGGCGAGACTGCGACGATATTTTATTCCCGCAACACGCGTATATCGCATGCACGCATTGCTCCCTTCCTCTCATCGTTCACCCGAACGGATTTCTCTTCTGCGTGCGACAGGCAACGTGCAAAAACATAACCGGCAACTGTAACAGCCGCGTTATAATTTACCGACAAATAACTCATTGTGCTTGTTCGCACGGTATTGTTTGCACTCGGTGCGTCAGCGACAATAGCGTGTGGTTTGCTGGAAAGATTGAACGTACCTTGTTCCAAGCACAGGTTCGCACCGCAGGAGCAATCGTGACGCGAACCTGTGCGAGCTGACTCTTCGACCAAAAAAAAGAAAAAAAAAAAAAAATACAATTTTTTTTTCCCAATTAGAACATTAACGGGAAGTGTCGGGACGGTTTTTTGTCACCTGGAAAGCAAACTTCATTTATATCGTGACGATAACGCATTCGATTATTTTTATTGATCACGAAAATTACAAACTATTTCCGGAAGAATATTTTGTTTTGTTTTGTTTTTTTCTTAATTTTATAATAATATTAACATGCTCAATCAATCATTTCGACTCCTTCCATACTCTCGATTTTTTTTTTTTTTTTTCTAATCTCGCCAAGAATCGTTTGCGATTTTCCGTGAATTCTCTTCAAGTTTTACGCGGCGTCGGCCCAAGGGCTCGTACTAAGTTAAAACCAATGTAAACTCATGCGAGATAGCGTTGCGTCGTTCCTTCGAGCGTAATCGTTCATCTTCGAACAATAATTAATTATGAGGTTCACGAAGTTTGCACATAACTCCGATAATTTCGGCGGAATTTTTTCACGGTTGTTTGCGCGACGCGAGACGAAAATTGTGGAATACCGATAGAAACCGAGGGGTTTGTATGCGCGGATTAGGAGGATGTTTCAAAACTCTCTGGGGTTGCAATTTATGCGTAAAATTATGATGCCTGAAATTGCCAACGAGATTGTACTCGCCACAGTCATCCCGAGAGAGAATCGGTGAGTTTCGACTGAACATCAAATTGTTTCAAAGCCACGAATATTCCTGGAAAACGCTTTGTATTTTCATCGGAAATTGCACTGATACGTGAAACTGGCAAAATTACATGAAGAAAGAATCGTGACAATGAAAATATCTGCGTCTACGAAAAGTCTTCGAAATTTTTATTTTCTACTTTCAATCCTGCACCAACGAATTTTATTTTAAAAAGATATTTTAAAAAAAATTCCGGGCTGGTTTTCGCGAATTTAATATTCATCAAATTCACGAAAACTGGCCCAAAAAAAAATATTTCCAAAAATTTTTTGGCCGTTTTTGGAGAACTTAATATTTATTAAATTCACGAAAACATCGCGGAAAATCAACGCATACTCGTGCGAATTGGTCTCGTGCGCGCACACATTTTACGAACGAGCATTGCCGAAAAAAAAGAAAAAAAAAAAAAAAAAAAAATTTCTCGCGTCAGCGTTTCGTCTGCCACATCGTTTTTTTACTCTTCGTATTTTTGTCGATGTCACATTGTTTCCCACGGTCAGTCAAAAATATCGAAAAATAAATATAATGCCGTGAAAATTTATTTCAACGTTTTGACGATTAATCTACTCGCAACATAAAAAAAAAGAAGAGAAACGCACGCGCGACGGTTAGTCTATTTTTATCAGCGTGTGTGTGTTGATGTCACTTTCGTCATATTTTACATCTATCGCCTGAGGGGAGTTTGCGCTGCATTTTTACTTCATCTAAAAATGTTTTATTCGATCTGTTTTCCTCCAACGTAATTTCACCCGAGATTCTGCTCTTATTTTCATGGTATTTTCGTACCATCTTTCCGTCTTTTTGCCGGTCGCCCGCTCGATTCTGCAGTTTGTTCGTCCGCCGACGATTCAACAATCATGAGGGAATTTTGAGAAAAAAAAAAAAAAAAAAAAAAAAACCACGAACAACCTCGTGATTTCCCAGTACGGCGATGGGCGGTCGAGAAAGGGTGAGAAACACGTGAAAATTTGTCGCGTCGACACACTGCCGGGGACAGATTCGCCCGCGTGTGTCACGAGTTTTACTGGCCGAAGCAACTTTGTCCCGCAGCGATAAACGTGCGGACGAAAAACGTAAAAAAAAAAAAATTAAAAAAAAACCCCAAGAAATCGATGATCGGAAAAAGAAACTTTGAGATTAATTGCTTCACCTAACTCGTCAAAAAACTTGCCGAGCTTTCCCGCGGAAACCATCAAATTTCACCGTTATGGGAATCGAATTCCCATACCCAGAATATCGCGTATCGCGAATGGGAATAAACCGAAAAAAAATTAAGAAAGAATTATTAAAAAAGAAAATTTTTTTTTTTTTTTTTTTTTTCAATTAAAATTATATCTGTATATTCTCCCGGTCGACCGGTCCAAGGCATCTGCAGTCTGCAATTTATATTTATCCGAGGATGGATCGAGGAGGCCGTTGCACTGGCTGGGCATCGGGTTTTTGTTCCACCGTTTGCACGTTGTAGGCTCGCCTCTCTCTCCTCCCTCCATTTCTCTTATACCTTCCGAACATATATATATATACATATATATATATATATATATATATATATATATATATATATATATATATATATATATATATATATATATATAGGTATACATGGATTCCATGTGGATTTCCGTCGAGCATTCCGGAGAAGTTGAAGTAGCCCCGCTGCACACACATATCCATGGACGACGCGGATCCCTTATGCCGGCCTGTCCGACAGACCGGTGGCGAGAAGCTCGCTTTTAGTTTCCCTGGCTACGAGCCAGAGTCGAACTCTCATCCCCTCGGGATCGGGACTCACCGGGAATAGGCGCTTTTCCACGTTTATGTGCCCGAAGTTACGGGGTACGTGAAAGTCCGCATCGACGTGTCTACGTGGTCGTACGGCGTGAGCCTAGCTTTGCAACAGGAGTACACGCACCGAGGCAAACCTTTTCATCGTATCAGCCTATCATGCACGGGTGGTCCAACCGGAAAAGTTCCTTCCACATCGTCGTCGACGACGTCATCGGAAAACTATTTTTTCCGGCGGGATTTATTTTTTAAGGCGCGGTCTCCGAAGTCGCTGGTCGCGAGTAATAAATAACAAGTGACAAGGGTTTCGAGGTTCCCGTTCGACCGATCCGATTCGACGGAATTGAAACTCGGAAGTCATTGGGGGTCAGTTTTTGGGTCATTAGATCGATCAACGATGGGAAGTTGGTTTTATTTGACAAAATTCCTGTCTACGGTTCGATCATCGTCGCTTCAAACGCGCTTCAGTCGAGTCTGAGTCGGATGCTTCAGGAACCCTCTGAAAAAACGAGGACGAAAAAAAAAAAAAAAAAAAAAAAAAAAAAAAAACAAAAATAATTGGCCATTCTCCGCGACGGGTGCGCCTGGGGTGGAAAGCCTCGTGCTTCCACCCCAGCAAGATAAGGCACCGAATGCAGTGAAGAAAAGAAGAAGGGCTCGTGCCGCTACAAGAGCAGCGGCAGCAAGGGCACTTCTGCTTATCGACCGGAATTCTTATCGAGAGTACGATGTGCCAGCACATCACGTTGGCGTGAGTCATCAAAGTACCCTCGGGCCTGCTAAATTTTGCATGGAATTTCTCGGTGAGCGTGACTACTTTCTCGCGATACGGGAAAATTCCGCTCGTCTCCCGTAGAAGTGGTTTGACTTGCGGATATTGAATTTCGCTGGAAACCCAAAGTTATATCGATCATTGCACGACAAGGGGACAAAGCCCCGATAACACAAATTCTCGCGTAGGTTAGAGTCGAATGACACGACCGTGGCTTCAACACATTCCCCAAAGTGGCAGCCAGAAGAACACTTTGACTCACTCACAGAAAAAGTTACACCGTCAAAAATAAATATTATTTTTAATTGACCGGAGCATGAAATTTAATCGCATTACTCGCATTAATTGGACATTCATTTATTTCGTAAAATAAAAATACCCGATATTAAAATAAAAAATATTTTGTATGAAATTTCCAAAAAATTGGCATTAAAAGTAATTACAATACAAATGAGTAACGTGCGTTTAAAATTGAAAAAATATTTACAGAAAAACAAACAAAAACCAAGACCGTTGATTACTCGAAAAATTTTTTTCACGTTGTATATTTTCGTAAAGGAAAATCGAGATTTTAATGTCGGAGTCCTCGGGATAGTACGAAGCATCAAAAACACATCGTCCTACTCGCAATGATCGGGAAAACGAGTAATGTGACGAATCAGCAGCCGTTTCAGCACCTTTCGAATTGTCAAAGACCAATGTTAAAAAACGGAGTCGGGAGCTCGCGGTGGCTCGAGTATGCCGTTGCGAATTTTCCCTGCGGAGTAACTTTCGTTGGCAACACAGGTATTAACAGTAAAAGCAACATTGCGGCGTCGCGGAACTATTCGGGAATTCCGTACAATTATACTGAATCATGGTACAGCGATGGTAAAATGTACCAGGATAAAGGGCGAAACGTATTACACGGCAAAGGGTGTAAAATGTCCGTAGGGGCGGATTAGTTTTTATAAGTGCAAGTAGTGTTGGTCGGCGAATGTGCGGGCGTGGAGCGAGCATTGGCGAGCCGGTGGTTGGCAGGCCAGTATTATCGCAGCCGCAGGACTACCCAGTATATCTTTGTACATGTTTCCTACACGTTCGTTACTTGCCCTTTATCCGTTCCACGGAGTAAAGCGGAGGTCTGGCAGGTGAGGTTTGGTCGAGTTGTAGGAACGTAGGAAACGAGAGGAAGGAACCGGCAGGCTGATGGACTCTCGTACATAGCGGGTATCTCGTTTATGTACGCAGACTCCGTGGGAAATGGGAAAGGAGAAAGAGGCGAAAAAGCGAAACACTGAAGGAAGTAAAGAGGGAAAACCCGAGAAGGATGAAGAGGTGGGCGGGGGGAGGGGGGGGGGGGAGAAGCGGATTTTATCCAGAAGAACCGAGCGCGAGAGAGGTGAGAGTCGGTGCGTTTGGCAGTGCTGAGGGAAATGAATAGCCACATTGAGGCGGGCCACAGTGTTGGGTTACGGATTTCCATCGGGGAAAGTGCGGTCCAGGGTTGGCGGGACGAAGGAAACAGAAGGAGGAACGGCGAAGAAAGCGCGGACGGAGGGATTGGAATGGAAAGAGGATCGTGAAAGGAGGGGGACGAGGCTGAAGAGGAAGAAGCGGGAGCAAAGTGCTCTAACGATGAGGCATTCAAGCACGGCGCATCGACCTGCAGGTTGAAGGTGGTAAGGAGTCCGCTGAACAGCGGAGAGGAGATACACGCGAATGGTCGAGATACGTATGCAATACGGAAGACAGTGTATGCTGTACGGCGAGCGTATCCTGAATAGGCGGTGAAGCGAAGCAGTGGAAAGCTCGACCGTCGGTCGTGAAGATCGCTGGATGTAGAGGAGATCCTGGGATCCTCGAGCGAAGAGTACGACCAGTGGGAAAAAACCGAGAATGTATTGAAGGGTGCCATGGGTGATGGATAAGAAGGAGACCCGAGGCAAAGTTTCAATCGAACGCTGAGTTTCGTCAGAGATTCCCTTTTGCTTCGGCCTTAGCTGCACAATGTATGCAGAAGCGAGATCAACCGTGGGTGCAGCAACGAGGCAATGTGTTCGGGGAGGAAGAGAAACAATGAGGGGTTCCGACGAGAGTGAAGAGTCCGATGTCGAGGAGAGAATCTTTGGCATGGTCCGATACATGGTAATGGACGCGGAGAGGAACGAAGTGGATGAAGGTTGTGGAGCCGTGAGCATAACGATCGACGAATGAATATCCGGAGTCTTGAGATTTTATTAGTGGAAAGAGTCGGATGGAGAGAAGATCGCAATCAAGGATGCGCCGGGTCGGATAGAGAAGGGACGACATCATCGTCGAACGAGTACGATTCGGGTTTGGAGTCCTGGAACAGTTGGGAGCCGGGCGCTATTCCGGCGTTTCTGTTCCCGAGACGCTCGGTATAACATAAAGGAGGTTCAGCGCTCGGAGACGAAAAATACGTAGGTAGAACGTTACGAGTGTAGGTATATCTGGATGGAGCATAGAAGGAGCTCAGGACGGCGACAAAGAGACACTCGTCGACAGCATTGCCAGACAGGAGGAGGAGAGAAGCGGGGGAACCTCTGATGGTCTTTCCGCCTTTCAAGTGGGACTACGCCGAAATTGCTAGTCGCAAGACTTGCCCAATCTTGGCTGGTGAGAGTGAGCTTCGAAGAGAGAACTAACCCACCGGGGCTTAATCCCGAGACGGGGAGTCGACGACGCTCTCTACGAGAATCGTCAACGTTACTACCAGAGCGCTATCTATGCGGCGACTATACAGACGACATATTCAGCCACACACATCGACCAGTCGGATGTATGTACGCGCAGAGTATGAGAATGTATGTATAGCATCGACGTTCCATAGTATACGGGAATTTTAAGTCGCGACGATGATCAGGCGCCAAGATCATACTGAGTACCTAGGATCATTTTCGTTGCCTGGAAACCGTATTCTAGAAATACTGGGATAGCTGGGACTAGTGGAATAATAAGACGATCATAGGTAGCTAAAGTCATTCTGAGTAGAAGTTCAGGCACTATTATTCATCACTAGGATATCCCTGGTGCCGATGGGTGACGCAATGGTAACTTGGTCGGATAATCTTAGGTACTTCAGACTTATGTAGTCAGAAAAATCCAAAGTGCCTAAGATCACTGCTGAGCGAATGAGGGCAAATCAGGGCAGGTAGAACTGAAATTTCAGGAGTGGTAGAATGACTCTAGGTGCTCAGGATGATGCTAGGTAGGAATATAAAGAATCTGCAGCCAGGACCATCCTGGAAACACAGGAGGAATCTTTGGGAAACGAGAATCAGCGTAAATACTTGGCCGGATAATTCTGGAAACCAGTTAGGATGATTCTAGTTGAGGTAGGTTCATAGATGCCTGTAATCGTTGCAAGAACCGTAGGATGATGGTAGGCAACTGGTCCTTGGTGCAGCAGGTTGCTCCTGGGTACGTCCTCGGTACGATAACTCTCGTCACCCAGAATTACGCTAGGTAAGATTCGGTGACCTCGGACACCCGGGTTCAGAGTAGGAACTAAATACCTGGTGCATTAATCCCAGATATTTGGAAGCATTCTCGGTGAAGTGGGATAATCCCGGTTACCTAGAAACAACCCCGGTACAGTCGGTGATCCTCGGCACCTAGGATCATCCTCGGTACAGTTGGATCCCAGTTGTTCGACGGACTCGTGACCGGAATTCGCTTACTCAATGAGGATGGGAATCCCCACTTTCCATACCGTTGAACATTCCAATCGCTCGGCGCATCCACCTCGGTCGAACAGGTGACTGTTGAGTCGTTTCGCTCTGGAATACATCAAAAGTAACTGACCATGACTGCACGGTTAAGCCGTCGGATGCAATCAGCACGGCAAGTCCCGACTCAATCGTCCCCTATCATGGAATCAAATAGCCGGCTCTCCACTGTACGATCAATGGTAAATAGGAAGAAGCGGACCAAGATCCGCTATTCTTTACTTCCAGCAGATCCAATGGAGCCTGCCCAGCGTTGTCGGATTGCGACAGGTCAAGCCCTCCCTCCGGTATGCAACTAGGAGCACGCAAAAAAATTCCAACGGCAGGATTTCTTCAGCCGTCTGACGAGGCGGTGTCTGACGTTGAGCGCAACTGCTCTCCGTGGACTCGTAAAGGCGCCAAGAGCGGAATGACTCTCGTTACGTCCCGATAGAAACGACCCTTCTCTCCCAAGCCCGACCAACCCTCATGCTGCTCCTGAATGGAACCTTACGAAGTCTCGAGTGTTACTCGATCCTTTGGTGAATTCGAGTATTCGATGATGGAAGCCCGATTGCTCAGAATTCTATGCGTAAAAGGATGGCTCTTCTCCAACATGCAATCTATCTTTTCATCGGAAAGTGGAGGGTATTTTTGACAAAGCTCGGTAACTCTGTACTTTCGTACGATATCTCGATTCGTTCCACGTAATACGCGTAACTCGAGATATGCAGATTTCATCGGGCTTTGCATCCGATAATATGTTTAATTAATATCCAAGGAACTTGCGACTCGAAAACTCGGTCAATCGACTGGACCGAGTGACGAATCGTTCGGCACAGTGGTGATCAACGTCGCTCACGATGATACGAATAATGAAAGAAATTATCCACGTTCATTCACGACTTTCGCAGATGAGTTTCGTTCATTATTGGGTTCGATGAGAATTATTGCACCTGGACAATATTCGCGGCTAGAAATGCACTCGTTTCTGTATCGAATTCCGATAAACGGCAAATGCTTACTTACTTTTTGGGTGAATGTCGGATTCTTCGTGTGAAATACGGCGGCGATGAAATTCATTTGTCCCCTTTCGTATCGCTATCCTCAGCTTATACCTTCAAAATTTTTCATAATTCCCGACTCATTGTCATTTGATAAATGCACTTGTGCGTCAATAAATTTACTATCGAACCGGTTGAAATAACCTTCAATTTGTGGGCGATAAAAATCACGGCCCAGTGGAATGTCAAGTCGATTTAAACAAATCGAAACAATTGCCGTCGCTCGTAGAAAAAATAAAAATTCATTTAACATCGATAAATAATCGTGAAATAATTTTTTTTGTAAATTGGAAAATATTCATTTTTGCTGCTGCCAGTGGCGTTCGACCGGTTCGAAAAATTTCCAATTCCGTTTACCGAAGTGTCGTGACCACCGGTGTTGCTTTATAAATCCGTGAAAGGGTGAAACGGTCTTGGAAGGCTTGATCCAAAGTGTCGGATTGCGAGTACAAGGGGACCGCACACCGCAAAGCAAAAGGGACGGAGAGCAACAGAAGTAAAACACACTGCACTGCATATCGCAACGGCGAAGCGAGGGAACGGTGGTCAGCGGTTGTCGTTGGTCGGTGGGCGATGACTCGTACCGTAATGGGCTAACAGGCTAATGTCGACTCATTTTGCCCTCTGATCTCTCACGAGCCTCCCGTAACTTGGTCGGTCACGCCGGACGGGGAAGAAACCCAGTGTGTGATTATCGAAGTCAACTGGCACCAGTTGACCCAACGGAAGAATTTTCTTTTTTTTAATTATCAATATTTTTTCTTTAATTTCGTATATTTTCACTGCTTTATCAACCAAAACTCCGGTACACGTCCACGGAATTTTGTAATGTTATTATTTTAAATGATTTTAAATGATTACTTTTACATTATTTTGTGATGTTATTATTATTGGGTCATTAAATTATTTTTTTTTTCGTGTACTTCCACAAAGTTTTGAAGTTACGCACATTGTTCAACGTTTTTATTTCCGTCGATTATTATTTGAATAATAAAAACGATAATGATAATAACGTGAAAATAATTTTCACTGAATTATTTCTGATAGTGAATAATTGTGATCTGACGATAAATGAATGAAGTTCTTTGATTTCTAAAAATGAATTATTGATATCAATCGCATATTTGAACATCGATAGTTCGGTCGAAAATCAAAAACTCTTCCACGGTATTTTTTCAACGAATGTCGCACGGAAATTGCGCAACCAGCGTGAGGAGTAGGAGAGTTATTTCCGGTGTTCGCTATTGTCGGCGTTGGACCGAAGACGAGATGAGGGCAATGATGACTCAAGCGATTAAGCGGACGAGCGAATATGTTCCAGTAAAACCGGTAAAAGGACGGCACACCAAAGCGTCCGAAGAATTCCTCGGTAATTCGTGCGAGACCGCCAGCGACATAAACGCTTGACGCGATGAGAAAAAAAAATCGGCTTAATGTTTCCGCATTTGCGTGGATTATTTTTGGTGTCCGCTCGTTTTTGAAATTTTAATGGCAACGACCGACGAAATAATCGGCTTACGATCATGGAATAGCGACATTATTTGCGTTCCCAATTGAGACCGAAACCTCCGTTTGAAATCTATAAATTTATCGCTACGGATGATTCATTAAACCGCCCTATTTCGGCTCGCACCGAAGCGAGTTCGAAATTATTTCGCAAATCGATTTATCGTCGAGACGCGAAACGGTGCGCAACGCGAAAATACAAAGCTTCTTTCGCCGTAACCGAAAGCCACGATCATAATCCAATGACATCAATAATATCGCGGCTTCGACGCTACGAATTCGTCCGAGAATCAGCAGACGAACAGAATCAGTTTGCGAGAAAACTGACGCGCCATCTTAAAGTTCTTTTTTTTTTTCGACACGGTCTTGAACTGCGCGCCAAAATTTTGGCCTGAGTCATCGCCAATTTTCAATTTTCTTCCGGTCTCCTCTGCTTGTCACAATCGCCTGATTTCCGAAGAAGCGCAGAGGCGGACAAGGCGAGGACCCGGTCGCGGAAAGCAGGTGGTGCACGGTTCACGGTCGAAGGGAGGTCGAGAGGAGAATCATGCGGAAGGAAAGCCGAACGGTACGCAGGGCGGAAGGTGGCGCTGGTGGAAGAGAGAGTGTCGGAACGGGTTTGCCGTTGAATTATGCCACGTATGCAAAGTGCAAGCTATCTTGCCGAGTGATAAGGGAGAGACACGCGAGTCGAGTTGCATGTCTCTCGGGGTGTACGAGCGGGCGCGACACTGCCGCCAGCGGCGTACCAGCTTTGCACGGGCACGACCCTCCTCGGAGTCGTTGCCGCGCGTCAGACGTCTCTGCATCCCCGGACCAGGCCGATCCTCTCCCGTTCAGCTATGCGAGACGCTCCGTTAAACTGTCGCATCGCGTCACACCTTCCCTCTCGCGTTCGAAGCCCTCCTCGATCCGACGGAATTTTGCATTCCATTTGTGCGAGTCGCCCACGAATTTCCTGTACTCAACCGCACAGGTGGGCATGGAAGTCCGTCGCGACAGGAAAGGTCAACGATGAAGCCTCTTTGGCGAACTTTCGTCTTGGTCGCGGACCTTCCACATTTCCCAACCGAGAGTTCGACTCAGAATTTTCGCGTTACCTCTGACGAATGCCCTGCTCGGCGGCGCTTCTGCTTAATCGTGCGGTTTTGCGGATGAGCCGGCAATGGAATCTTCATTAGTGTCCCAAACAGCCGTGGCGGATTCGTTCGTTTCCTTGAATTCTCGAATACTCGGGAAGCTCCGAGACTCCCATAAATTGTCGGCTCCCCAGAGGGATCGGTTACAACGGTGCTAATTGAGTTTATATCCGTGGAGGAATAATTCGGCGAATCGTGGACGATCGTTTGCGAAGTGTGTTGAATTACACGTGCGCGGATACGCATACGATTATCAATTCCGAAGTGCCCGACTAGCCGGAAACTCGATCGGGGTGGTTCCGCGGTTCACCAACGTTGCTCAATGACGCACACAACGGCTCCGGGACTGACTCAAGGATTATTCGTATAATATGTCGAACACAAGGTTGGCGGCTGGTCGGTCGCATCTGGCAAACCCAGCCGAAAAAGTACAATTTATGGGGGGCTTCGAGGAACGAAGTCGTACTTTCAAGACCCGGATATTGCCTCGTAGCGCGCTTTCCGAAGAAAATTGATATCACCCAACGGGCCATATCGATCAACGAATGATATCACAGAATGTAAGAAGGCGTACATCGCAAGACCACATCGACCAATCTGCAATATTACTCCACTAGCCATATTACCCAACTAAGTCACCCATCCGACCATATTATCCAACTAACCGTAATACCCAATTTGCCACATTACGCAACTAGTCATATTACCCAACTAGTCATATTATCCAACTAGCAATAATACCCAGGAGAAAATGTCGGAAGTGACAAAAGACCTCAAAAACCTGACTCAGACTTGTTTCTTAACACTCGGTGAGGCTTGCGAATTATGTATTTACATAATGTATTTACAAGAAGAACACTGCTAACCCCAGGATCTTATCGGAGGCACAGCCAGGCCCAAAGATATTTGTGGTTAAATTCACCGAGACGTTTTCTCGTCTCGCCGACTGTCGTCAGCGAAATAAAACGACAGGGCATATCGGGCCATCGGCTATATGACACGTTCCGCCCTTTTATCTTTCCGATCGTACCACCTCACCCGCCGTACAACTGCATCGGCCATAACGCAACTATGAGTACGACATACCGGCGTGTCAGACCGCCAAATCATACAAACCGATGTTTCACCTCACCGGGCGTATCACCCGGAACTACGGAATTAAATTATGCACTCCAACCCTAGCCGACTCCGCAGTACACGGATCCACTTGTGTATTCAGTGCTCTCATATCCATTTTATATCCGGACTGTGTCCGATGAAATTTTCTTACAAATCAGAGCGGAACCCTCTCTATCTCTAATCAGATAACGCGAAGTCGCGCACAGGAATGGAGCGACGCGCCGTTACTCGGACCGGAGTTTCCTGCTTTTCATCGTTGCATATATGCATGGATGTGCATAATATAAGCCGGTCGGGATGCATCTGGACGGAATGGAGGGCGAGACGCGGAACATCGGCCGTACGTTATGGTTTCTGGCTCGCTCCGGCGCTACGTCACAACTATCTCTCAAGAGTCCAGGGGCCATTATATTATACTAGTGTAGATGTTGTAGATGGCAACTCGCGTACCCAGACACCGTCGGTGGGACGTGTACGTGACGTCAGCCCGATACGGATCGTCGTATATCCGTATATCACGTCGGTAGGAGACCGGGAACGTCCCGGAGTACAATGGAAGCAGAGAGGGGAATCGACTGCCGTGTCCGATTTCGCGCTCGACTTTGCATCGTCGACGACAAAGACGTGTCGCGGGGCTGGGAGACGGTCTTGGGGGAACACAGGAGTCAAGGATCGATTATACCGCACCTGCGACCGGATAACGAGTCTCGAACGCCCCAAAGAAATCGGACTATCGCTCGCTCTCCGAGGGAAATTATCGGGCGATGAAATTTCCGCGAGCGGGAAGGTTATTAAAGTGGAGTCAGGGGAATCGAATAAGCAACGAAACGACGGTAGGGATTCAGGATCAAAGTTTATCGCAATATTATCGGAGAGGAATGTCGTGGCCGGAAGTCCGTGATATCCGATACTGACACGGTCGAGCGATTGAAATCGGTAGTTATCACGCGGCCGAATTTTTGTGAACCAGGACAAACTCCAAAGGTTGCCACGGATGTAACTGTGATAATCACGAAAAACTGCATTTGCACGGAATATCCTCGAGTGCATCCGCGTCGTTAAACAAAAATTAAGACACCCGCGACGTGGACGACCGCGACGAAGCTCGTCGACGGCGAAACGATAAACAGCTGCGGATTTCGCGACGACACAGCGAGGAATAGGGCGTAGGAAAAGAAAATTGAAGAACTCGTGAGAAGAGAAACTGATGACACAGAGCTGGAAAACTAAAAGTAGCGAGGAGACTCCGAGAAAATGGAGAGGAATGGAAAAACGTGAATGCATCGCGAGAGCGGGCGAGCGGGTGGGGAGAGGTGGAGCAGCGGTTCCGTAAGCGAGAAATCCAGCGCGTGATCTCCACGGCTTAAAACATCAGACAGTTCCATGGTCTGGTCGTGAAGCGAGCGAAGGGTACCGGTCCGAGTCTGGTGCAAACGCAAATTACAGCGTACATTAGTGTAAATGAATGCGGACGAGTTGGATCCAGAGCGAGATGGAGAATCGCGGAGTTGGGAGGGACGTCAGCCGCGCGTCCTGTGCCGCCGCTTGTACTGCACAGTCACTGTGTAGTCTTCACACACATATAAGCCAGCACAATGTCGACACGGCTGTAATATTAAATTGCGAACGGACAAAAATGAAGAGGTAGGAAAAAAAAAAAGATAAAAGTTGACGTACCGTGGACAACTCGTCGTCTCGTCACTTGAGGTATCGTTTTAGCTTTGCGAAAATAACGCTGGACAATAAAATTATAAAAGCGACGATAAAAAAAAAAAAATTACGGAATAATACCCGGTCGTGTCTCAGTGTTACAATTTTCGCATCGCAATAATAGTTTGTCCAGAATTTACGAATAAACTTATTGTACTTTTAATGAAAAATAGCGATAATGTCAATTATTATTATCATCGTTGACTTGGTTATTATCGTCATTTACGATCAACGTGATTCGTAAGTTTCGAAATTTCTACTGCACATCGGTTGCTCTGCATCGCGCGATAGAATAAATTCCATCGTCACTCGACGCCAACGAAATCCATGAAGAAATCCCACCGACATTGACCGCGAACGAACGTGCCCGTATCGTCCGCCCGAGTTTCCTGAATCCGTAAGTTTCGTCAGCGTCGAGTCGTTGAAACGCTGCTGGGTCCGGGCTCGTGCCTCTGCGTGTGACCCGTTCAACAGCGAAATTTGCATTTTCGTCGGTCGGATTTGCAGCGAGCACAGCAACGATGAGGTGCTCTCGCTGTGGAAAATAGCCACGGGTCTGAGAGATAGCGCAGTGGGCAAGGGACAGGCCGATTGTCGGGCTTGCCGAGAGGAAGCGCGCGAGCGAGAAATTGAGCGAGCAAGGAAGCGTATCGCGTGTCGGGCCGTCCGCGGGTCAAGCCACCCCGACTCGTGGGTGCCGAGCCGGGGCCATCGCGCTGTCCCTGTCCGTCGTGGGTCGACGTGGGAGAATCGCCCGACGACAAATTGCACCGGGATATCGCGAGGCGTTCCTCGTATTTAACGGATTCGCGGAGAGTCGCACGACACCTCGCGGTCGCGATCGGATGGATGGATCGGTCCGAGGGAGAGGAATAGCGACGAGGAGGAGAGGAGAGTGACGGAGTCGCGAGATAGCGCGAAAGACTGATGGTCCGAGCGATGACCGAGGAAATGGCACGAGACTGCGTGACGAGAGATCGGCGCGAGTTTAATGAGAATTTGGGAAGATGAATTGGCGAGCGGCGATGAGAGGTATAATTTTTTTTTTTTTTTTTTTTTTTTTTTTTTTTTTTTTTTTTTTTATGGTGCCATCAGATACGAGACATTGATTCGAAGGGCGGACGGAAGTGGCAGGGGTTGGAGAATTAGTGGGTCGCGGGTCTGCGGCCACAGGGATATCGGAGTTGTGTCGTTAGTAAAATCAAAGGTGGTGGAAACTCGACACTGCTGGTATTACATTTGCGGTAAGGGACATGACCGGCAGTGCCTGCTCGTGACTGGCGGTACGGGCCGAGAATTTGACTGGCATCTGATCCGGAAATCCTCTCACAAAAAAGATGCATTAAAACCAAATAGATTTTGATTTTCGCACGTTTATTCGGATGAAAACCCAATTACGTTCGGATAAGCGAAAATTCGGATGACCGAATAGGAATTGTTTTTCGAGAGATTTATATGAATGTTAAAATCAAATTTCATCTAAATTTGTATATTGAACATTTGGAAATTTTCATAAAATATTTGACTGTCAAAATCTCACACTCAACAGTGGATCCTGGCATGAATCAAGCGCAGGGACGTTTCGCGTAGACGGCCAGATAAGTGAAGGTGCGGGAGAATCCTATCAAAATTAGATCCATGGAACTTTGTTGGATCAGCAATATATACGTCGATGCAATGTCCTCGTTCTATCAACGACAACCATCAGTTGGCATCCGGCCAAAGTACACGGACTGTCTCGGTAATTCCCTCAACAATAATCACGAACTCGAACCAATCCCACCCCGTTTTCGCGTTGTTAGTTTACCTACTCTTATCACCGTCATTGGCCATAGAAATCTCTCATTGTGGAAGCTTCGGACAGTGCACAGGCTTAATGAGGTTGTCTCGTAGTTTCCACGGAACGGGTGAACGGCAGTCAATGTTGATCGAATAGTTATCACGGCGCATACTCGAGACCTCGATTTTTTCCACGCCGACACAATCGAGGCCCGGACGTACGAGACGAAAGGAACGATATAAATTCACACGTCAATCCGTCAGTCGGACATTACGTGTAAGTTGACAGTGTCCGTCAGCGAATTCAAGCAATCTTCACCCCACGATATTCGCACTCCGGCTCTTTAACCGAAAGCGCTTCAATATCAACGGAGAAATAGACTTTCGCGGTTGAAGCTCTTCAATCGATTCTTTCATCTCTTCATAGACCGGCAATCAATCACATTCTTTGGCTTTCAATCAAGTTGGACAGGGTTTATGGGTTGGGTTCTCCGGTGGTTCACCGAGCCTCGGGAACGTATTGGGAGGAACGCGCGAGGCGACAGGATGCAGTCGTATAGCGAAACGAGCACGTGTGTGGGGCACTCGGGTAACTCGCGGTACAAGCGTTTTTCATACTCGACTGTATCTACAGGATGATTCACAATAAATATTTCATTCTTCCGTTACTTTTGGCCACCGGCGTTTTCACACGTGTCAACGTCACATTTGTCAATAGCGATGCATCGGAGAATCATTACCGGTCCGTTAAAACTCATTGATTCATCAATTAAAATTCTTTTCAAAGAAATAAAAATAGAAAAAATGCAATATTTAACGTGCAAACGAAGACACTACGAAAATATTTTCAAAAAAATGTCTCCGTTGTCCGCCGCTACTAGGCAAAATATTGTTATCCGCGTAGATGATTTTCGCAAATCAACGCATCGATATTCAAAATAATTCAAATAAAAGTAAATAAATAATCAAAGGACCTGCACAGGTTTTTACAAAACGTGCGCAAATTAATTCTCAATCATGAGATCCGAAAAATTAATGAGTCTTATCACTCTGACCAGGATATATCCAGCGAAGATTAAAAAATAGTTTCGACGGTTTATTCTGAATAATCCTGTAGCACGCGGCACGTCACACTGTACAGGAGAAGCCTGCTCGACGTCTCGTCGAATTTTTCACACCGCGCGGAAACGTCGAGTGCTCCGATATATACAGGTATACGAGGTCGACAGGTACGTGAATACTACGGCTAGGAGAGGAGGGTCGGGAGGGGGTGAAGAGGGAAGGAGAGGACGAGAAGGCTCGGACACGGTGACGCCCGGTCGAATATCAATTTGATATTGAAATTGGAGAAACGAATTTTTGTAATATTTCGCGTGCAGCATTTCGTTTGGATGAACGGGGTGGGATCGACGAAGGAGGGGGGGGGGGGGGAATGAGGAGGATCGAAGATGGGGAAATTCGACAGAGTGAAATTAATTTCGAACGTTTTGCGATGCGCTCGAATATATATTGAACTTTTGAATATATATTACCAGCAGGTTGCGCCTCGGACATTTCCTGTCCACGCTATTGCGACGGTTCACCAGAAATACGTCATTTCCGATTAGTGAAAAGTCATTTTTCTACCGGAACTGACCTCACACCGAAAATACTTTACTTCCGATTTTCGAATGGTTCTTTTATGTAACGTCATACCGGAAATACTTCGCCTCCAGTTCGATTACATGTTAGGTCGTGAAATGAGATTTTCAGACTGGAAGTGAAGTATTTCCGGCACTGGTGTCACATCCGATGGAAAAATGAAATTTTCAGAAAATCGTGAATTTCTGGTCGATAGAGGTGTTTAAAAAAAAAAAAAAAATTTATTCAATCGCTTCCCGTCCAATTCCAAAGAATGTTTCCGTAGACTGCTTTAAATAACGCCGCTCCTCGGTCTAAATGGGTTGATTGGCGATTAACAGTTGCGAAATGGATAAGGAAAAGTTGAACATGGAATGAGCGGGGAATTAGCGGAGAATAGCTTTTGTGTCGGATAGCAAGTGGAGAAACGGGCCGACGACGTTTTTCTCTTCATCGCCACTTACCGAATCTACCGTCGATGCGACGAGCACGACCGAGCTAGACGAGCTCATTGGAGCCTCGTGGGTTTTGCACGCTCGCTCAGCCCACGCTTTTCCGCGAAGCTATTCGGAGCACCGATGAAGTGACGAAATTTTTAAAATACCGCAATTTCACAATCTCTAGTTGAAAAAAAAAAAAAAAAAAAAAAAAAAAAAAAATCAAAGAAATCAAAGAAATCATGAGAATTTTTTTTCCGTCCGAACGACAAACGATCCCGTTCGATTGTCGATGATGCACAATTTCATTGATTCCGCTGAGTGTCGCTGCTTTCTATTGATCACCGGAAGTCCTCTGCCTCTGGAACGTCTTATCCGGATCCGCCATGAATCGATGGAATGTAATCTGTATTGACAGACGGTCCGGCGAGTGAGAGCTTCCCTGTCGACGTTACCGAGCGAGCCATTGAAGATCGAGTGCATCACCTATCACTGTCATATTCCCGTGTCTCTGTTCCACCGTGCTTATCCCCGTTTCTCGAGTGCGGAATGGCGAAATTCAGTGCGAAGATCCGTGAGTGGAAGTGCGTGGGATGAGTGTGCAATCGCTTTGTCGACGGAGCGACAGCGATACCAGCCGGGAACGTATCATTTCGCGAATTTAGCGTGTAGCGATAAGTAGGACAATTCCGAGTTGCAGAGTCGTAAATTAAAAAAAAAATTATTGCTACGTCAAATGGAAAATTATTGAATATCAATCATGTTGAGAATAATCTATAGTTTGGGTCTTTACAGATTGACGCGGCGAGCGAATCCGTCATCGTGAATTTTCCCAAGAATCACGCAATTACTTTGTGACTCGGAGGAAATAATCAGAAGCATTTATAGACATCAAAAGGATGAGAAGAATTTACAGATGTCCAGAGAAACTCTCAGGAGCATTCGCATAGAGTGAGAAACACTCGGAGACAGAGGAATGGACCAAAAATTATATTGCAAATTAATCATTTTTTCGTCAATTTAATTGGCTTTCGTATGATATTTTTTAAAGATGCACGAACTTACGAGCAGTGGAATCTTGAAAATGCCGTTGCCGAATGGAAGCAAAAACGCTCTGGTACTTACCTGCAACAGAAAAGCAAAGGAAAAAAATTATTACATAAATTAATTATTCGACAGAAATATGATTATAAGAGGGAAACATTCGCGACATTTATTTCCAACTCCGAGTCCAGGAGCCAGAATGGTTTCGGGACGAAGCACTGGAAAAAAAAAATTGCTTTCGAAACGACGAATTCTATTCCCAAAATTTCACAACAGTTCGATAGCCACGCTGAAAAAAAAATCGGATTTTCGTCCTCCGCCAAAAATTTCCAAATGAACCACATACAAAGTGAATCACCTCAATTTTAATTTCTCTACCAGCTGATGGTAAATTTATTTAATCGCACTATGTAGCTCAATCGTGTGTCGATGTAAGGTTAATTAATTTCGTGGCGACCTCGTTCCAGTGGAATCGTGTGTGCGAAGATGACACATTACGCGGTCGATTGTCTGGAAAAAGCAGAAGCGAGAAAACCGCTTGGGGCATAAACGATGGGAGGGCTACAACAGTCTACTGTACGCCGGGAGGGACCCGAGAGAGCCTCGAGCGTTCATTCGCACTGGGACATTTTGCATGCCTTCGCGGTACCTTCGATTGAATTAATTAATGGACGTTGCGCGCGGGTTTGCTGCCACCGGCTCGGCGAGTGGCACGATTCAGTTGGTCGGGCTATTTTTAAACTGTCGGAGCCAGACACCGAACGCGAAGAGTGTTGCGGGGTAGAATGGGGGGGTGAAGAATGAACGATGACAGGAAGAGGAGGAGGAGGAGGAGTAGGAGGAAAGAGGGACGAGCCCGACGAAAACACTTTTCGCCCGTTGACACAGACCGTTTCGTGACGTATTATCAATTCTGTAGTGTACCGAAAGAATTTGAGGTAATGTTGGCTGATACGGCCATGTATGTTGCTAACGAGGCTAACGATAAACTTTGTACAAATTGTTCGTTGATATTTCATGCAGAAACGCGTATGGCCGGCGTAGGTGGATTTATCGAGGTCTCGTGGAGTTTCGAGAAAGAAATCGTACTTGTAATTCGACTCGTACGAGTAATTCGACTCGTATGTCACCCTCTGTGTTCGGGTTGACGTGGAAAAAATTCTCGACCACGAAGCAACTCGGCATTGCCGGAAACTGGCGGAAGATTCGCTGAGCCTTGGCCAAAGACACAACCAAGATCGGACGTCTCATCCGGCCAATCGTATCGGCCTGAATTGCCCGGAGAAATATTTGTTAAAAGCTTGAACCAAAAGGAACGATATATTTGCCTCTCCGCGGATAAACCCTGGTGTTTTCGAGATAATGGCGAGTCACCCCGTTCGTAAATTCTTTGAAAGCTCGTGGAGTGACACAGAGAGGGGAGTTTGGATGAGTTGCGTGAAAAATATGCACGCGTGCCAGGTTTAAATCTCCACCCTCGAGAAATCGCATTTGGCTTATCACGTTGGTGCACTTTTACCCGCGAGGAGTTCGCGCGAGCAGTCCGACGCTTTGTGTCTCGAACACTCGGCTCCCTCTCTTCCGGAACTTCGCCTCTATCTTCCGCTTCCCTCTACGTTACTCTTCGCGTAACGTTACTCTTCTCACTGTATCCTACAGCGAACGATACCAGCCGACTCTCGTACGTTTATACCCTCAAAGTTCTTCCTCAACGATCCCCTCCGTACTTTGCATCTAATAAATATTCTATTTTATCGCGGACCGCGGCTGGACGTGTAACCGATTAAAATAAAACACGAGTGCCACAATGTAGCCAATCTGTTTCGAGCAGATATACACGGTGTGCGCGCACCGAGACGACACGATATCACGATAAATCTTTCGTTTTCACGTTCGATTAAATCCAGCGATGCGAGTCGATGGATTTTTCAAATTTCAGCTCATCGGACCCAAACAACGCGGAGGTCGCAAGACCCGAATCGCCTTCAGCGAAATCCTTCCTCGGGAAGCTGGTACGATCCTGAGAGACTCGGAACAAACTCTGGTCACAATGATTGCATCCTTCTTCCATCAATTTTCTTCCTACCTCGTCGTCCCTTTGCGCTAATTCCTGGGTCAACTATGATGGGGATAGAGAATGGAAAATCTATGATGGATCCAGTTGGAATGTCACACAGGACCGGTACTGGCCGTCGTCGTGCCGACAATAAATTCCACCTTCACCAACAACCTCCTCACAACGAGCGTTGCAACAGTTCACAGATTCTATTGGCACGCTGTTATGCATCTGTATCGACGGTCGGCGAAGGACGACTGTCCAGAATGTGGTCATATTCTCTGGGGTATCAGCGACAATGTCGGACATGTCCCAGGATCGTGAAACGATATTTTGCCAATTCCGCGTACATGATTGTGAAAATATTTTGTCGGGAGTTAAGGGTGTACGCCGTGACCGGAAGGGACCCAGGGGAGGGTGAGTGTGTCGACCTTATAACGCCCTTGGCGAACCCGGTCTTGCCTTGCTGCGACACCCTTTCCACATCGGGGCGACTCCTCGAGCGGGCGCACGGGTCGATGTCTCCTTATTCCTAGGCGGGTTGTACGTGGTCGGCATATAACCCCGCCGTCGACTTCGCCAGCGCCGTCTCCGCTACCGTCTATCGCAAACATCGGATTATGACACGCCTCGCCTGTTCCAACTGCCGTTATATACAGCCAGGCTGCCATAGTCATATCGTGTGTGTTGGTTCGCCTCCGGCTTTCGTGTACATAAATATGCGTACATATAGAATAATACGTATGTGCGTAATATGCCGAAGAGACCGTGAGAGAATTGACGGTCGTGTGTGTGTTCCTACAGCTTGCAATATTGTCAGCTTCCATTTGAAGCTATTGGATTCGATGCGCCTAGCACCGATTCCGGATGCTGATGTCTGAATACCCAGTTGAAACAATGACGTTCCTTGATTGGCAGCGATTGGAGTGAACTAGGTCGCGTTAAATTTTCGTCGGAAAGACACGCGTCAAGGATCTCCACGTATGATACCAGTGCGGTGGCGACTGCAATTATAGCAGCGTAGTTCGGAGTTTCAGGTTTCGGTAGGAATTTAATGAATGCGCAATCGTCTTGCCGGAGTCTGTTCCAAGACCACCAAAGATTCATTTCTAAGGATGGAATACTCGAAGCGACGAGGGTTTTCTCCCAGTCCTGACGATACTAAGCCCTGAAAAAAGCCACTTTCAGGTACTTAGTATTCTGAGAAACTCGGGTTATTTACTTTCAGGGTATTTACTCTCACCAATCTACTCGCAGGACCCTAACTATTCCGAGTACTCACGAAAGCCCCTTTAGATTTTGGGTGTTTCCACTCCACCGAAGATCCACTCGAAGGCTCCGACTATTCAACGTTGTCAGAGGATCAATTTTCAGGTCCTGAATATTCGAAGACCGCCCAAGGATTTACTTCCAGGCCACAACTATTCGAATTTCCCCAAGATATTACTTACAGGCGCTACACGTAATAACTCTCTCTAAGACCTTCTCGTTTGGGCCTGATTATTTTACGTCACGTGGTCGGTAGAGTCCTTCAGTATTCATGATCCGATTCGGGTCAGCACCTTCACCGAAGAAGGCTTCGACGCATCTCTTTTCGAGCACACTTATCGCTCGTCCACTCGAAGATCCGTAAAAGAGATATACGTATAACAGTCGTAAATTATTAAACACGTGAAAAGTTTTAAACATTGAATTACCCGGGTGTTAGAACGTACGACCAATAATTTATCGAGCGATAAATCTTGGATGTTTCAATAGCCAGCCAGCGTCAATGGGTCCACAATGCCGAGATGCGTGCGCCCATATATCAAACGTGCAACGTATAATCCTTGAGGGGAAACCATACGCGGCATGTCTGCCTGCTCGGCATTATTATATATCATCGAATATTGACATTGCTCCGGAGAAGTCGAAGAAGCAAGTTCGGAGAAACGGCAGTCGAGAGAAAAACCACGAAAATCAGTAGATTTCAAAATTATTACCCCTTCGGCGGAATCGTGACTTCGTTTGAAGCCAACACTGGAGAACGCTAGTGATCCAAATTCGTTTGGGTCTACATTGGAAAGAACAATCGGGATGAGTTTCAATGAAGCATGCGTATCAGCGTTGCCGACAACCTCCCATCTTCATCCTGTCCGCATCGACCTGGGCTCCTCTTAGCGCTCTCCATTTCTCCCCATTTATACCGAGCAAACCGCCGAAGACGGAAGGGGATGAAAAGCTGGCAAACAAGTGAGATACCAAGCGGGAGAAAGCAGCGTTTAATTTTTCTTTCGTTATTCTGCCACGACGAGATGGGCAGCGTTGAAGTATAATGCCGTTGGGGTGAGGTTAGCACACTAGCTACCGGTGAGTGTACCTGATCGATAAGTGTTTAGAAGAAGCGAGACAGAACGAAAGGCGAGGGGATAATATAACCGAGAGGAACGCGCTAGAAATGCACGGAATGAGAGAGACGGGGCATTGCTGACGAAGGGACGGGTTGAAAGCGAGTGGGGGGGCAGACGGTGGGAGAGACGAAGGGGAGGTTCGTTTTGCCTCGAGTGGCAATAAGCATTGTCCGAGTACCGAGCCCCTCTATCAGCTGCCACTAACCTCTTCCCAACACACGGCTCGCCGCTCACCACCTCCGACACACACTCCAATACGTATACACATCGAGTTCATGCCACTTCTCCGTTGAGCACGCACGAACGCCCGGTTCACACATACACAGGCAGTGCGCTGTAAAACAAAGGAATATGTGCATACAATGTCGGACACGTGTATACATAAAATTTAGCCGTTGCGAAACCGTAGCAGATTTCGGGCCAAACTGTAGATCAATCTCCAACTGGTCAGGGGTTGAAAGGTTCTGGTTGGGTGACTTGTCCAACTCGTCGGCAACTGTCCGCTATAGTTGTCGTTTCATGTTCGGTGGTTGAACACGACAGGAAGATTGGGCTATGGTGACCATTGGGTGGAAAGTATCGGAGGTCTACCAACATCCAGTGGGTTCGTCCGACATCAATCGTGGCCTGCTTCGAGTCGACCTCTTTGCGATCTCCGGACAACGCCGTATTCGAACAAAGAGGTCTTTCTTATTGATGCCTCGTGTCCGGAGAGCTCTTCAACTTTCGCCAGTTTGCACTCCACTCTAATCTCCTGTCCGCCTCGGGTCAACCCTCGCTTTATACTCCATTTCATCGGCGGAATAGTGTACACTTCGTGTTAATGGGACCAACTAACAACGCGAGGTCAGGCAAGTTCTCTCTCGGTACGGATGGCGTAAAGACACGTCAACGGGTCGCAGGATACATGCGTGAATAAAAACACCAGTCCACAACAAGCGATACGACACTGTCGTGAAGTTTCGACCTGAACTACGGACCACTCACGAACTACCCGCTTGACAAGAGGGCGGAATGGATGACTCGACCGATCCGACGGTAACCGCCTGATCGGCAACTTCTTGCAACTGGTGGGTGTAGTCGTCGATCCATTCCCAGCAATTGGGCACGACAGCGAGATTGGTCGTTGGTCGCCGTTGAACGGAAAGTGTCACGGGTCTGCCAGTGACCGGTAATTGGCCGTTTCTCAAAGCTTTCGTCGGACATCAAACGTGAGCTACTTCAGCGCCAACCCCTGGCGATTTCCCGACAACGCCACCTTCAATCAAAGCGGGCTCCTCTTATTGGAACTCAGCCGGCAGAAAACTCTTACCCTTCCGTCTGGCTGCTCCATATCTCCAATCCGTCGCTATTCACAGCAATGGACAAATACTCAAAGCTTGGTGTTGATGGGACACTATTGAAGCGTAAGGTGGACTACTGGATGTGTGTGTGTGTGTGTGTGTGTTTCATCTAGGTTTCCTCTTCGTTCGTTGTTGGTCCGTCCGTTCTGGACGGCCAAGATTTCGCCACATGCAACACCGGACCATTGTACAGCTGTACGTAAACTCCGGGAGTTCCGCCGCACAGTCTGGATTACGCTCCGAGTAACGTTTGGTCACATTAACAGGATCCCAGAGAGATGCCGACGTGTTCCCCTGCCCTTCCCGCGGCGAATGCACACTCCCAAGCTTCTAGAAAATACACGCAGGTCCGTAAGCGTCAAGTTGGGAATTGTGGACACTGCACGAATAGAACAATACAGTTATATGCATTATCGTATATACTTGCATTTGTGTATTCCTCGCGAATGCTCCTGGAGTATATACGTGCATGTATTTGACAGTGCAGTATGCGGAATGTACAATGTACAATTACACCGGCATCGCGTATTTTGGTCTGTGTGCTGCGCCGAAGCTACATCGCCGAACGGTGCCGTACACTGGACGAGGTGCCGACCGGGCTCAGTTACCGCTTCTACGTTCCTTTTCCTTTTTACATCTAGCCCGGTTAATGGGTACACGAAGCAGATACGGAAAGTCCCGTGGCTCTTGTTCGCTGCTACGCTTACACCGCACAGATGTGTTCCGGGTGTCCGTACAAGCGTACAACTGACTAACGTTCGTAAAAGCCCCGGCACCCAACCGGGTGGCCAGAATCACCTCGTTTTCTTCCAGTTTCGTCGACGCTTGTTGTAACCCCGTCTGGTTGAGGTATGGAGGCAAAAGAGTTCCGGCAATAAAACTGGCGCAGGTGTAATCAGGACTTTGTGCCATTTTGCGGCGCAATCTCGAGTTGAACTTTTAACCGTTCGTGTACACTGCCCCAATGATGAATGAACCAAACGGTTCGGTCTCAGGTTGGTTACCGAAGGCCGTTGAAAGAGGTCCGCCCTCAACGCCATCTCGCGTTGAGAGAAATAACCCGAAACGGTACCGAAATGGATGCAGTCATGGGCAACAAGTCACTCATCGCGTAGGATCCCGACGGATTGATATTCTATTGCTCCAGCATACCCAATGGAAATCCGTCAATGACAACAACAGGTATGGAGAGCCATTTTGGACCACGATTTGACGAGACCGTTTGATACGTTTAGCGGTTGCCACGATCTCGCAACCGCTGAATGAATTGTGCCAGGGAGCTATTCTCGATACCGAAAGGAGAGGCAAAAATCGATTGTGTACAAAGATAGTTATACTCGAAACGGATTTATCGCACGAGTGATTTCAAATTAGAATCATCGAAGCATTCGGACGCAGGCGTACAGACGAACAGTCCTGGATCCAGATCAAGTCACGATCAAAGCGTTGTTGCTAAGATATGATCATAGGCAAGTGGCGTTGCGTCACAAATTTTTACGACTCTTCGACGATAGGCCAAAAGCCGATCGTACACCTCTTTCAGACTTTAGAGCCTCACATTGAGTCTCGATGCGACCCTAGAAAGTCGCGTTAGTGCTCGACCTATTCACTCAAATCTATGGACAGATCAACCTGGATATCGAAAACCGACTAATATTTTACACTGAATTTCCAAAGCCGAGTTAAAAATTCACAGATTTTTGTTTTTTAATTTGAACCATCTTCAAGATTATTCTAATTCTCACAACCGTTTATCAAGCTATTCAAATGATACAATAAAAGAATCGCACAGCGCTAAACTGGAGACCATACGGATTTACCTCATCGGTTTGATTTCGACAACGCTAAAAATACCAAACTCGCTTTGCTTCTTCCGCGTCGTCTCACCGAGGCTTTGCCAGTATTCCCGGAGTATCCGCGTCGGTATTTACACCGAGCAAACCGAGCGGTGTAAGTAACGACAAAAGGTGACAATGGGAGTGGAATGCAAACGAAACGCATAATGGGCAAGGGGGCAGAAGCCATCTTGGTGGAAAGTTATTAATTAACGTCGCATATTTGTATAAGAAGCGTTCATTCAACCGCGATTCGTCGGATTTCCAAAGGCCGAAAGCCGCAGCCTGTTCAATCTCCGTACGTGGAGCTGCGAACCCGCGACAGGTTTCGCGCAATTGAGAAGATATTCCTGTGTCAACGCTCGCGGCGGAACCGAGCCAACGAACCGGCAAAGTTCTGATAAAGGACAAATGTAAATGACCGTGACGCGGCGGTAGATACGAATCCTATGTATCAACCTCCAGCGTACATATGTACGATGAATCCGCTGATATATCGTCTCGCTGGATTCAGATGTGTAGATGTCGCGCGGGTTGCTTGTAACGCGTTTCGTTGGAGCATTGCGCCCCAACCCGCGATTTTTCTCCCCGATCCACCGACCGGGCGCTTTACGGCGCGGTACACAGAAATGAGGGGAAAACTCTTATCTCCACGGTGATTTACGAGCGGCTTGTACCATAGCTGCGGAGCAACGGAGCGTTTTCCTTCTTCGTGTACCTACTTACCATCCCCCAACCCGAGCGCGGCTACTCCGGCTCACGGGGGGCGCTGCGAAAGTGGCGGATGTGCAGGCTGAAGGGGAGGTGGAAAAAGGGAAGTAATAAGGAAAAAGCAGCACAGCCGCGAGACCACCCTCTGGTCCCGGGTCCTCGGAGAAATGGCGCAGTTTCCTAATATCATACCTCGTGATGTAAGTAACCAACAAACCACCTCGACCACTTACCGAGAATACACACCAGCCGCACCGTAGACGCGTGAGTTAGAAGAGCATTAACTCGTCTTGCGGTGCCGCGGAAATATAAAGATTCCTGGCGAAGCCGTGCGCTCTCACCGGGAGCGTTGGTTCGGAAATCGAGAGGAGGGAAAACCAAAAGAGATGGGCCTCGAGGACTTCGGAATGGTGCGCTGCTCGCGTTGGGGATGCTTCCTTATGGTTCCCTCCTGGTCCAAGGGATCTGCGGTCCTACGTGCCGCGACTTCGGACCGAGGCTTCTCGATAAGTTCGGGCTCCAGACTTCACGGATCCGCCGGAATACCCCTGAACCCAACTAGCTCGGGTGCACCGGTTGGGTGGCAACAAGGCAAGCTGCCTTTCCACGGGCGCAATCGATGGTACACGTTCATTTCGGTAGAGCCAGGTGTCGCGCGCCGATTATACCCTGATATCGGCTAGACAAGAGTGCTGTATGTATCGAGCTATCGAATCACTCTTGCATCAAGTCGGACGTCAGAGACGGACGGAGACGTCTTTCGCATCCACCCGTCATCGATCGGCAAACGTGACCCAGCCGCGATCCGGTTCACGCCCGACTTCGAGGACGAGAGTTCGGAAGAGCTTTCTCGTGTGTGTCGTTTACGTCCGATACTGTGCTACCAGCCGGGGTCAAAGGTGTGTACGTAGATCCACGCTGGCGAACGGACACTGGTCTCGTTTTCACGACGCTGACCTTTGGAAGTATCGACGTCGCGAATCGTTCCTGAAACGGGCTAACACGCGAATAGGACGAATACAACGCATGACGTCGATGATCCGCGAGTTACCGACGAGGGTATCGAGTGCTCACGATGCGAACACTGCCGATCCAGCGAGACTTCCGGTAGGAGCTCCAGTTTTGTTAGATATTTTGCTCGGTATCTCCGATCCCGTCGAGACTTCGAGCCAGATGTCCGGAAGAGAAACAAGCCTCGAATTCATTATTGGCATTGCAATGACGTAGAAAGGACTTTCGTGACGTCAGTAAAAATTTTTCATGATCGAAAAATGAATGCGGCATTTACCGCACTAGTGCTCTGAAAAAGACCATTCGATTTGTACGGATGCGGAATTTTTTTTTCCGCACGATGTTCTGATCTCATTTATTCATCGAGTCTCATAATAAATTTATTATTATTATTATTATTATTATTATTACCATTATTATTAAATTGTTGTCGTCGTTGCGAATGATGGACGGTGTACCTAATCTTTTTACTGGTGAATGCACGCATATGTCCAATACTATTTTCTCATGCCAGTACAGATACATTGTGTATGAGTCGTGTATAAATACAAAGAGACGCAGCGATGAAAACGTCGGTTTAACCTCATGGGTTTTCACGAAAGTTTTTTGATACACGTATCTCCGTACGTAACGGTACGTGTCACAGGAGAAAACGGTTCCGACCATGGTGGATGCAAGCGGTACCAGAGAAACGTCACGTTTTGTTTCCACAGTAGCGTAGTACACGGAGGGTTTTACGTACGGCCAATCTCCCGTGAAATGACAGCAAAACCATGTGCCACTGTGCGGTACGTACGTGCCGTATCGAAAAGTTTTCGCATAAAACTTTTCACTTTCGCGAGTTCCACCGTGTAAAACCCGGGGGAGTGATACGCGGCTAGGAAAAATCGCGAGAGATAACGAGATGGATGTGCATAATGCATGCCGCACTGTGTATACAGTAAGCGCAAAGTCGGAAAGTGAGAAAACATAAAGCGAGGGAGACGAAGAGGAAGCTACGAAGCGGACGTGGCGGTGAGCCGGATATTTCCTTAGGCAGCATAGCGAACACGCGAACTCTCAGCGTACGACGGCCCGATCCGTCCCAAAGCGACGGAACTATGTCACCTGGATCAATTTCACCCCTGAGAAGCCGTTCTTCCGTACCGCGGAATTTACGTTTTCCGTGAGGATGGTGAGTGCTTTGATCATTCCAAAATTCCCGGTGCGAAGAACGAGCTAAGAGTCATCCGAGATGAGGCTTTAATTATCTGACCCAAAGTACTGTCAGTCACCTGGATCAGTGTTACTCCTGAGGAGCTATTCAATAATATTGTTAATCCCTCGCGTCAAATTCTTCGTCGATGAAACTGCTTTTCAAGGAACATTTTCACTGAGAAATCCGTGTATCGACGGTTTTACATTAACAGCCGCAATGAATACCCGTCAGGCATCCATAGCTCGGTGTGGAAAACGTCCGTCAGCGCTGACACCTCGCTCGCACCATCGGACCGAGGCTTCGATCGCGACAGTCGCGGGAACATCGGTGCAGATTCATTTTCGTTCGGAAACTCACGCGTCGCGTTATCCAATTAATTAATATCGAAGTTCATCGAGCGAATCTCAAATGTGACCTCTGATCCGTCGAAGCCGTTTCTAACATCCGCGAATCGTGAGACGGGAATCACGAAGATTCGCGGATGTCTCCGCATCGACGAGTTTCCATCTCGCGATTAATTCAAAGAAAAATTGTACGGTTCGCATCGTTCTTCGTTCAGAGCTTGCATGAAGTTTGGATGGCGTGTGTGGGGGAATGAAACTGGTGCCGATTTCCACGATATACTGCTGTAGGAATATCACATCGATTTTTGATGCCAGAAGCTCAACGGTTCCTGGCGGAGCTAACTTCGGCCCGAAGGATTCTGGCGGGTCGCCAAAAATTCCTCGTCAACCCCCGCCGCTCATTCCTCTCACCGACGTGTTTCGGACCCGAGCTGTGTACGCCAGCTTCGCGATTAGTCCACGCCGCAGCGCGCATTCACGATTCCGCAGCGCAGCACACGCCCTCGTCCTCGCGACTGCTGGTCGTCATGTGCTCGCTCCGCGTCTCCTTCACGGGGCTTTGCCTCTCCGCCTCGTTCGTCCTATCGGCCGATATCGGTGTCGAGCAAACTCCCTTCCCGGGAACGTTCGCGTCCCGATACTAAGTCGCGGGCTTCACGATTAGCCGATATTAACGTACGATCCATGGCGTCGTTGCTGACTCGTGCCAAAGTGCCTGGCAACTACGACCGGCTGCCCTGCGTCCTCTCGAAAAGCCACGCTGCTCCATTGTACATTCTACCGTCGCTGGTAGACGCGATTTTTCAAGCGGAACGAACACTGTTGAAAATTTTCAAAAATTCACAACATTTTCAATATGCAATTTTATATGAAACACAAAAATTCGTCAGAATTTCATTGAATTCATTTGCGTATTTTTGCCGAATCTGTTGAATTCCGTCGAGTCGTCGATTCGTGATAGGTTCGAATCGCGAAACTCAAATAGCTTGAGTAAATATTCTGACCAACCGCTATTTATCTATGTTCACTGCCAGAGTTCAAATTGTAAATTTAATCTGTACAATTTAAACTGTACAGAAGTGTCAAAATTTTGTGTGCGATGATTTTTCCGAATTTAATATGTCGACGTGTTTTGTGTGAAGGGATTTGTTTGAACAACTGCAATGTCGTTTCAGTCGCCGGTTTCAGCCTCGTCTGGCACGCGAATACGCGAACAATTTGTATATCCGAAAATACTTTTAATCGATATCCAACCTCTACATTGTTGATGCCTAGTCAGTGGTGCAGCATTAACGAATGACATTTTAGGTCGTCGATGGTTATTAAAGAAATGTCATATTCGATGATAGCTCTGTTACGCTTTCGTAGAGCTGTGAGTTATTCGACGCGTCGTACTTTGGAAAAGAATCTCCGGCTTGGTCAAGTCGTTCCAATATGTTGGATAATACAGTCAAAATTCTGAACATTTTTCGGTATCCGGAAATTAAACAGCTATGGAGCGTTGAGCCATGAGCTCGTTCGGCGAGAAAATATGACGACGGATCACATCACTGATTAAAATTGGACGTCGAGAGACGGCTGCGAGATGTTGCAAAAATATTCGGCGACACATCGAGCAGTCAACGCGTTGCTCCAAAAATTTCAAACTCAGTCGCCGTCGACCGGCGACGCTACGAGAATATCTCATGAGCGAAGTTATTACATTTATTGTAGAATAATTTATCATATTACGGTGTATCTTTCACGTACGATGCTATTTTCCGCCGGGAGAGCTACTGTTTCAACTGCCTCGTCGATGTGACCTGCAACCGGCTGATTCCACACAAAATTCCACTCGAAAGTACTCTCAATTTCGTCGAATTTCGACATCAAATCGACGTGGACGACAATCGATTTATTCGAAAAACTGTATCTAAAAAAATCTTGGTCATACCGAAAATACAATGTCGATACGAAAAAACTGAAATTCGAATTTTTTTTCTTCGCGACCAACATTTTGTTGACGCGTCGATTTGGAAATCCGCAAAAAAAAAAAAGCTCAGTAAATTCAAGCAGGTAAATACGATTGATTGGACGCATGGAAAAGATGCAAAAAAAAAAAAAAAATTGGCCGCTCAGTAAGAAATCCGTCAGATCCGGATCGGCGCGCACTGCTCCGAATCGACTTTCGGCTAATTGAATAATTACAGTCTCGGAGATAGTCACGATAATCATACTCCGCGCTCGAAACTATTCTTCGTTGAATCGCAAGATCAAAACGTCAAGAACTCAGGGTTGAAGTTTCTGAGATACGAAACGACCGGCGGGAGCCGAGCAGAAGTATCTGTCGACTACGAAAGCGGGGTCGTAGGGGGTTAGAAGTGCTATGCTTTGTACTCTACATATACGTCCGCGGCGAGTGGGTTAGTCGGGTTAGCAGAGCAGCGACGGGGAAGAGGGTGGAGTGGAGAGCAAGTTATTCCGGAAGTGGTTGCCCTCGAGCTTCCCGGTCTTTTACGAGCTTACAGTTCGTCCCTAGCATATCGGCTTTCTCCTTCTCGAAATATAGCATCCGGCATACATGTATGCATGGGCATTGCATGCATACATCGCGCCATTATTTCGCGTGGGGCAATATGGAACAGAGGCGTTTCACGTTGTTAGCGCGTAATTATTTCATACGCTGCCCAAATATATATCAGGGAAAACATTGAAGTCCGAAAAGAAGATTTATCGAGATTAAATGAATTCCGATCTTCGAATAATGTTCATTCCATTAAATGCTCACTCGCCGTAACAAAATTTTTACTCGATTCGAATGACGGTTATTTTTGGGTGTTGATAAGAAGATTATTGGAAGACTTTTACTCGAAAATAAATGTTAATTCGCGGCAATTATACGGTAGCGCTGCTTAAAGAACCGTTGAGTCAGCTGTCTGGAAACTTGAAAAATTGAGAGTCAGAATAACTTGGTTCACGAACAAAAATACGCTTCTGCGTCAATTATATGTCACATTATTTTCATACGATTAAAAGGTCCGCCACGAAATAATAAATATATATATATGTGTGTGTATAAATTTATAAGTTCCAAGTGAACATTTTTAAATAAGAAAAATAATAATTTTCAATAATACTTTTCAAGAAACAATATCAGAAATTAATCGACTCTATTGAAGCAAATAATATTTTTCATCGGCTTTGATAGATTTTTTTAAATTGAAATAACTTTTTTTCTCGCCGACCAACTATTCGTTTTTCGTGTCAAAACGAGGGCCTGAATAGACATGAAACATCGAATACCGACATCGGTTGTTAAAGTTTATCGACGACGGTGAAGAGAGATAGAGAAGGGATCAGTGGCACGCTTGTTTCTCGAAAGCGAGTTCGATAAATTCATCCCAAGGAAAGATGGAGGATCCGGAATCGCTGAATTATTCCGAAAGAATATCCGTCAAGTGGGGCGGCGGAGTGAATGTTCCGGTTTCTCACGGTGCCCCCCCCCCCCCCCCCCGGGTATGATCGACCGGCGGAGTGAGAATTCTTTGGAATCGAGGATAGTCAAACTTATCGAGTCTGCAGCGAAGCGGCAAGAGTGAAAGACGGATGGGACTGGAGACTTATCGTTTATTTTCCAAAGCCCCGAAGGAACGAATAGGAGACCAAAGTTTCCTCGGTCTCCACCGTTTCGTCTTCTTTTCGTGCCTCTGAATGCCACGAATTTCCTATCCGATGCCTCATTAAGCTGTAAATCATCGACCAGTTCGCAGACGGATTAAAAAAATATACAACCTGACGCCAAAAGGTTGCGCTTGCGCACATGCGACACGCCCTGAAACTAAGTTACTGTGGCAAGCCGCACAGTTTTTTGTGCGACACGAGAAACAACGATTTTTCGCCTATTGCAATAACCTCATTTTCGGCTCCGAAATACTGTTTGCGGATCGTTTCATCGACGACCGTTAACAATGTCGCGTAAACCTATCGGTCGTCCACCACCGAGACGAAAGACCCTGACTTAGTGGGTGGTTTCGGTCGGCTGTGTTCCGTCGACTCATCACTGTTTCCTGCTGTGCTTTATGCTGTAGAGGTTGGACGGGAAGCCATGGGTCACGGTCAATCGTTGAGTCATCGAGACATGCAACGGTAATGGGAGGGCCCGACATATACCGAGCGAGCATTATAATGCCGTTTCTACAGCAAAGACAGAGGCGTGTTTGTGACTGCTTGGAAATTACCATTTCTCACAGATATTTTTTTAATTGGCCGGCAACGGCGCCCTAACGTAGAAGTAAATGACTGGGGCGTTGTGTGAAACGCGAAAATAAAGAATTATACATATTTCTCGCTTTCATCGGAGTTCTTCGGACGGGAATTATTAACAGGAAAAAAATAAATCCGACGTGGAATCAAAGAGACGAGCCACAAAAATTCTTTCGAGGACACATTTTTTTTTTTTTTTTTTTTTTTTTCGGAAAATTTGTCATTTTTGGTGATTTTTTCCAGCTTCGCTTGTGAATTTTCTTCTGCAAGCAACATACGTCGATGTCGTTATATTAAACCCTTTTTTTTTTAACCATTTCACATCGATGGCAAACAAACAATAAAGCAATTTAAAAAAATTACTAACCTACTTAAAAAAAAAAATATTCGATCAAACAATTATATTTGTTTTCCCTGAAACACATATTTAATCATTTTTCGTATGACGAATCCAATATCCGTTCTCACCTAGAATTAAGTTACACATTGGTTATCGCTGCTATTTAAAAAACGTTCACTTTCCGGGTATCCAATTTTCTCATGCAACAACTTCGGGCATCGATGTCGAAATAAATAAATGAAAAAAAAAATAAAAAAAAATAAAAACTTTCCATGGGTCGGGTATATTTCATATCGTGGATGAACTCGTGGATAATAGATTGTGTAAAACTAACAAGCATGTTTGTATCGCGACGGCACATGCTATGCATAACGACGCACAATAAGCTGAAAGGGGAAAAAAATATCGTCAGAAAACAGAGGGCACATGTTTTTTTTTTACGGAAAGCTCGCCCGAGGCGTGTGTCCTGTTAGCGAGTCCATTGACAAATACAGACTACGAAAAACATTAGCGCGTATATTTTTTTTTATCGCGCAGCACAGATAAATTTTATTAAAATAAAAGTACAAAGGGTACAAAGAAAAAAACAAACCTTGATCCGAGCACAGAAAAAAAAAAAAAAAAATCGAGTGTAACCGTCGAGTGTAACCATGAACGGACGGAACATTTTCCAATTTTTTTTCCAATCCGTTAACGTGCTGGCCACCCCCTTCAGCCATGAAAGGTCAAAGATAAAGATTTGAAAAAAAATAATAATAATAATAATAATAAATAAACTAATCAAAATACAGTATGGTACAAAAAAAGGGCGGTTCGTGCAGCGCTAAGTAATTGCTGCGTGGACGTGAAAAGGTTCTAAAGTCCCAAACTTTTCGTGGAACAACAAAACGTTTCCTTTCGGCCGCGTTCGGCACGCCATACAGTTTTGTTACCTGTGTTAAAATTTACTCGTTCGAAGCGTCTGGCTATAGGTGAAAAAAAAAAATCCCGAAGCCTCGAAAGATATGTTTCGGGCAATAAAATGTAATTTTTTTTTTTTTGGTTTTGTGTAAAAATCAAACCCGGGAAAAATCCATACGGTAAAAGTTTCGATCGCATTTTGTCGACAGGTAACGAAATTAATTAATCTTCTTTTTATGGTGAAATGAAACACGTGATTCATTAATTATTTTATGATGATTAACAATTCGAGGTACAGGGATGGATTAATAATTAATTGATCGGTTCTATGACCGCGACACACGATGCATCAATCGTCCTGCAAGAGCGTATTTATCAAGGTTGGTTCATTTGCGCTGACACCGATCGATCTGTGATGTCAGATTGTAATGTATCAGTTCAAAGAGCGAAAGTCATCACATTTGATCGATTCGAATTAATCGTCAATTTTTGGAGTAAATTTTTTTATTTTTATTTTTTTCTTTTCATTTTTTCAATTTTATTTTTATTTTTTTTTCCATCTCGAGGAGAAACGAGGATTTATGCTTGCGTGCACTTGCTTCCACCTGGAGCTGCACCGACGCTCGTTCCGAATGGAGAGATGAGACGAAACGGAAATGAAGCTAGCTCGTGTATCATTCTCGACCGGTGTATGGTTTAACTTCACACAAATCGACTTGCTCAGCGTTATTTGCCACGTTGATTAAAAAAAGTATATTTTCTACGTATCTCCTTTAAAATCGATCTGAAAAAGACTCCGAAAGCAAACCGACCAACGAGATGTATCTTCATTATTTTTTTTTTTGCAAAGCACGAAAGATATTCGTTGATTTTTTTCCCCGATTTACATGAAAAAATGTAAAAGCTAATTTTCCATAGTATCACGTTTCATGAACAGTTGCATTCGAAACAGTTTCGAACAATTAAAATTTCTTTCACTGCAAATACGCCTCGGACGTGAAAGGATAATTGAGATAATTTACGAAAAAAAAAAAAAAAAAAAAAAAAAAAAAAAATTGGGGAACTAAAGACGATTTTCGCTAATTTCCTTTTTTCAATGCTCGACATTTTTCAATTCACGCGTGACAATATTTCAAAAATATAAAACGATATAAAATAATAAACGGTATGAAAGTTCGCAAAATTGAATATTCTTTTTTACTGCGAGGATTAAAAAAAGCTCGCTTTATTTCGTCGGAGATTGCCGACCGAGTTAGGCTCGCCAGACTAATTTTGCTGGTTAACAATACGAAAAACAGGACTGTGTACAAAAAAGCTGCGACACGGCAGTAAATTGTGTGAAACCGCGTGGGCGCAATTCGCTTAGCCATGAGGTATCGCGTGTTGCGGCTCCATACTAATGAGAATCGTTCGTACCAACGCGGACGCGGGTTTTGCGCCGTTCAACCGCTCGGAGCTTTCTGTGACGCTGCCGTTTGACGTTTCAATAAAGTTATATTCGAGCGTTAAACATTAACCGTCACCGCCGAAAGTTGTACGAGCCGGTGGACGGCTTTGGGCGATGTGAAAACTCGGCCGTTCTCGCAAAGGATAATCTATCGGGAACAAAAAAACTGCATTTCCGTTCTCCCGAGGGTGACCAATTTTTCCAAGAAAAAAATATACGAGTTGTAAATATAAATTAAACGAAGTCAATGATATATTTTTGTCAAGAAGGTCCGAGAGCCTTAAAATAAATTAAATGAATTACTTAAAGCTCGTGTTACCGACTGAGCAATTTTGCATCGACGCATTTCCGGTCTAAAATGCGACTCGCAAAGCGGATGTCTCATCATCAAAAGCGATTTATTGTCAGAGATTTTACTAACTTTTTTACCTTGCTCATTCTACACTTTGGCCATTGAACTTGCTTTTCCGGCCCTTTCAGAATTAATTTAAATTGTGATTCATTACAATTTTTTGTCTTTCTCGTCCAAGCTCTCCTCGGTCCACGAAACGGTCTTTTTTTACACATTATTTTGACATTACCTGAGATAAACGACACGGGAAAAGCGTGGCAAAATGACACAACGATTACATTCTTTTATTTTCTTCTTCCCCGACCACATTTTTTTTTCTCGCAGTGCAATTTTTTTCCAAAAAATTTGTCAACACTATTTATTTAAAAAAAAAAAAAAAAAAAAAAACACACACAGACACTTGAAAAAATATCATCGAATCTCGGATTTCACTGGAATCGATACATTCCATACGTCCCGCCGACCCAGGGAACAAACATCATCAACATTTACCAAAAAATGGTAAAATTTCGTACTGCAAAAACGTCCAGTGGAGGAAGCGTTAGGCCGTGCATAAAGCGTTTTACAAAAGGTAACACGCGGTGCCGATGGATTTCTGACGGGGGAGGTTGGCGCGTGCGATCCGACACATGCTTCGTCTGTATGAACTACGCGTGAATAATTGCGAAGAATAGTTGCGAGGGGCGGAAGAGGACGGGGAGAGAGGACGAGGAGCAACCGAATGGTGGCGTTCGGCTGTGATGAAGCGATTGGATAACACGCGAAATACCTTGCCGGCAATAACGCACGTACGCGAATCTAACGAAAGCGGAGAAATAATGGTCGATGTGTGCGGAAACGCGGAGAGCATTCGAGTTCGTGTTTATTTTCGTGGTTCGCCGGCGAGTGAGATGTATCCAGTGAGGATGTGGAAGGGCTATTTGGGAGCGGGCGAAAACGATTGCCACGCATCACGATGCGTCAGCTCGAACATGATAGAATCAGGGGCGATAGGTGGAAACGAAAACGGTAATACACACCGGGGCTAATAGAATACCGTTTGATGAATAAGCAATTACCGGCTACGATACCGGTTTTATCCTCCGTGCCGTATGGATGCGCTTACACCTACCGACATACACCTTTCGTGTGTAGATTATTGTGCATAACGGGCCGACTCGGCGAGCTCTCTGTCGAAGCCCATGAAATTATCCGGCCGTTTTCCGCGTGCGCCACCTCCTGTGTAGGCTGTGCCGATGGAAACGACGCAGCCAATGTTCGACCGAGCTAGGACTCGCAATTCGTTGGATTGACTATTTCGAGGCCGAGTACTCGTCGATTGATGCCTCGTCGATTTCAAGTAGGAAGATTGATTCGCACGATTTCAGGCGAATTTTCGAACGAGCATGAACTCACGAATTATTTGTCGGCCGGATTTAGGCCAACGATCAACTTAATATCGACACTCCGATCTTCGGTTTGCCAATTTAACAGTAACATTGATAAATTTATCGGGGTTTTTCGCCGACCGATGGCTCCGAGCCAAGTTATTTCTCGACAGCGAATGTTTGTCCGACAGCGTCGATGTAAAACCATGAGAAATTATACGTTGATTCATTCACAGGAAGAACAAAAATATTTTCCATCGAATTTTTTCCCCGTTAATCTACGGCAAAATGTTTCTCGTGCATAACGATTTTTAGACGGAGCATCGAATTAATCTGTTGTTGTATAATTGGTACAGTGAAAAGATAATTGTTGTGAAGCTTCATTGAAAATACCACGGGAGTATCAGCGAAGCGGACTCATCCGAGTGCAAAGAGCTCGGGACAAGCGTCTCCCGGGGCGAAAATCTTTTACCATTCATTTCTCGGGTCCCGGTGTTGTGAGCGGTACAGCGGTGCGAAGATATCGCGGTAAAAGTGGCCCGCGGCAGCTTCCCGGAGAAGTAAAACATAAAAAAAAAATTGATAAAGAGGCGAAAGAGCGAGAAGTGTGTACAGAAGATAAAAATGAAGAAAAAAGAGGAGGAAAGAATAGCTCGAAGAAACCCCTCGAGTTGGCGTTGAGAGGATGAGACAGCGGCGGTGTCGTCGATGGCCACCGAGCCACGAACGGACCGTTCGATTAATCGCGACACAGTTTGATTAACGACCCGCCAGAGTCCCCGTCGATGGACGATTTAATAAACCCCTCGTTATGCATTTCGCTTCTCCGTAGCTCCGCGACTTATTATCAAAAGTTTCGTAAGCTATTTTTTTTTTGCCAATTCGCTTTCCACATTCAGCCTCGGCGATTTAGTTTTTTGTATAAATATATAAAAAAAAAAAAAAAAAAAAAAAAAATCATCACAAAGATAAAAAAAAAATGCATCTTTGTTCGAAAATTCCATTGAATTTGCGTTACCGATGCAAAAATTCCCCGTGACGAAAACACCGCCAAAATGTTAACGCGCTCGACCCCACCCGGATCCTGTTACATTCATCCGGAATATTGTTCAACGGATCGTTAATAGCGTCGGGTATCGCGTTTAATCTATGTAAATTCATTCGTCCCACAAACGTATATCTTTCTCCCATCTTGTATTATTATTTTTTTATTTTTATTTTTATCGATTACCTCCTTTGCTGCCGGCTTTCCTCATTATCTTCTTCCCGTACCACCTCTGTTTATCCCCACCCTATTCACTTCAACGACTCTCCGTCCCGTTTGCTCCGGGCTCGCCGCGGCTATTTCCCCTCGACTGTTGTAAATCTATCTATCCTTTTCTCACGCTGTAGCACGTCACGCTAACTACTCGTTGCCTAACGAGCTTAGTAGGAAGAGCTTGTGCTATGGACAGCAGAGGGGTGGGGGGGGGGGGGAGGGCGGGTGGAGCAGAGAAAGGGGTTGGTAGCACCCGGTTCCTCGCTGCCAACGAGCCATGCTATATGGCTTCTGTCGTTCGAATGCAAACTCTGACCCACATACCATGAGTCGCGGCTGTTGGTGCGATTTTACCCGATGCTGTGTGCGCGAGCACGCACTCACCCTCCTTCAGTCTCACCCCCGTTACCGCGGCTTTAACGCGACCAACGGCCGAAGCGAGCACGAGGAAGTGGCAGCAAAGACGCTCGTTACAGGGTGGACTAATGTCGGCTGATACGGACATGAATTTTTAGACTCCGATATCGGACACGATGCCGGGGGGTGGAAAAAAAAGTAGACGAAGGGTGCAGGTCAGTATTTCGCGAAGAAGATTCGAAAATTCAAATTCGATGGTGGGTTTCCAAGCAGAGTCGTCATTATGCATTGGAGGAATTGGGATGAGGAGCTCGGAAGGGCATCAGGGTGGGGTGAAATTGGAGAACGGAATTGGCAGAGGTCGATGACCTGATGGCGACCTGGACAATAGTGGTGGCGATATGAGCCATGGCTTTTTACGAGGGATGACCCAGAGGATACTCTGCGTGGTTTGATAATTCGCTCATAGTGTTGAATAATATCTGCCCAACCGACGGATAAGGTATCGTCATTTGGTAAGATGATTTTTCCATATGTGCATATTTTGCAATCGCTGTTACGGCGGATAACGTGGTTGCTATGACGGAAACCATCGTTTCACTGCAAAAGCCTCGGGGGAAAAAAAAACTTCGGGTATGCGAGAGCAGAACTCCAATTATACTACGACAATGATGATGCACCGGCAACAGTGATTATCAAGGGACGTTGCATGGTTTCGATGACCGGAATACCGAAACGCTCGTTTATTCGGCAATTCCTAACGCAAGCACAGAACAGCCCAGCACAATTTTCACCCGATTAATGGAACGTTGCGTGATGGAAATTCGGCGAGGCTTTGCGCCATTGGTGGTCGAGCGTGAGGATGGAAAATAATTCGTCACCGCCCATCTCACCTTCAATCGGAGACGAAACTACTAACGAAAAGTGATGTCACCGCAATTTCGGGTGTGACCGATTATAAAATTGACAACGATTAGTTTCCTATGAGCAGACATCAAGAAATGCGAAGAGATAGCTAAGTCGAGGAATAAAACAAGCTTCCCCCTGGAACTCGTTACGGTATGGAGCCGGCCAGGAAAAAATATCGGTTAAAGGGGCTCCTGGCAAAAGAAAGGATATACGTGTACACGAAAGTGGATAGGTTTCAGCCGGCGTACCTTCGCACCCCGTGCACTCGGCTGTATCCGAAACACCTGTGGAGCTCCAAAGGGATTTTACTCGCCCGGAGTGCGGGCGTGTCCTCTTCCTCTCGCACGTACCTACCCTGTTTCTCTGTTTCGCTCACCATTAGTGCTCCCCTGTCAACCACTGTGTAGCTTTGTACCGATGGTGCGAGCTTCCTTGGCATTCCCTTCCCTTCGTTCCCAAACACCCGACGCCCGTATATGCGAGAACGAGGACAGATGCTCCGGAGCGAAATCTCGAGGTCGACCTTACGCTTAGCCCCGGGAGAACCCGACCTATCCTGGACTCATCTTTCCTGGTGCGCACACACGGCTTTCGCCTGGATAGACCCGAGGGGATCTAGGGATCACCTCGCTCACTCGCAGTCGACGAGCCTCAACATCGTCCTCGACTCTGAAGATCCAACGTAGCCTGAGGCTGCTTATGCTTCAAGGCTTGAGCGATCCGCCGCTCATTGGAGATGAAACTTTGGTCGATATTCACGTAGAGTTCACTCGGTCGTTGGGTTCACTGTTGTTTAAAGTATATCGAGTTTGAGAGGCTCCACTAGAGATTCGCTAACGATCGGAGAGATCGAAGGCCGGACACACCAACGGTGATCAGTTTTCGGAACATCGCGTCGCCGGGCATCGGCGTTTATCGGCAAAATACGATACCTGCAGTTGACCTACTATCAGCGGCCCAGATAGAATTGTCTGACTGTCCTTAGAAAAGAAGCTATCGAATCTGATTGGACCAACGCATTGATCCGGCGGTCATTGCCATCTCTCGATTAGGGAACTTTCACGAGACTTCAGGAACTTTCACGCGAAAAGTATATTTGGCAAGTCTTCGCTAAATATAACAGTTTTTACTTCGGGAAGTCAAAAGTGTCGTGGGAAGACATTGGGCTCAAAGTTTCCTCGTCCTAGGAGCTGAGCTAGGCCTTGATTATTCTGTGACCTAGTGCCTGGAATTTATCTTGGGATTATTTTAATCTGAACCTGGAAAGCTCCAAGATCCTTGCAAATTTCTATAAATTGGTAACTTCCCAAAGTGTATGCTGGATTTAGGACACATCAATGACAACGTAATGACCAAGTGGTACGGAAATAGCTCATGAAGATATGACCGAAGTCAGCTGACAGTAGCTGAAAGCCGAAATTATTGTCTATCGTCTATTTTTTCAGATGCAATTATTGATATTTTTTGCACAAGATAATTGTATAACAGATAAAAGGACCGTCATAATTCCACTTAAGGTTTTTAAATAACGTCTGCTAACAAAGCTGACCTAATCGAGTAGCCAAGACTGGGGTACTGGAAAGTTCTCAAAAATTACTGGTCGCCCCATTATACATGAATGTCCTCAATTTCAATATTTCAATATTTGAATGCACCGTACCGTTCGGTTACGTCGTATGCGCGAAAGCGTTTCAATATGACGTCCGATATAGGTTCTTGTATCCGTCGTATGTCAGACCCTCGAAGCAAGATGCGGGGTACCTATGAAGTCGCAATATGCTTGCATGGCGTGCACAGTCACGGGTACGGCGGAACGGCAAATAAGATTGCAATAACGGTGTTCAGCCGACGAAACTGGATAGTCAAGGTTGGGATGGAAACTCAAATCGTTAACTGAACCCACCGACAATCCGACACAGTTACTCCGTGATCGGTCGAAGCCTCGGAGCTCTCCGCAACCGACACAGCGTAGCGATGGGATTAGCGATGAAGCGCCCCAAGAGCTTTATGCCGGAGCCACAGGTGAATTGCAACGGGAAAAAAAGAAAGGTGCGAAATAGATAATGGGATAAAATCATCCGGATGAGAAAACTGGTACATGGGAAAGAATTTAACGGAAATCAATAACAAGCATAGGAGGGAAACTCGGTGATAAAAATTGACCAAGTTCTTTCAGTCCGATGTGGATGGAAGTCCTGAGTTAAAATAGGGTGCACACGAAAAATACTGGCTGGTCATAGTCACGCGATACGCCCACGGACACACAAATGACGCAATTAATCGAAGCGATACAATCGAATCGATGAAGCGTCGCGACGCATCCAGAGAGCTAGATAACAACAATCTTGAAGAGAAACCAATCGGGACAGAGGCGGTCGTAGAGCCGGGAATGGGCCCGGAGGATGAAGCAATTGTGAGCCCTGGTAAAGCACAAAGACGCGTTCGTATGGACACACTACCGGATACGAGATCCAGACTCCCGAAGCCATCAAGGCTAGCGAGACCGATAAGCGGGTGGCACGGAGCATGCTCAGGAGTAGTAGCAATTCAACTGTAGTGGTAGGAGTAAAAGCCGTGGCTAGCAGTCGAAAACTCGATGAGGGTTGCAGCCACGGTAGGACAACCAACATCACCAGAACGATCGACATCATTGGGAGGATGTGCAACTACCAAGTCGATGAGACTCTCACCGAGTCTTCCTAAACTGTCGTCGATCGTCTAAGTGCCTTTACGATCAGTCGTGTCCGGCTTCGCCCCTTGGTTCGCATGCTGCTGGTATGTCTATAGAGAGTTTATATAAGTGCATGTAAGCGCCAATGGCTGTACCGGTGCTACTCGTCCATCGTCTTGGTAACAATCTCCCGCTGACATCGGCGCTGTGTAACGTGGTCCTGTGTAAGTACAATGCCCTCTGACTGCCGCACAACAGTTTCATCGGACGGAACATCCACAATCGTTGGATCTACACGATTTAATCAACGTACACGGAGATGAGGACGCAGCAAAAAGTAAGCATCCACCTGTGAATCACTACCGTGTCCGTAGTGTAGGACGTGACTACGAAGCTATCAGGAAAGACTGACAAGCGACTGTTAGTCGACGATAGGCTGGTTCATGATCGGATTTCGACTGATGCCTACATCATCGGCTGAGCTGCCGATAGCCAACTACTCGGTCTTGAGGCTTGATTGTTGACGAAGTTTCGGCTCTTCGACACAATCGCAAATGCCATACGAGACATCGGGCGGCCGCAGGGTCCCAGATTTAGTGGATCGGATGTGGAACAAGGAGTTCCCAACAGGTCGACAGAATGCAGCGCATTAGAATTCGATAGACAACATCGGCGTGTAACTAAATTTGCCTTGGGTTTAGTTCCGGCGTAGATTCCACCGAGGAATTGAGCGAGAGAAATGTGGAACGTCTCGTGCAATGACGACACCATCTGTACCATGAAACTCGAACGCTCTTGGCTTATTCGAGTCCGCGAACGATATCCCTCTGTTCCTACACAAAGAGACAATCAGGGCTCTCTGGCAGAACTCCCCACAATAGTCGATGTGGAACGTGCATAGGGGTAATCGTAACTGAGACTGAAAGGCGACTGGAAGTGGGAGTCGAGGAAACTGTACAGTAGAACCGCAATTGTGGTGAACGCTGGCGTATGACTTCTAGATTCTTTGGGTGAAAAAGGCACGAGGTGCTGATAGGTTGACCCGAACGGATATGACTTGGTCAATGAAGACTCAGGTGACTCAACTACCGAGATGTTGACTCGACGACATGAGGTTGGCTGGAGCCCTCGGTGAGGTTCAACTTCAGGTGGCTGAGCCAGCTACATTTGGCAGAAAGTCTCAGAAAATCGAAAAATGTTCACCATCATATCTGAGAAATATTCTTTCTTCTCGCAGTATCGACATCTTGCTCGCTGTCTCAACAGAATTGAATATACCAGGCAACGCATCTAGTAAAATCAGGCCTAAGTGATGGAAAACCAAGCGGGTGTACCGAGTTGGAGGCAGAACGATAAATGAAAAACAAAAAAAAAAACCGATGATGGGGCTGACTTACGGTGCTTGATGTGCAGCCGCGGTAGCGTGTCCTGTGGCCAGGCCACGTTGCGTGATACGAGGGCGATCAGCGCCAAAACCCTGAGGGCTGCTATCATCATCCTGATAGCTCAGGTTACCCGTAGCGGTGATCCTTGCCCACTTATCCGCAGGGGTGAACTCGCCTCCGCTGGCTTCTACCAGTTCGCTTCGAGCTCGCAGCTCATCGTCATCTTGGTCTCTCCGGTTCTCTACTTCCGGTCACCGTATTAATCTGGAAAATACAAAGGGATATTAGCGATGGTTTCCATCAAATAATTCATCGAATCGCGATGCGACTTTCACGGCATAAATTTTTCCGTGAAAACGGCGGAAACCGCTTCACATCGCCAAATGTCGAATTCTAATTATACGACGAGAAACCGATATCTCCGAGCCGAAATAGAGGGTCTTTGCGAGAACGGTTTGTTAATTAATAGAGTTATCGCGAATATATAATTTTGCATGCAATGGGCAGCGTCGTATTTCCTTCCTTTAATCATTATTTCAAGTATTCTCAATCTTGTTCTTAATCTTTGATGGAAATCGAGGAATAAAGTCACCATTCCTTCCGTTTCGCCTCAACTGTCAATGTTCCATATTTCACTAAGAACGCAAAATAGTTTGAAGTAGATCTGAATGGGTTGCCTCAAAAGTTGCCTCCAACCATCGAGATGTACTTTCTCGAGTTATAGCGGTTAGAATTTTCTGCACCTGATCTACACACGCGAATATTCTTTCTAAATGTAATGTATCGACGTCCGTTTTTACCAACCCAAAACCTACGACCGAGCCGGAGTGGAAGGAGTTTACGCATCGTCTCGGTAACGAACACACCGCGAAGTGGCGAAACGGCGAAGTTACGATGGAGTTATGGGTAACCACGAAACGCCAGCCGAAGCCGCAGAATCCTCCCAGTGGCGTGCATCATCCGCAATTTGGACGACCGAGAGCCGGAAGAAAGTTTGCAATGAACTTTTCAGCTAAGTCGATCGACCTACAATTCGTCCTATATCTGTGGCTTTTCCAACGTATCGAGCTTCGTGTGTCCTACGGTGGATCATCCATGTGTCGTTTGTTGACAAAATATCTCACTCAACTTTCGAATTTTTCTCCAAACTATCAACAAACTCGGATCTTTCCTAAGAAGATCAATTTTGGATCTTTCCTCAGAAGATGAAACTCTATGTCGGATCATTTTTTGATGGGTGGACAAAGATGTTGAATAAATCGAACGGAAGTGCGCACACGTGTAGCTTGAGAAAGGAAAAATGGGCGACAATGAAGAACGAAGAAAGAGCCCTCGCAGGAATACTGCGGAGTGAACGAGTTAGGGTTGAAGATGAGCAAATACCTGGGAGTGCTAAGCCTGGGCGTTTCGAGCGTTATGCATTATGCAGATGCGTCGTTCGGAGTTTCTATTTGTCTCTCTACTCCAGCGTATTCCGACGAAGGAGAGCCGAGATGAGCGTGGAAGCGTTCTCGTCTTGCAAGATTGCCGAATGGGGATGGTTGTCGAATAGCACAGCTCATCCATACCCGAGATCCAACGGAGATTCTCTTCGTGGCGCAACTATACTGCTGATGCAACATGACAAGATTGAACATAGCGACGACTTCAGCGCCCACTCCTTCCATTCCTGCCTCTTTATCGCACATACTTCTCGGATCTCGAATCCTTCTCGTTACTGGAGTTTGAATGAAACACGAATTTTCGCATCTGGAGCCTTCGCAAGCGAGAATATAAACTATGCATTCCTCGTTGACGATTTCCAAGTGGAAGACCATTAACGGTTGCAATAATTAATTCGTCGAATGGCAGATAATTCTGATGACCAAGTTGACATCAATGTGACATCAGATTGACATCAGATCTTGCCGTACCCACAGCCTTCATTTCTACCAAAGAAACGACTATGACTATTCCTTCCCTTGCTTGCTTGTAAAACACGAGTAGGCCACGACTGCTTGCACTTGCTAAAATCGTATGTAAAAAAATGATCTCATACTGAAGTTCCACCTCGTGCCAAAGTTCAACACAAAATTTGATCTAAAGAACTTAACTTCAAACTAACCTCGAAAAATTTGTAGACAACTTTTCCTCAAAAACTTCCAGTACAGATGTTTTGACGCAAAAAGAACGTCAATATTGTCGCGGACTTTCGCAGCGCGCGGCCAGTGAGGCCTTTATTTTTGTCTGTTATATGAAAGTTGCAAAGTCCACGTTTCCGATTAGTTGAAAACTTTCGCCTGTGTACGCGTCGTTTTATCGCATACGTAACTGTGCGGGCGCACGCCGCTGGCTCCGGGACAGGCACCGGCGCAAGGTCTCATCGGATTCTTCTCCGGTACTCCATGTGCAGGCTGCGGAGCAGTCCTCAAGCGAAACTTGTCCCGGAGAACATGTCGCTGTCAACGTCGCGTGTGCCCGAGGCCGGATCGCGGACCCGCTGCGAACAAACCGTGCACGTTGCAACCTCCATCCGCGCGGTATAACTTTCTCTCATCGGGATTCTGTTTATTCGAAGAATGAAAGTTTCGGAAAGCATCGCTCGCAGAACCGGCGGCGCGCTAAGACCCAAACAAGAGGCGACGATGACCAAGTTAAACTCGTCACTTTCTTGCAGTAAATCATAAAACGACGACGGTTCGTCCGATCCTTTCGTCCGACATTTATCATACCGGTTTGACCCTTAGCCGCGGCTGTGCGCGATATTTTTGCCGTTCGCGTCGAAGAACAGAGCGTGGTTGAAGCGACCAACGAGGAAACGTTCGCCGCGATTCTCCGGGGAGCACGTGCAAGAATCGTCCGGCGACCCGACGGATGGAAAGCCTAATTGGACGGCCAATTACCGTCGAGAACCGTGGAGAATCCTCTCCATCGATTATAACCGAAGATAGGCGCGGTGAGAAAAATTATACGGCTTATCACGTGGACGAAATTCGGAGAGATCGAAGAGGGAAATTTTCATTGTGACGAGGACGTACCGGGCTGGGGGGAGTGGGAAGTCGAAAAGAGCAGGGCAGCGCCCGATCGAGGAATCGTATAATAGAAAGGGAACGATTTCTTACGCCCCGCTTCAATACCGAAACCGCCTAGCGCCGGATCCGGAGAACCGTTCGGCTGGAACGAATTTCCAGCTCGAACGATTCGACGAGAGCCTGGACCGACCGCGAGAGCTTTCCTTATATCGATGGTGACTGGAAAATTGCCCTGGCCGAGTCGGTGAGAACTATTCGCTGATGTAAGATTCTTCGTGCTCCGCTGATCTCAGGTCGTCGAGTCTGCATAATTCTTTTCGACTGCGAGCGACGAATGGGACGACGACCATTGGGAAAGAACGATCGTCCGCGTAGCAGCCGTAAAGATAAATCTCCCTGCGGCAACGAGAATCCGGCATTAAAAACGTTCGTTCGCTATGGTATAAATGGCCGAATGGTTTTTACGTGACGAATAATTACGTATGGAAAGAGCGAGCACGCCTGGCACGGCTTTTGGAGATAATCTTGAGATGATAATGAAGAAGGAAGCCAAATTGCGATAAGAAATTCTGCTGATCAAAGAGTTTCCGGTTGACGCTGTGCCTCTTCGGATTTTTAAGAAAAAAAAAAAAACATTGTTACGTCATCCCGCGTCCAGTATGGAAGCGAACATCTCTGGCGAACGCTCTACGTCGGATAAAATTGTTGAGAAAACAAGTTGAAGGAACAACATTCGCGGTATTTGAATATGGACTCGCGTGTCCGTCGCGTCATCGTTCGACGACGGAAGAGGTTGGTGGAGAGGTGGATAAAATAAAAACACTTGTCAATCCGATAAATCCGATCGGCGATAGTCGGTAGAGGCGTAACCGAATGAGAAAGGTCGTGGGCGTCGACGAATCGTAAGGTCACAGTCGGAAAAAGAGTCGTAGAAGAATGAAAGAGAACGGGGAGGAATGGAAACGTCGAAGAAGACCAGGAAGAGATCAGTGATTGAGGACAGGACGAAGGAAACCCCGTGGGTGGAGTGGACGAAGAACAAAGAGACGCAAAATAACAAAAAAAAAAAAAAAGAGCGATAGGACGGACGATAAGAAACCGTTCGGAGATGGCACACTTATCCAATAAGACGTGATGCTCATTGGAAAATCTCCCACGTACTCTACGTAAGACAGTAGAAACGCAGGAGACTTGGAGGAACTCATTTCGGTGACGCTGCCGCAACGGAAAGTCGTCTTCGCTTTTTCCACCGAATAAAACGAAACTCCCCTCTCCCGCTCGACGAATCCATAGGTTTTTACCCAACCTCTCTGTCCATACCCAAAGTGTCGATTCAGTCATTCGGGTCAACTTTTACTTCGACTCCATTTCCATCTACATGATTCGTACATCATTTCTCATTGGGCTTTCGCAACTGCATCGTGAAAACTTGAACTAATTCAAGATACGTTGGGGTAGATAGTTCAGATTTGCGCACTTTTGGCCGCCGAGATATTCCTAGCAGATGGATGTCATTGATAAGATATCGAATGTCAGATGATTGATTGTAATCACTTCAATGAAGATATCCTTCGGGCTATATTCGGAAGACATGGCCAATTGGACGATATTCGTTTTGGAGAAGTTCACTCGGAACGCCAACTTTTACGCCAAACATTTTTTCGTACAACTCGGAGTTTTTGATAAAATAGGAATTAAAAAAAAATTTGATTCACCGTTGTCTCAAAAAAAAAAAAAAAATACAATCCAAAAATAAGTCGACTATTTTGTCCCGCGCTCCGAATAAACCGATCTGTCGCTAACCAAGGATTTTTTTCCCACCATCACCGTCAATATGTCTCTTATCGGACCACTTTCCCAGTACTTAAGTCCCTCCACGCCCTTATTTCTCTCACGTTCGCACATCGCACACCTTCGCAAACTCCACGAAGTCAACAGTGACACGGCGACCGAAGATAGTGTCTCTCTTTTGCCTGGGCGGTTCGCACCTCGTTTTCCGCGATCTTTCCGCTTTTCGCTGGGGAGAAAAAAAAATCGAAAAAGAAATTGACGCGGCGAAGGGGCGAACGCAAAGTCTGTGCGAAAGATGAGAAGAGCCGAGACCGAGGGAAAGAAATTTTTCTCGGAACGTCTTCGCCGAGCTCTCGAAGAGATCCTCTTATTCTCGTTTGAGCATTCTCGAGAATGCCTCTGTCGGAGTGTCGCGAGGACCGCATACGTACTCGATCCCGAGGTATGGGAGAACGAGCCAAAACGGAACCCCCGAGCAAAATGGACCACCTGAACCAGTTTCGGGTTGCCTAAAAAAAAGGCGTCATCTCGACCGGAGGTCCGTTTGACCCCAACGCGCGGTTCAAATATACGTATGCATTCACACGTTCCATGATCTCGGGTATTTCGAGAGCTGGAAAAGTCTCTCGCGCATTTATAGAAGACGGCAGAGGAGGCGGCATACACTCACGGGGGGAGGAATGATAGGGTGGAAGAGGGAGGGGCTGAGAGGGTGAAAATACCCGAGGAATTGTCGGGAGCGAGCAAACGAGAGGAGACGAAGGGAAACGGAGGTGATTCGAGACTCCGGGAGATTTCCTTCCGTTTCCTGCTGGGAATTCGCGATAGAATGCGACATTGAGGAACGCGATTGGCGGAAGGGGTAAGACGGAATATTTCACGGCGGCTAAGTACGCAACGCGAACGGGATGATTCGACCGGATGTAAGGCCGCAATCGGAAAAGGATGCTTCCGCGGACCGAACGCGGACCAAATCACGAACTGGTGAATTATTATTAGAACGTGTTTACCAGCAACATGTATTCTGCATGGAATTCTATTTTTCAGAGATACACGCATCAGAACTGCGGGGACTTGATTACCAAGCGGAGCGGTTTTTTCTTTAACAGTTGGTGATATTGAATTTTCGATATGCGGCATGGGAACAATCATTGAATGTTTTCGGAGGGCAAAGTAACAAAAATGTGATGTATAGAGTGTTATTTGTTATATCCGGGTATTGTAAATTGCGGGCATCTTTGGTCTGGACCAACAGGCGAGGCGTCAGATAGTTTCGCTGTTCGGCCGCCAGATGGCCAAACATCGAGGGATTTCTCGCCAGCGTAGTGTACCGACCACGCCTATAAGGCCAGAGTCGTCGGGTAGAACTAGTAGTCGGTCATATCGGTAACAACACTAGGGAACGTTTCAGTTATATAAAGTTCGATAAAAATGACACATAATTCCAATGTAAAACGGTTTTTTACATCACTCAGTGAAAATTTGATTAAAACAGTTGTAATATTTCCCGTTACATCGTATTGCATCGCCGTTGCATCGCTGCAACGTAATCACTGGGGAATTGTTGACATGTGAAACATGAAATAGTCAAATAATATAATTTAAAAATTCGAATATTCCGCACGATTTGCAGTGATAATAATCGAATAAATTTTGCGGTCTTGAGTTAATTCGATTGAAATTAGCTAATTAACTGGGAATGCGGCGGATGGACGAGAAGAGTCGGGGACGAGCACGCCGACAACTTCTCGACATTATAGAGGTTAAATTTAATTGCGTACGGTGGAATCAAGGTGAAGCACGGAAAGCCAGTTAAAAAATTGTAATTGAAATATGAAAGTCTTCATTGTACAGAATCTTGTTAGAAATTTTCTATCATCACCGTAATTATAATCGAGCTCTTAATTACTCACGAAACGACGTCGACGCCCGTCCACCGTAACTAACAATTTCTTATTCGACTCGTTTACGCGAAGTCTACCGAAAAAATCTCGCGAACTGACCCGTACCAGAAGAAAAAAAAAATCATATTTCCGTCGACACTCCAAATATTCAGGACAGCGCTTGAATTTTGTTCCCCACCATGGAAATAATAAGTTGTAAGAACAAATGACTTTCAAAAAGTTTAAGACTAATTTAACCTTCTCGAGATATTGTGTTACGGAATCCACGAAGATTCTTCGTGGGGGGGAAAAAAAAAGTATAAAACGAAGATAAAAAATTTCACGCAGGTTCTCGGGGTCCTCCCTTCGTTCTGTTCTCCTCGTCACCGTAGGCGTTTCTTCCATTATATTCTATTCTCTCGTTCACCAACTCCGGAAGAGATTACAGGGTTCTGAGGAGCACCGAGCGAGGCCACGGAGATGATATTATTCGACTTTAAACGAATAATGCATTCATGGTGGAGCCGAGCTTGGGAGGGTTAAGAACGGCGGCGAGGGTTGGTTCGCTCGGAGCGTTGTCGTCGCTGGAGTACGAGAAAGAGAGATATAAGGTAGATACAGTCGTCGTAGACGGTTATAGGTGTTCCCGAAACTCACCCTCCGCTTTCGCTCTCGCTTCCTCTATCTGTGTGTGTGTGTCGCTTCGCGGTCGCTTCGGTAGCAAGCCGGCGTAGCTCCGTTTCTCGCGTCGGGCTTCGCCTCTCGCCATTCTGGCTATTTAAATTCAGTGGCCCCGACTGAATTTTAAATTAGCTCGAATTATCTTAATAAGGATCCAACGTTCGCGCTTCGCAAGCGGCGCTCTCGCCGCCCTTCCGCCGTACGTTGCAATCGCAATTCCCTCTCTGTTTCTACGTGTGGACCGCGGATGGTCGACGGTGGTGTACGTCTCGATTTGTATGCATTGAATTTAAAACAATGTTGCGCATTCGGTGAATGAAAATATAATGCAACCGCGAAAAAGCCCTGCGACACACACACGTCGTCGTTCTGCAAAATTTTTATGGGAAATGTCCGGCGAGCGAGGTGGAATTAACTAACCGTCCATCAATGATTTCGTAGCTTTTTCCAACATTTAAGCGGGCGGAGGGAGGAAGCGAATTTAATTGAAATATCTTGAAAAAAAACCACTGCGTTTTCGCCGATAGCAGGACCGCAGTGCTCAGATAAATCCTATATTTTATTCGCCAGACTACACATTTTTATGCAAAACCGCAACTGTAAATTTAATATGAAAAATTGACAATTGTAGTGATGTTTTTGAAACGACGTACATTGACAGTGAAACAAAAATTAATTGTCAGAAGTACAATTGTTTTTCTACAGTTCTTCATATACTTTACGAGAAAATGTGAAAACGACACGATTGAACGACAAATTTAAAATACAAGTTTACTATAGGAACTATTTTTTTAAGCATACAGCTCGATGGACGGACGGACGGACAGAAATGAGAAAATCCGGATCATGAGAACAGACCGATTTTTATTTTCTCATATAACAAAATAAAAACCCATTCGTTAATTTCCACAATGGGGAAGCATCGAACATAATTGAATTTCCGGCGGAAAAATCTTTCAATCCAGGCGCAAATATGCGATCCGATAACTCATAATTATTCGTGGCGTAGTTATACTGACCTATCGAAGCGTATTATTCTCATAGCATACCAAAAGTAGCATTGTGGATTTTCACTGGAATCTAGAACACTTCTATACCGCGCCATTGATCGATCTCGGCGAACGAGAGAACGATTTTTCCGAAGAGATTGAAACTCCGATGAGATTAGAATCGCGAGGGATTGTTTTAAGCTAATTTTAGTATGTGCACAGGAGAAAATGCACACGAAATCGCATTGAGCGATTCAGTATTCCAACAGGGTTTAAAAGAGAGAGCCAATGAGTGAACGACAGGCGAGCTATTTGAGAATCTTGATTATTGAGAGACGGAGACTATTGACTGATCGGAACTATGAAAGAACCAGGTTTATTGAGATCCGAGAACTTATAGAGGGGTCGGAACTATTAAAAGATGTATAATTGAGGTGTGCAAGTGAGTCGAATTAGCGAAATGGATTGTCGAGGTGGTTTATCGAAATGAAGTATAGAGGTGAATTATCAAAATAGACTGTCGGGATGGACTATTGCGAGGCGGCTTGTTGGGAAGTGGATTATAAAATGTCCGATCGCGCCATCCAGAAGCGGCGGTTGGAATGAAAAAGGCTTCTTTGATGCGTCATAAATGGCCGCCGTCACCAACCGCGCTGAATCTACCAAGGATTTTTATTTTATCGCGGAAGCGATTGAACGAGAAACGGGAAAGGATACGAGATATTCTCCCGGATATTCCGAGTTGAGGATATCGTATATATAGTAAAGCATACACGGATTCGTGTCGTGCGCCTTAATATTCAACAGGGTTTAGAAGAGGGAGCGAGCCAGTCGCGATCTTGGCTTCCGCGAAGCCTGACCGAGTCGTCGTCGTCGTCGTCGTCGTCGTCGTCGGCGTCTCCTCTTTTTCCTTTCTTCATTCCTCTCGTTCGCTTACCATCGTTTACCATCGCACGCACGCGCCACTTCTTATTATATTACCTCGCTATAGCTGCGACTCCCTCGGACGTCTTTGTGTCCGGCTAATAATAGAATTTGCGAGAGCTTCTGTTCAGCCGCGATCCACACTTTTGCCCCCGTCGACGAGATCCGCCGAGGCGACTACAAAGAATTTACTCAACGCGTTTTTCCGAATTCCCCACACGAATTTCACCGAAATAAGAGGCAATTTCAAACACTTATCGATAGCCAAAAAAAAAAAACTGAATAAATTAATTTTCCACAACAATAATTACAAAATCATATCGACGAATCTTTCGTAGACCGAAATTCGTGCGAGAAGTGAATTTAAAAAGCTGAAAAAAAGTCTACGTATTCATACGAAATACGAACGAATAATTGTTATAAAAAAAAAAGTTACATCACCGGGAGTTTTCTTACGCAAATTAATTTTTTCCTCGATATGTCAATAAAATTCTCAAACTACCATAATGTAAAATCAATTATTCTGATATCTTCGACGCATTGAATTTTTTCCAAATTTACCATCGTCAAGTGTCCATTTGATTTCTTCGAAACTCGTGAGAAGTTAACACCATTCGCAAAGTACTACTTCGTTGATCCCGAAACCGAGGATTTCCTCAAAGCAACCTCGGAGCGAATGACGAGACGCTGAGCGAAAATCATCGAGAGCGTCGACCGCCGAAAAGTGAATGGGGTGTCGAGGCGATGAACACCGAAATGCTGCACGTACCGCCGTTCGTCGGATCGTTACGTAGCGGGTTTCATCGACCGTTTGGTTATGCGATTCGTGTCGGGGATCGCGGCGGCGTACGAGGCCTTATTGGGGTAGAAAGGGAGTACGCGACTGGGCCGACCAATTTAACCCTCTGTCGTTTCGAATGTAACCTCTCTGTGTGTTTGTCCCGCTCGCTCGTTCGTTGATTCCTGCGTACGGCTCTATCTATCCGGTGACTTTTCTCTTTGGCGGGGTTACAGAAGCTGGCTCTGCAGCAAGCAACCCCATCCATGGATCAGTCGATCCCGTATTCGTTCGGGACTCGGCGGCGCACCTCTTGGAATACGCAATCGGCGTGACAAGCCCGGATCCCATTTCCCTTGCCTGCACAGTCAACCCTCGACCAGCCTCTGTTCGCACACTTTCATGCCAATGTTCATGCGATGCAGCAGCGTTTACATTCGCGACCGAACGACGAGAGGAAAAAACAACAAAAAAAACCGGCTGAAGCAATACGATGCAATGGAGACGATAGAAAAATGTTGTCAATGTTCGACGTGGGACTATTAAGAAGTGTTCTATCCGAGTGGTCATGGAGAGACGGATAGCGAAGGGAGACTTTCGAGAGGTGAATTTAGGATTCACCCCTTAAAGTAAGTTTAAGTAATTTTAGATTCACAGATAACCACGGAATATTCAATAAAGAACCTTTATCAGTCTCAAAATGCCCATCAAATAGACGAAGCGATGCGATTGTGACGATGCAACAATTGCGTTGATCTCCGATGTGGGACTATCGAGCGGGTATGATATGGGTGTTCTATTGAAGAGTTCGATCGATAGAAAGATGGAGTACCGATAGATCGAGACGAACCATTAGGTTTACCGTTCGCGGAGCACACAACCACGGAATTCAAGCATCAACGCATATCACTCTCAAGATGTTCGTGAAACGAATGAAGCAACGCCATGCTATTGGGCTCTCTGTCTCTCTCTCGTGGGGTGTTCTATTGAAGCGCTCAGGCGCTATAGAAAGACGCGTGAGGGCTCGGAATTATCGAGAGGTGGAGCAGGTTTACCTTTCACCAAACGGACGCCCGAGTAATTCAATAAATAAGGAATATCAGTCTCCAGATGCTCATGGCACATTTTGGATATCGATAAAAATATTAGGATTCAATGTTGAATCGATGAAACCGTTTCTGTGCAGAGCCATATTCCGCGTCTCTCGACAGACTACAATTTATCTGTAGCTCCGTACGGACTACCTAGAGCAATGGACACTGGAGCGTTAAGAGCAAGCAGATAGTTACTTCCCGGAAGTTCCGCGACTCGCCGGTACATTGCTCACTGCTACTCATTCGTGAAACGGTATTGCGAATGTATATATACGTACACGCTCCGGTACTTCTCGATACACGCGAGATAAATCGATGGAACTGCCTCGACTGTGACGTAAGCTCTGTTGCACGCGCTCCGCCTCGATCTCTCGCGATAAACGAAGAAGGATTGCAAGCCTTGAGAGATCGTGTTCCAGTTCAATTGATTATCTCGACGGCAACGGACGTCCGGCGCTCAGGCCATCGGCGACCGACGTACCTCTTCGAATTAAATTCATTATCGGCGATACAATATCGACACAATTTTCCGCGGCTTTCGAATTTTTAACGACTTCGATAAATTCACACGGAAACCCATCGAATTTTATCTCAACGAAGTTACAGACATATGCACATTCTCGATTGCCTTCAGCGTCGTAACTTCTTCGGCAAATACTCCAGAAAGAATTAAAAATGAGTTTAACGACGAACAGTGCATTAAATAAAAAGCACTTGGCAAAATCTGAAGAAACCGTAAAAAAAAATTGACTTTTCTTTTCAGGAAAATATTGTCGGTTGACTGAAGTAGATTTTCGTGACAGAATGCGACCTGTGCTTCGGTAAATAACGACTTTTTTGTTTCAAGCGTCTTTCGACCGTTGAATAGTAATTTCATGAACATTTTATGAGAAATTTGCGGATTGGTTTTTTTAAATTTTATGAGCATTTCATGATCACTCTATGAGCACTTCGTGAACACTCTTCGAATCGTTGACGAACATTATATTTAAGACACTTCTGTTCTATTCCACGATTTCTATTGTTTTAGTTAGCGCAATTCTTTTCGAGCGAAGTCTCATTTATTTAACAATTAACGCCGGAGCGGAGTCGCGCAAGCGAGTTTGCACATCCATCCTTTTAGTTCCGTACTGTTGAACGCATCCGGTCGGTTCGATGCTTTAATCAAATCACGAGGTGTCACGTTCCGTTCTACGTTCGAGAATCCCTTCGAGCATCGAACGGAACGACGACGACGACGACGACGACAACGAAGCTTCGAGTTAGTTAAACCTGTGGAATCCATCAATCCGACTAGTGTTCGCGGCCGGCAACTGTGCTGGATGATGGCATCGCCATGATTCATCTCGTGTCCAAACGATTTCTTCGATGGAAATAAATAGAGAATGCCCTCTAATGGATTACTGCATTTCTGCGTTGCAAACGGAAATTATTTGCGGCAATTGCAACGTTCGAGCCCGAAGAGCATTGAACAATAAAAAAAAAAATGATTGCACGCTTACGTTTGCCACCTTTTGAAAAGAAAAAATCCGCGACCCAGTATTCATCAAAACCGTGAACAGCTTTATCGTCAGCGATCAATTTTTTCTGTGGATCAGCCGTCGAACGAGGCTTGAGCTGGAAGCTATTCATGAAAGTCCTTTGCGAGTCGATATTCTCTTTCCTTTTTTTTTTGGCAAATTTTTTTTTTTTTTTTTTTTTTTTCGTCAATTAACGACGTGCAACCTGATTAAAGGAAAAAATCGACGTCGACGCTTTCGGCGCGAAAAAAAATGCAGAGGAGGATATGATTGTCGAGTCTCTCTTTTCGTTTCGATTTTAGCTTGAAAAACAAAATGTCGAGGGTAAGTCCGTTGCGTCATATTTTTTTTTTTTTTTTTTTTTTTTTGGGATTTTTAACCGCTGAAGATATCTGGAATTGGAGTTCGCGCCGAAAAATATTTTCGGTAGCCAAATAATTTTTGTCGCTCGTTATTTCTTTCCATCATCCGGCGTATTTTTTTTCTTTTTTTTCTGACGCTCCTCACGAATCCTCCGATTACTACGATTTCAATATTTCACGTAGAAATCCATACCAAAAGCGATAAAAAAAATTTTTCGCGCTAGACATTAACAAAACTGAAAAATCACGCGAAGCGCTCTCGTACGAGCAGCGCAGTAAATTCCACGGTAAAAACTTACGACAGCGCGATCGGTTATTATTATAGTCGTCACAAGCGTTCTGTTGCGACGGAAAATTACGAGACGGCATACCGTACTCGATCACTGAATAAACAACAACGTACTGTTACGCCGAACAGTGATATGAATTTTCTCGCTGAGTATTCGACGAACGGAAAAAAAATTGATTAAAGGGAATACTCGATAAAAATTCTCCGAATGGAGAATCCGGAAGCTCCAATCGGCTGTGAGTCATCCCTCGATAAGACATTCAATGAAGCGCATGTTTGCTCGCATTCCATAAATAAGATAATATTAGCTTGTCAGCGAGAACGATTTAATCGGTGCTCCGATTTTTTTCCGAGTGGAGAATTCCTCAGCGACGCATCGTCATCTCCATTTTATTCGTTGAGCGTTTCACGCGATTAAAAAAAATGTTTAATTCGCACATTTCTCCCAAAAACTAAAAAAATCATTAGGCAATAATTTTGTTTAACATTTTTTAAAATCGATATCGCCGTAGATATATTCGTGTGTTTTATCGATTCGACACCGTTCCATCCGATGTTTACGTCTTTCCGCTTTTTTTTTTTTTTTTTTTTACTATTCTTCATTTTCATTCCTCACCGCACCGAGTGAAAACGAGAGCTTTTTCAAGCCCGCGGTCGAATTCGTTCTCCTGCAGGGTGCCGACGGCGATTTCCTTTTTTTTTTCTCTCTCGCTTCTTTCCTCTTGCGTCGTATGACTCGGGAAAATTGCAGAGAGGGAAAAACGGACATGGAGAGTGGGCTCGGCTGGTGTGACAGCAAAAAGTATAAGGGTCATGCATTATCCAGAGTTAGAAAAAAAAAAAAAAAAAAAAAAAAAAAAAAAAAAAAAAAGAGAAGAATATTGAAAAGTTGTCGTTCTTCTTTTGTCTCAATGTTCGCGCCGTGGTGTTAGCGTAACAGAAAGAGTGTACAATGGTTCGTCGCATGAAGCATCCGGAGACAGAGAAAGAGGTGAGAGAGTGACAAAATGAGAGAGCGAGAGAAAAAGAGAAATGAGAGAGAGAGAGAGAGAAAAGGGAATACCGCAGTTTGCGCCGATGAAAAATGGAAAAGTTGCTAGGCGTCTCCGCCACGTCGGACGCTTTAATTCAATCCAACAGAATGACGCATGATAGGTGCGTATGACAAGAGAATATCGAAAATTCGTGAGAAAGCAAAAAAGGGCCACGCGAAAAACACTTCACCTGTCGCTTCCGACACACCGGTACAGTTGCAAGAGTGACGTGTCATGAAAAAAAAAAAAAAAAAAAAAAAAAAATTGTGTTCCCGAAAATGAAAATGAAATAAATTATGACTCGTAAATCGCTGGCTCTTTACACGATAAATTTGTTTGAATGCCTTGGGTCAACGTCCATTATCTTATCCACTGTGCGTTACTCCGTCCGGATCGTCACCGCGCCACACCTTGTCCATGGCGGGTCTCGTCGGTCGCTTCTTTTTATTCGTTCGAGCTGACACGTGAGCCCTTGACAGTCTTCCATCTCTCCCTCTCTCCGGGATATAATTTCCACGAGATAGAGATCCAATCTCGAGGGAACTACTGAGGCATATATATATATATATCTATATATCTATATATATATATATATATATATATATATATATATATATAGTTGTCGTACACCAGCGCGTTCATTCGACCCCTGCGGTCGGATGGAAAGAATCGATCATTAGAAATATCGACAGCTCATCAGGTTCGTTCTGTTGAATAGGGGTGGATCCGCGCGTCCGGTGGTTAACCATCCCAACTCAGCTGGCTCACGTATAAATACGCTTTCGAGAGCTCATAATTCGACTGTTCTCTCGTCACGGATCAACGGCTTATCCTCTCGTTCGCCGAAGGTTTTACAATCCGACAATGTAGGGCTAAAACATACATATTGGTTGAGCGAACGACTGAAGCTAATGAAATCCCGACCACGATAGAATGGGTAACGTTTGATTAAAAAATAAATGAAAAAAAAAATAAAAAATAAATACGCCGAGATCGACGAAACTGCAGTCGCAGGATGAGACGAAAATCATCGAACACAAAAATGATGTTTGTGTGAAATCGTTAAATTTAATTTATCTGGCCATGTAGGCGAGATCAATTAAGTCGTCAATCAAATAAGCCGTTCGCAGGTCGTCCTAATAACCAAACGCCTATATGGATATTAGCCCGTTACCGACAGCCAATTAATTTACCCGATACGGGTTCGCGCGAGCATGCGATCCAAATCCGAGTTGCCGCGTGTATACGAATTTCGGAAAGTCACCTGTAATTGACAATTATCCTCGTTTTTTACCTCTCCGTAATTTGGAGCAACGACTCAGGGCATTGTCAAATTTCGCCCGAGGACGCAGAAGCTTTTCCGGGATTCCAATTTTTTTTTTTATATCAGTTTGAATCATTTCGAAATTTTCGCCGAAATGAAAATAATCAGAAAAATACTAGTCTTAAGGATATTAAGAACATTAATTTCTCGTAACGACAATGTCAAAGGCTTCGAAATAAAAAATTAGTGTTATGGGACACGAATGCTCCGAGTACCATGGACATGATTAATTTTTTTTTTCCACATTTTCATTCCATAAGAAATTACAAGATATATTTCCAGAGCCATCTTTCTCAGCTGAAAATCTGGACCTCACGATGCATCGTCGTATGACTCTATCTTTGACACCGCTCAACGAAACCTTACGAAAATTCCGACATATCTCGGGACACTTGGCACGCGTATTTGAGATTTTTTTCAAAATTTTTCCAATCTCCACTCCAGGACATCAAATCGTTTTTCGCTTTCAAAAAACAACACTCGGCTGCTGTGTGATCGAGACGTGGATGGGCGAGTTGAAAAATTAAGAGAATGAACGAGAAGGAAATTCCCGTCGACGAACAGATTTGTCAATGGTCGGGGGAACGATCTCTGTCCGACATGGAGGAGCCTCGTTAAAAGCGGGAAGATCGTGAAGCACCGGTGCGAGAGGGAACGCGGAAAAGAATCGGGGAGTAAGAAACGAGCGTGCGAGAGGTGGAAGCAATCGGCGTGAGAGAAGAGAATGCAACGACGCGGACGACGACGACGACGACGTGGTCCGACGACCAGACGGCTAAGAACGCGGTCGCTGGAGGGAGAAAGAATGGCTCGACTAAGAGGAACAACCTCGTGGAACGTTATCGGAACACGACTATGCAGCGAACGGAGGTTTTCGAGGGCGTTGGCTATCATCTCTGTGCCGTATTTTTCTGGCCAGTTTCTGGCCTCGCCAATATCTCCCCGAAGCTCTCTCCTCTCCATCTCTCTTCTATTATTTTTATCCGTGACCGCTCGTTCATTGGCCTCTTTTACCGTGAAACACCCACCTATCCGAGCCGATGCTTTGCTAATATTTGTGCCATCATTTTTACTGAAAGGGTTTCAAGTATTTTCCGATAAATTTAAAAAAAAAAAAAAAAAAAAAAAAAAAAAAAAAAAAAAAACGGGAATTAAGCACAGATACGCGATCTTGGGAATAAAATGGAGTCGGATAATCCAGTCGGAAGTCATCGTTCGGCTTTTATCGGAGCAGGGCGCGGTAATTGATCGTAAAAAATTGATGAGCTACAATTTTAGCCGGATGATCCATCGACATTGTTTCTAAGGCCGGAACTGGGTCGCATTAATTCTGGAGGATCGTAGCTCGGATACATTTACTTTTCGAACGGCAAATGAATTGTTCCTCGATTTTCCCGAGAGATGTCCGTTAAGTTAATTTTCCAAGCGACGACGAGCAATTTCGCGAGGATTCGGGAGAACGCGCAAGAAACACGAAGGTTTCGGCACATCAAACGGTGAACGTACGCTTATCGAATGTCCTGGACTGCAAGAATGTTTGTGGCGAAACCGCACAATTTGGTTTCAGAGGCGCCGCGACAACGGTTTTCGCGAAAGGTGAAATGAAACTGGCGAGGATTCCAGGGATACGGGAGAGGAAATGGAGAGCCGGCGATGTTAAGAAGGAAATAGGAGAGAACCGGCGAAACTGCCGGCAGCAGAATGCGAACGCAGAATCTCGGGAACATCGTCCATTGTAGGTTTGTGCGAACGCACACGGAACACGAGCGACCATCGCACGACCAGGGATTTAGCGAACGAATCGGTGTAACCGGCTCCGAGACGCTGATGCGGAAGGAATAGGTAGATGTAGGACTGCAGCGTAGGTAAGGAAAGCGCACGGCCAGACGTGAGATCACGGAAGCCGTTGCGTCCTCGATGGAAATTGGTAAGTGGGCCGTCCGGGTCGCTGCCACGGAAGGAAATTCGTTGGACCTGGGCAGGTCCGATGTGTGCTGCAGGAAAATTGACCTTAGGGATGAACTGGTTGCGTCGAGACTCGTGTCGGAGACTGGTTGCGAACCACTCCTTGAAAGCGCCAATAACTCCAGTGAAACTGGTTGGATCTGCGTTTGTTCAACGAAGACGGAGTTGTCAGCGCGAGTGACGAATAATTGACCTGAGGTCGGATGTGGATAAAGTCGGGATACACTGATGAAGACGGAGGGGGATGCTTTGGGCAAAGTTTCATACCGGCTTTGGTGCGGGCCTCGTCGATACGGACGGTGATGAGGCATTGGTGGCGGTCGACGTTGAAAAGTAAACTGGACAGGCTCAGAACGCCAATGACAAGTCACCGACTTTCGGCCATCAGCGACGATTCCCGCGAACGACGGGTTGGATGCGAAATGCTAATGTTCACTCCGAAAACGAATGCCTCGAGAAAAAGTGATTGGGTCTGCGCCACATCAGAGTTATGAGGCACCGCCATGATTGTTCTTCGGGAGCAACCGGATGGAACCGGAATGCAAACGACCACTCGCAAAGCGCTCCAATAAGTCGCCGATAACTGTACCGTTCCTTCGCAGGTACCTCGGCGAACAAGGGGACAAGGTAGTGTACGGCCGAGGCGGAGAGTGAACGAGGAAAGGACGAAGGAGGGCGAGCGCGGGTCCTTAACGGCCGCGAAATTAAACTCCGTCCGAGCGCGATAAATTCTCCGACGTCCTCCGCAGTCACCAGCGAATATAAGGACGCCTATACTATGTACCTATGTATAAGCTACCCCAGGATATATCGTGGAGCTACGTATAACGTACCGTCTAACCGTACACCTTGGGTAAGCTTGTCGGGCCTTGCCGGCTTATATCCGCGCGCGCATCGTCCTACCTTAATACGGCCAAGAAAGCAGCCACTACGAAACCCATCGTCCGCTACCTCCGACGTTCTACAGACATATAAATATAACTCTTCTCTAAGTATACCGTAGCTTTGGGGATAGTACCGAAGATACATGGAAACGGTGCACCTTTACCTTGAGAAGCCACGAATACGCTTTTACGTATCGGTGCCTTATGCATACTCGTTGTGTCCGCAGCGCCCACTGACACTGCACAACCTCATACAGCTATATTTATGTACTTGGATTATACATTCGCAATGTAGGAGGTACAGTACTTGGAAACTTGGGCGCCTAAGCGTATAATGATAGGTATGAAGACATTATTCTTCATTCCTACCGTGTGCGTGTATTACACGTCGAGGTCTAACCGGCTCGCTCTATATGTATGTTCCCGTAACTACGTTCGCGAAGAGTATGTGTGGTGTACCGCGGCCAAAATGGCTGGGAACGTCGTCGAAATCCACGAAAGTCCACATGATCTTGATACAAAGCCTTGCGCAATGAGCGGGAGGTCTTCGGAGACTGAAAGAACGCTTGTAAAAACGAGAGGCGAAATGCACTTAGGCGATTCTCTGCTTTTTTGAGGACATGAGACTTTGAGCGCCCATTTCGCTGGGTCTTTCGTTATTCGCGTTGAAATTCAGACTGAAAGTCGCAAGGAATTTTCCTTGCGTCGATGACGATGATGGGTTTGGGTGAACGTTTGAAAAAAATGAGAAAACACCTCTGGTGCCGCTACGAAGTTGCTGCGAATGCAACAGTTCCGATTTTAGACACAGAGGTTTAGGTTTATATGAAGTTAATATTTATTAACGACATTATAATTATATTTGAATACAAATAAATTAACTGATGAAAGTGATGTTTATATAGAGAGGTGTTGGGTGTGAAAACACGAAATAGCTGTGTCAACATTGAATCGAGTATGTTTACCGCGTTTTCCCAGATTAAACTTATGAACCCTCGCTTCCTCAGTCCGTGCACGAAACTCCGTGCAAGTACACGGTGAAATGACCCACTTTCAAAGAAATTCTCACGGGTCATGTAAAAAAAAAGGAAAACCCCAGTAATCTCTAAAATCGAGGAAAACGTTGTTTTTAAAATCAATGATCGATCTCTGTATGAATTGGTCGCCAATTAACGAAACAATAATTGCATCGAGAAAATAGATAAATCAACGAGCAATGTTGAAGCCAACTGACGAAGTTACCGCTGAAGAGAGTGACTGAGAGGGTTTTTGCTGCACTCCGAATATATCTCATGCGCAAGACGAGCGTTTGCACTCGGTGAATGTGTGAGCTGCGGCGTAAGTTGAATTCGCGCATCAGCGCAATGTTTTCCCGAAATCCGCGGGTGAAACTAAGAACAGGAGCAGGACAAAACGATCCGATTTTTCAGATTTTTTTTTTTTTCACAGGGCGCGTGAAGAGAAAAAACGCCAGCATCGTCTGAAATCGAGGACAACGCGTTGTCCGGGCTTTCCGTTTTGCCCCGCTCCCACACTGTGGGAGACTCGAGGCCGCTCGTCCCCAAGGTGAATAGCTCGTTTAATTGCGTGCGTGCGTATACTCTTGGATAGTTTACCCACTCACGGCTCACGGTACACCCACCGTATGTACGAACAGGATCGCGGGAAAGTGCAAACTGCGGGAACATTGTAACCCCTCGGCGCTCGAATATGTGACTCGCCGGTAAACTTATCCACGGGAAATCGCGACCAGTTTCCGAAGTACCATGAGGAGAGGCTTCGAGGGTTCTCCAGCCATGAAGTAAAACGACTAGTCTGTTCTGTCCGTAATTATTACATCCGCGGCCACGTCGTTACATCGGAAATTAACGGGCAAACTGGTGTTTTTTCTCAAAACGGTAAAAATTTTGACCCCGTTTTTTTTTTTTTTTTTTTTTATATTACATTCGCAATGTCTTTGGGTAATTTAAGGTACATTAATTTTCGTACACGGAGAAGGGTGAAATTAATTTGAGGAGAAAGTTTCTACGGTCTCACGAATTTATCCTGATTACTTGGTGTTTCATTAATTTCATTGACCCGATGGAAAGTTTACTGAAAATTTTCCGGACAGCTGGAAAATCGTTTTCGGGAAATGAGTTCTCGGGTTCGTCCTGTGCGCCGTGTACAGATTATTACCGGGGAAAAGGTCGATGTTTCTTGGCGTTTGTGAGAAAGTAACGAGTCAAATTATTATTGAGCTATGCCTTGTGTCATTGTTTCACGTGAGGACGATGCGCGGAATATTAACGATGCGCCGTACCAGCGAAGAAACTCGAACTTCATTAATTTTGATGCCACAATATAGTCAAGGTATTTCGGACAAATGAACTAAGAAGTTACGGAGGCGTAAAAGTAACGAGTCGTGCAATTCACAGGTATCGCGAGCGCACGCGATAATTTTCTGACATTTTAATTAAATAGCTGCGAAGTCGTAACGCCTAAAATATTTGCCCGACAGCTGGAAAAATGCCAGTATTTACACTTAGAAAATTGCGCGCGTCGGTCGTGAATTTTGTCACGAGAGCACCGATGTGTCCAATCAATTTCGCAAATAATATCCGAGTTATCGGTGCGTTTTCGTGAATCGACGAGACAAAAACAAAAATCAAAGCCATTCGACCATATCGACGTGATATATTTCTCGTGTCATTTGCGTTTTTACGAATATAATATCGCGCGTGTCCTCTGCATCGTCGACGAAGACCGAAGAGTTCGAGAAAATTAAATTTCATCGAGTCGACAGCCGGAACACCAAATTGGTCACGGTTTTCGTTGTTGTCGTTAACGGCAACGGCTCGCCGTATTAAATGGACATTTAAATTATGCACCCTCTTGTCACAAAACTCGATAATTATTCATGTAAATTTATCGAAATACGGATGTGACCGTTTCGATCGGGTGTGCGACGAGGCTGTCTTTCTCGCCATCTGTCGTCATCGATCGTTGCGAACGATTGCGCGTAAATCAACGATGGTGCAACGCGGCTCCGCGGACCATTCGATTCCCTCAGCAGCGGAACGCGAGTGCATGAGCTCATTAACTTTTTTTTTTTTTTTTTTTTTTTTTTTTTTTTTTTTTTCCCGTCCTACACGCGCACCTGTTGGCGGAACGCGTGCGTGCCGCGAATGCATTCACGGATTACGCATACACGAGCGATTCAATGGTGAATTGACGAGGTGAATTCACGAATCTTGCGAAAGCGATTCGATGAATGAGAATCGAGTTTACGCGCGGAGCTGCTCATAGGTGCCGTTGCGTCTGGATGTGAAAAGAGCAATGGGACCGTTCGTTGGAAAACGAGAAATCGGCGCGTGAGCTGGAAAAAATAATGGATGGAAGAGTAAAATACCGAGATTTATGTGCGCGCGAACTTGTGCTGTAAAGTCGAGATTTATAATTGAACGTCATTGGTTTAATCGTATTTCGTATGGCGAGTATGACGAAGCGAGTTGTTCTGGCCGATAGAAGAAAGCAAGTGTGAGTCGCGCGTGGTGTGGGGTGAATTCTATTGAGGTGTGGTGTGTCAACCTCCGTTGCGATACGGCGACAATTCGGTGGGTTAAATGTAGTGGATGTGACATGGATAATTCTTATACTGTGTTGGGTATTCTATGATGAATATGTTATGACATAATAGTCATAGTATGCTGGGCACGTTGGTGTGGGGTGAATTCTATTGAGGTGTGGTGTGTCAACCTCCGTTGCGATATGGCGAAAATTCAGTGGGTTAAATGTAGTAGATGTAACATACATAATTCTTATACTATGGGGTTTAACTAAGGAATTATGGGTCTCAGCATAATTCCGCATAATATCGTTGGTATCGAGTGGTCAACAACGGGAAATTTTACCAACGAGTCTTACCAGCCTTATCGCACTCGTGTTGATAATTCTCCCGGCATTGCTTAGAAGTTAATCCAATCGTGTAAATTGTTCCACTCACCTGAAACACAAGAGAAAAAAAAAATGTCCGGTTAGTCGGAAATACGCATAAATTGGCTCGGTTAAATCCCGGCAAAGCCAGTAGTTTTTTTCAAGTACTTTATTCCGCTAAACAGTCGCGGCATTTTCACGAGCGAAATAATGTAGCATTTCTTTCTCATTAATGCTCGACGGTTCTTAAATACGATGCCGCTCGTACTAATTAGCCCTGATAAAGCGATAGGAGCGCTGAAATCGCCGTAGTACGAAGGCAACCAGAATGGTGCGAAAGGAGCGAGGGTCACACACACCGAGTTGTGTTTCACACTCTCTGCAAACATAACGACGTAAGACACGGCTGGATTTCCTATCGGTTGTGCAGAGTTGTATCCTCGTTTCACAGCGAAACCAGATTTCAGCTGCGATCTTGGTGCGATCAAAGACTCGCAGGAATTCGCTTACCGGAGTTACTGAATTACACAAGGCTGAAAACCCGGAAAGTCCACATTTCCACACGATCTACCCCGCTCCGAAAGCTTCTCATTGATTTTTTTTTAAATATGGAAAAACTCGTGGAAATTCACGAAATTCGAGTGAGATTAAATAATTAAAAAAAAAAAAAAAAAGACACACGTATTCAGAAAAATGAACGAATAATTTTTATAAAAAAAAAAAAAAAAAAAAAAAAAAAAAAGTTTTTTTTTTGTTCATCAAAGTTTCAATAATATTTTGGAATTATTATTATTGAGCGAAATTTTTCAATTTTTCCTTTCATCTCCGATACACTTTGAGAAGCGTTTACGATTCTCCCTCGTTTCGCTGAAACTTATGCGAGGCAAACGTTATTTGCGACGACTACCTTGAGTACATCGAAGCCACTTCTAACAGCTTCCAGCTGTTGATGCTTCATGCCAGAGCGGGTCTACCTGTCCTGCCAGCCACTCACCAGCGTTTCCTAGCGAATTCCTTTTCCCCTTTACACGTACATCTCCGCCATCCCCGGGCGACGCGGAGGCCGCTTGCGTGCATAATACCGTTAGAGCGCAATTTAACCCGGCAGCGATCCGGCAAACGTAGCGATATCTCCTTCCTTCCCGGTTGTTCTTATTTTTATCTAATTTTTTTATTTTTGTTACGATATAATTTCCCGTGTCCTCTCCGCGACAAACTTCACTCTCCGGCTGACAATTATCTTCAATTAAAACGGTCACCACGGCCATTAGCGATGGCGAACGTACACTACTGTCACGGAGCAAAGAAAACCCCATTGACATTCCCCGTGAGTGTCCGAGAAGCGCTCTTGAAAATTCAGAAATAAAAACGTAAACGAAGAATAAAGTTACGTAGGCAATGAAAATTTGTGCTTCCTCGTTAATATTATTCTCCGTCCCGCGAAAAGTTTTATGTCTGTGGGAAGTCTGCCGGTTCAGTTATTTATTGGCTCGCCGGAGAGACGGACGAGTGGCGGAAAGAAAAATACGACGGAATACGGAAATTTCGATTGAATCAATTCATTTAATTATTCAACGAAGCTATAAAGAAACATTGGAGTATCCCGTGTAATTAAAAAAAATGATACTAATAATAATTTATTTAATTAGTATTTACTTGTTAGTTGACGATTTTTTTTTTGTATCCGCCACTCGGGAGACATTCTTGAGAGCGCGAGGCGCGCCGTTGCTCCCGTTACTGTGTATTATGGCTCGGTGATTCGATCAGTACCGTTTGCGAGACAACGAAAGAATATCAGTTGAGAAGAAGCACGAAAGGACGAAGACTAAGTGGCTTTCATTGTTTCAGACACGTTCGATTAATACTCGATACCTCAACACCGACTTCACGTACTTAATGAAATTGGCCAAAAGTGTGATTTTTCGGGAAATCGACGCAGCGTCAGATTCTTCTCTTCGTGCTCGAGCAACATCGTACATTGTGTCTTCGGTGTGAAAAGTATCGTCAGTAAAGCTGAGCGGGAATTAATTATCGTGAATCCGTTCCAGAAAAAATTCTTCCCACGAGCAATCCTACATTCAGATTATTCGATGACCCTCTCGGACAAAAATGTCTTCCGACGTCTCGCTCGAAAGTCGCCGTTGGACATGTTTTCCTTTTTCTTTCGTCGAACAAACACGATGCACCCTGATTAATTCGGTGTGACTCGAGATTGTGGCCCCGAGCGGAATGATACGGAAACTCAGACCAATTGTGAAAAGAACAACATTTTCTCACTCGGCCCGAGGGTCGTCCGGCGGAAGGAGCCCGAGCTTTCGCAATTAGTTGTTAGCAAGTTGGTCCTCGTCGACGGTCTCGTTCGTCGTTGGAAAACTTCGCCGCAGAGTGAACCGCATTGGACTTCGAGGTCGAAAAGGAGGGCTGCTGTAGGTTGAAGAAAAAAAAAGCGCGGAAAGGTACCGAGGGGAATCGCCGGAAGCCTGGGCTACCGGACCCTGATGGTCGACCTAGTCGCACCACCACGACCACCACCGCTGCCCCTTCGCCCCTCTGGGGAACGCGTGACTCACAAAGTTCTTTGAGCTTTCCTCGGTAAAGAACGTAGAAGAAGAGACGAGAGGAGAAGCGAAACGAAAAAGTGAGAAGAGGTCGACAGTCCGACGACGATCAAGGCGGACCCGCGGGCTGCATTTGAATAAGAAAGGACTCTGGCGCGTAATAACGGCCTCGGTGCCACGCGTCCCTCTCGCCCGCTTCGCCAACCCCTTCGCTCCTTCGTTTGCTACGTCGTCGTCGTCGCGACCCTCCGACGACCACCCAATGCACCCTTTTTCTTTTATACATATAACGGACTCCACTCGAATCCCTTCCGGTACTTCTTTTTCTTTTTTTTTTTTTTTTTTTTTTTTTTTTCTTCGGCCCTCGAGGGTCTACGACGCGATTCGTGGAGATCTCGTCGCGAAATCCCCGAAGGATTCGATGCGTCTGCAGTATTCAGTAGTGGGGGATTTTATTTTCTCCATTTTTTTGTTTTTTTTTTTTTTTTTTTTTTTCGGAGTTGTAAGTTTTTACTGCGGACTTCGTTGAAATCGATGCCGAGAGAATCGCACTGGGATTTGGGGTTGAAATTAAAGGCGGTAGAAATATTTGCCGATTGTCTCGAAGTTTTCAATGCGAAATAGTGGAGATTCGTTTTTCGGTATTTGACGTTTTTTTTTTTTTTTTTTTAGGTAAAACATTTTTTTAAGGTGCACATTTTTTTTTTCAATCCGTAGATTAACAGTGTTATTGAGATTTTTCCTACGTCGTCGTGATTGATAAAAATAACGAAAATTTTAATACGTCGAAGCGTTCTATCACAATAATTGTAACGCTTATTTGAATAATTAGATTTATGAAGACAGCGAAAGCGCGTTTCCCGTTGAATTAATTATTTTCAGGTAATCACCCGCGGATAACAAATACTCCGAGTTCCAACGAAAATCCGGTATGTTGAAGCGAGCTGAAACATTTGAAAAAAACAAACTCGGCGCCGCTGAAGGGGATGAAAAGAGCGAAATTTTTATTTGCAAATGCACTCGTCCTTCACAGGTGCACATTTGCTTCACCATTCGAACCCATCCGACCCGTAGTAACGCCATTTATACTTGTGTCTCGAGCGCAAACTTGAGCCATCTGATACGCCGAACGATTCGCAACATGGAAATTTCACGTGCATCGAGCAGCAATCGGAGATGGGCGCGCGCCCCGTTGAGATTTCCTTTTACCCCTCGCTCCCCACACGCGCAGGACGAATATCAGATATCAGATAGTGAAAACTAATCTCGGAACGGTGCTTCGAGCTATCGAGTCGAAAACCCTCGCAGCACCGGTGAATTTTATACTTGCCCGAAGATTCTGTATCCATGTTTAAGCGCGGGGGGGAGGGCTGGAACACCGGGGCAAAATGGACCATCCTTAAAAATTTTTCCCTGGCGATCGAACCCAGGAATCGAAAGTCTTATTGAGAGTCATGGTTCGACCGAGAGATTGTGTCGGAGTAGGTCGAAGTAAATCGAAGCGCTGGAGTGAAAACGACAAATTTTCAATTTTTTTTTCGCGGAACATGAAGGAAAAAAAAAATCTTACGGAGACCCTTCTCGGATCAAGGGAATGGTGTACCTTGTATAAAAACTGTGTACGCGAGTTAGGTCCAAAGACTTTGAAAAAAAAAAAAAAAAAAAAAAAAAAAACCCGGGCAGAATGGACTACGATTATCAATTTTTCGTTGAACAACGCCGATAAAGAGTGTAACGAAATGGGGGGACACTGGTCCATTTTGCCCCGCGTTCGCCGTTTGCTCGACCCTCACCTACGGAGACACGGAGAACGGGCGAATGGATAGTTCTCGTCGGTCGGAGCGCACGAAAGTACTGTGTACGAGAGATTTTCGATCGAATTTTCATTGGAATCCCGGTGAGAGTTTTTATTCGAACTCTGAACAGAGAAGACTCCTATCACTGCTATCGCCACTTTTAGTCCCCTACCTCGATGCCCCCGGACGAAACGCCCCGTGGCATTTCACCTCCCCCCCCCCCCCCCCCGCACGTAACCCCTTGGGTGAATATTCATGACGCGCTGCGCTACGCCGCTTCCACTCGGGTCTTTTCCGCGGCCCAATAGCTCGTGTAAACGTAATCGCTGGTCCATGGAGCGACAAAGTCCAGAACGGGAACCCTCGCCCACTTTGCAGAAAATATAAAAATCTGCTCGATAGTTTCCAACGATCAAAATATTTAACGACACACTTTCGTTTTTTGCGCGCGGATAGAATTAAATAATTTTTTTTATATTCGTGCGGACAAAAGTATTCGTGAATTTATTTTTATTTATTTTTTTTCTATATGTTTTTTTGTTGTTGTGAAGTCGAGCAAGATTTTATTAAACGAGCGACGACGCGTTGGGAGAAATTAGAATTTTGCCGGCGACGATATGGAAATTTTGATTTTTGTCGTAATCATTTATTCAATTTTTTATATTTGTTTTTTTTTTTTTTTTTTCGTTCACTTCTTGTCAGCAAAAAAAGAGCTTGGCGATAATTCAGTGTCACGTTGTTTTTTTTTTTTTTTTCGGAAATAATCCGTTGAAATTGGAAACAATAGGATCTGCGCAAAACCACAATAATTCAACGTGATGAAATGATTTTTTTTTAAATTGTCAAGCGAATTTCGCGTTTCGTTTCAATCGAAATTCCCAGAGGTAAAAATTATGAAAAAAAAAAAAAAAACTCGCAAGGTTTCCCAGACCTGTCGCACGTTGATTTTTCGCAATTTGACTTCGATACAGCGGTATTGGAAAACAATCCGATAACGCTCGTTGTATAAATTCTTTCCAGCGCGTAGTAGAAAAATAAAGTGAAAACATAACGCTATCCGTTTCGGCAAACACCCGATCGCGGAACAATCTCGCAAACGCTCGGAATCTCATAACCGCTTGTCTCGGATCGCGGCGTTATTTACTCCGTTGACCGCACAGCCGGCTCAACGCGTTTGCAAAAACCATCACTCAAAACGGGAACACTCTCATTATGTCATACATTCCAACTTTTAATATTTATTTTTTAACGCACACTCGAAGACGAAAAAATAATTTGGCTCTGACCGCCGATATTTATATATAAATCCTAAATCTAAAAAAATTTGTGATCCTAAACGTAAAAAAAAAAAAAAAATTCGTCTTTTGTTTCCAGGAGAATCTTTTTAAATCTCGATCACCTGAGCTCTACTCGCACTTTTTTTTTTTTTTTTTTTTTTTTTTTTTTCCATGACTGTTCGCCGTTCCGGGGTTTTATCGGTACCATAACAATTAGCAAACCCATCAGTATCGCGTCGTTAACATTCATCGATACCATGCAACGCAGTGAGAAACATCGGTAAAAATAATAAAAATAAAACATAACGCGATTGTAAAAGTCATTTTTTTTTTTAATACAATATTTTTGAAAAACATTTTAACGATTTCATTCGCAGCATGGAAACCGAAAGTTCAAATTGACGTTAACGATGGGAATGGTGAAAACAAATGGTAACATCAACGCTCGAATTATTTGTCATACGATGATTTGTATAAATTTTGCAGCAAAATGACGATAACAAATAGCAGTAATTATTGGAATAGCGGATACGAGGAGGGACCATTAGTGCCAGATTGTGTTGTTACGTGACGATTCGTCCGAATTTAGTTCAAACATTAAAAAACAAAAAAAAATGGCGGTAATAATTAAAACAGTTGAAACACAGGTACCGACATTAATTCTCGACAAGAGCGATTTTGAATAATCGACAATCCCCTTCCGGTCCCGGCGAATTCACACCGGTACGCTCTGGTTTTTGTTGTAAAAATGTTTTCGTGCGAAATGCAGATATCGCGAATTCCCAAAGCACTTTTCGATCGCGTTACGGTACGTGCCGTTGCACCAAATAATAACTGACAGAATTCGCGCATTTGCGAATGGATTGGTCGTCGAAATTAATGAAGGGACAATATCTCGGTGCGGTTCGATGAATCTTGAATATTGCGCGTAATATTTTATATGTTTTTTTTTTTCTACGGTTAAATAACTATTAAAAAAAAAATCTACTCCAATAAAAGAAAAATTATTAAGGACGAGGAAAATGCTTGTTCGCTTCGTAACCTAACGTAACGTGCACGCTGTAAACTAAACAAATATATAAATAAGTAAAAAAATAGATAACGAACAAATATGTAATAGAGGAATAAAAACAAGTCGAGAGAAACGGTCGAAGTGCTGTGCTGAGACTACCCGTTGCTACCGGAGGCCGTCGGTGCCAGGAGGACGAACAGGTGCATGAACTCGGTTGAACTTTGCGCAGCGGAAAAATTAGGTTCGGCGAGGTGGCTAAGATAATAAAAAAAAAAAAAAAAAATACTTTTCTCAAACGACTCTAAATTTTCATTCTTAGTCCCCTCTGTAATGTAGAAAAAAAGAACGTTGCGTTCGACGCTCCAATTACACCGGTGAATAAAACAACGTCGATAGAATTAAATACGAAGAAAAAAAAACGGAACCCACAAACGAAAAATAAAAAAAAATAAAATAAACTAATTGAAAACCAAAATTTCAAAAAAAAAAAAAAAAAAAAAAGCTAACAAAAGAAAATCATAATCCTCGATAAGCTTCGACTCGCCGGGACCGTTAATCCGATCGCGATCTTCAGCGACCTCGACAATTGTTCGACCAGCGAATCGCGCGTAATTGATGCAGAAACCGTTGAATAAACGACTCGGCCACGGTGCGTAAAGTTACCCGGAAGAGATAACGAGAGAATCGGCCAGTAAAAAGAACATAGACGAGTAGCGAGGCGAATACCATCACGCGGGGGAGGGGGGGGGGGGAGGGGAGAGAAGGAAAAGAAAGAAAGGACATCCGAGGAGAACGGATGAACCTGCCGGTTGCGTCGCGAGCGCCATTGGCGCGTTGCGGTAAGAGCGGGCAACAAGCGTCGCGACGAGCCGGTGCATGAACCTGCGTGAACTTTGCGCGCGCGTCCAACGCGGCAGAGCGTCCGAAGAGGGGGAAACATTGAACAGTCCGTAGTGCAGCAGGGAAGAAAGGGGTCCGGGATAGAAGGAGAAACGAGCGACGGACCGGCGAACCGTTACGCTCGCTTGAATCTCTCGCGCTACGGCCACTTCCGGCCCCGTGGCATCTCCCGATACACAGCCGTAGTTACGCCGGAGCGTTCGTTGCCTCGTGACTTGCGCGCAACTTGCACGCGCACGGACAACACACACACACACACACACACGCACACACACACACACACACACACACACACACACACACACACACACACACGCACGCACGCATACGTGGTGCAATTTAATATCTAACGGAGCGTTGTAGCTACGCGCTCCAACGGACGCGTCCTCGTCCTCCGCCTCTTCGCGTGCACTTCCTCATCTTCGTCCTCGTCCTCGGGCCGTGGAGCACGGCGAATCGCTCGAATCACGGCGTGTCCGTGAGACGCCGGAGCTGGCGCGAGAATGATCCGATGTTTCTGCACCGGTGTCGTGTCCTAGGGAGCGAAAAGAGCGGTGGAGCGGGATGGAAGGAGGAAGGTACTCAGGTATGGACGATTTGTTTCGCGGTGTCTTCTAGGCTGGAGATATCGTTCTGGGAATAATCCTGTTTTGCATAGCACGCACAAGTGGATTGCGTGGCGAGCCCGGCGGCTCGAGCGACCATTATTCGAATGGCTAATGGGGAACCCGGAACGTGTAGTGGTTATTTGATTTCGACCACGCATCAATCTTCTTGTCCCCAAGGGTCGACGATCCAGCATCGTAGCGTCGTTGAAATGGCGCGACCGGTCTGGGATGGTTTTTCCCAGAATTTTCATAATTTTTTTTGCTGGGAATCTTGATTCGATTGATGAACGTCGATTTGGAACAAGGTTTCCGATGGTTCTCTGCTGATTGTTCGGCAGTTGACTAGTTTCCACGAGATTATGTCGTGTTGGCTGGGTCTTGTTTGCACTACGCGAACCATCCGATGGTTTGTATCCAATTAATTTCGCGCTTAGTTCGTGTACTCTTACGTCCGCGCCCAGTTGGGTCAGGATTCAGTTGAATCTATGCGTCCCATTTGAATCCGAGCCAAGTTCCAAACCAAATATCTCATTCAGTTTTTCTGCCTCCAATTGAAAGTATGTGACGTATTTCCGTCTACCGATTCCTTCGTCGAGTTGACTCCGTCCTCGTTCGAGAGGTTTCAATGTCCGATGACCAGATTGACGAATGCCAAGTCGATATTCCGAAACCCTATGATGACCGAACTCTGTAGTATTCCGTCGTCCTTATTCGGCCGCAGCTGTCTTTGGCATACTCGAAACGATACCCGAACGTTCCCCGGTGCACGATTTAACAACGTAACCCAGTCGTGTACCGATGTTGCGAGTTGTCGAGAAGTTGTCGGCAAACTTTTTGATGAAATAAAGTTGAAATTAGTACGGACGCTGCGGAACGGCGAACGCCCGGGAAAAGTCGGAAGATTCGAAAGTTCCCGGTTACGGAAGGGTAAGAAATCGAGAGCGAGAGGAAACAAGGCACGAGTGGCGAAGCCAGCCGAGCCAGGGTGGCAACGCTCGGACGGTTCACAACCCCACCGAGAGCCCGGGGCTAAATTATTTCAGGTCGTGGTTTCTGTCCTCTTCTCGCGCCCTCTGGCGGCAAATGCATATATTCCCGAACGACGGACTCAGCACTGTGCAGACGGGGTGGAAGGCGGATAAAGAGAGGGATCTTTCCTTTTGAAAGTTCATGAATGGATGTAGGCGCCCCTCGCTCTCCCCCTCGCCTCTTGCTCCATCCCCTCGACCGCGTCGTCTTTCGCTCTCTCGTGGACTTCCCCCGCTCCGCTCTTTCCTACTCGCAATCTCTTCACGGTTGAAGCAGCCTATTAGCGAAGATCCAAAGAAGGAGGCGGCAATAGTGGGGGGATAAAAAAGCGCCAGATTTTTTTCTCAAATGGATTCACGCTTTGAAATTTCTTCCTTTTTTTTTTTTTTTTTTTTTTTTTTACATTTCTCTCTCGACATTAGTCGCGTGGTATGTTGCAGCGTAATGTCCCGGACGAATGAGGATTCACCAACAAACGGACAGCCGGTAAAAGGTTTCGGGCTCAAACCCTCGGCACAGAAGCATGTTGCTCGTCACATTTTTCTTCGAAACCAATTATACAATGTTTTATATCCCGGTATTTAGTGTTTTCCATCGAGATGCGGAAATATCGTGGTTCGAATGTGCCACAAATAGTCGCCGAAAAAAAAAAGTTTCGAAACAACTTTCGAAACAAATTTCATTGGCACGAAAATCGAATTAATTTTTTTTCGTCAATCACCGATGTCAACAATCTAATTCTCATTCCAATGCGACGTGCGAAAATCTGGGACAATAGAGTGAAAAAAAAAAATCACGTTCGCAATTTGAAAAGTGTTCTCGAACGGCGGAGTTGAAGTTTCGAAAATCGGACAGTTTCCAGCGCAAAAAAAAAATACATCTTACCGCTGATTAGCTTCTCCCAGGTTAACCGAAACTTTGCGGTATTTAATCTCGACGAGTGCCGTCGACGATTGTGTCGCATCTTGTGAACTCTGTTTGAGAAAAGAAAAGAGAAAAAAAAAAAAAAGGCAAAAGAAAAGACCTCCTGTGTGTGTTCCGTTCCGTTAGTTGCCCGAGAAAGTAACGTACCATCTTGGAAACTTTGCACCGCCCCGCTGTTCCGGAAAGACTAACGAGATACAGAAGTTGTCGGGTAATAACCAGAGCGAATGGAAAAAAATCTATTCCGCAGACAAGACAAAAAAAAACGAAGGCTTTTACTCCGTAGTGGGGAAAAAAAAAAAAAAAAAAAAAAAAAAAAACTTTCGGTTTCTTTTCTGCTCCTCGGATGCGCTTGCGTATCAGCGATAAGCTCTCCGTCGACTCTCTTTCCTCCACAACCCACTTTCACCTTTCAACTTCTGCGGCGGATCTGCGGCAGCACGGCCGTGGAAGCTTTTTACAAATTTATTCATAACTCGTCGCGGCGCGGGCCGGCGCTGCAGCTTTAACAGTTTCCGGGATAGTTACATACCGCGACGAACTCGTGGCTCGAGAGGTGGGAAAAATGTTGAAAGGGTCGGCCCTAAAGCACGGCCTGCCGCCTTTGCAAGCGAGTATCGTGAAAATTGGAAAGGGACTCGCGAGGTGAGGGGTAAGATAAAACGAAAGTGTCCGAGGCGCAAGAAAAATTTCGTTCTCGGGAACCCCGAGAACGAGAAATTCATCGTCAGATAGACTGAAAATTTTTTCCATATATTATAAACAATGAATGGAGAACAATGTCCAGCGAAAACTGAAGCGAGGGTACCGGATATTTACTTCGAACAAATAAATCCAAATTCGACATGCATGCTGGTCGGTAAATAACCGTATTCGATGCCCGATAAAAACCGTATTCGCCGGACTATTCATTGACTCGCATCACTAGTTTTCTCTCTAATTAATGAATACACAAGGTTCGTATGAAAAAAAAAAAAAAAAAAAAAAAAAAAAAGAGGACGTAAGAGATTTCGAGTTCGGTCCCGAGAGTCCGAACCATGTGGGTACCAAACCAGCCCGACCCATGCGATATTTAATCTCGTGGAGCAGAAGAGGCTTGAAAGCCAAAGAATTTCAGTACCGTTGACGCGCGGTTAAAATACTTTACGACGCTCACCGCACGCTGCGATGTTCCGTCCAAAGGAAGATCGTGTCGTCATTTCGCGCCTCCTCATCGACGCGCGATTCTCCGCACACGTGGCACCGTTTACTTCGCGCCTCCGAACAACCGAGTCGCTCACTCGCTCCCGTACAACCCTTCTCGTTCTTCCGGATTATTTTTGTACACGCTTCTGCCGACTCGAGGGGGACCGAGCGCGAGTCGCTTCTGCGTTTCACGCGGAGTACGACGACGAGGCAAATCATCTGAATATTTCGAGAGAGCCTGTGACACGTAAATGGTTTTATTTGTTTCGCTGCAGAATTCAATGGTATCGAAGCCAAGGATCGTGAAGCCAGAAATTCTGAAGTAAAGCTCTCCGGAACCAAGGATTCCGCTGCTCGCGACGAATTGCAAAATCACCGACGATAGTTGAACGATCATTGTAAAAAGAATAAAAGCGGGCATTCTCGAGGAATAATGAGCCGTTTATTCAGAAATAACCCAGCGCACAATTTATTCCGGGGGAGGAGATAATAGAAAAAACAAACCGGCGACGAAGAGTCCCGAAAGTTTTCGTGAAAGCAGCCGGTTTGACCTTTATGTCCGCGCCTTTCTCTCCTACATTTCGTTTTGTATATAATTTCAGGATTAAAAAAAAAAACACGAAAAATTGGTGAAAGAAATAGAAAGAATGGGCGGAAACTTATCGCGGCTTTTCCGCAATTCGCTGTGGCCCGCAGCTGATCGATCGACATCCGCAAGCCACTTCCTTCCCGATTACTTTGGCGAATCGAGTGGAAAAATTGCGGTAGCCTGAGCAAGTTCCGAGTAGGAGGGAAAAAAAAAAAAAAAAGTGGAAGGAAAGGAAAGAATGAAAGAAAGGTAGTGCGGTTGGATAACGAGACGGAGGTGAAGAAGAATAAGAAGGTATGAGATAAGAAAAGAGGTGAATGGAAAAAACGAGTAAGAAAGCGATAGTCGGGTCAAAAAGAAGAATCGGAAAACGGAAGAAGGGAGTTCATGGACCGTAACAAGAGCGACCTCGGCCCAGGCGAGTTGCACCGGGAGAGGGAGGAGGAGGAGGAGGAGGAGGAGGAGGAGGAGGAGGACGAGGAGGTAGTCGTCGAAGGAACATCTCCGGGGAGTCCAGGAAACTCTTCCCTCGTCGACCGAGACGGGTCTTCTGAAGAGGTGCAAAAAAAGATCGAAAAAAAAAAAAAAAAAAACAGAATTTCCCAAGAAGAAGGTGAGATCGAGGAATATATAGAAAAGATGGAAGTTAAAAACATCGAGAGGGTGGATTGTTGAAGAATGGGAATAAGGAAAGACGCAATGAGAATAAAAAAAAAAGCCGTCATCCCAGGAGACGGGAGCGAGGAGCAGTCTCGACGCGATTTAGACAGAATGAAGAGGATGTGAGAAGTAAGAGTGGGGTTGAAAGGTGCAGATGGGGAAAAGTCTCGAGTGAGATGGTACCGACGATGCTTCGTGAAAAAGTGAATGTTCGGAGCCGTCTTTGGCGGTCTATTGCATCCAAAGTCCAGGGAGAACAAAGAAGCGCACCGAGGCTAATTATCGGCTCGAAATCCGTTCCAGTGAAGAGAATTGTCGTAAGTTTCGTCTGCTTGATAATCCGCGGATCAGGACGCATCCCACTCTGACTGGATTCCAAATGAAAAGTGGAATCTTCATAATCTTCCCATCGGCCACTTAACGTCCTTTGATCTTCACTGATGTCGTCCATGGTCCCTCGAACCGGAACTTCTTCCATTTTTACGGAGCAGTCCCGACGCGGTTTAGCCAGAAAGATGAAGATGATGTGAAATGTAAGGGTGGGTTGAAAGATGCAGGTGATAAACAGTCCCGAGTAAGATGATGGCAACCATCTTCATGAAAAAGTGAAGCTTTGTCTCCGTCTTTGGCTGCGTTCCATAAAATCCGGAGCAGAGCAAAAAATAGGAATGCACCAGGAGTAAATTCCAGTAGAATTCGTCAGCTCGGTCATCCATTGATCAAGAGACTTTTCATTTGGACGTCGAGTCTTCTCAGCATCCTCATCTCGCTCGTCTGCCTAGTCAATGACCACTGTCCATGGTCTCACGATCCGTGACTTTTTCCATTCTCACGGAGCGTACTCAACGCGGTTTAGCCAGAGGGATGAAGATGATGTGAAGAGTAAGGAGTTGGTCGAAAGGTGCTGGAGACGAACAATGCCGCGTAAGATAATACCGACGAGACTTCATGAAAAAGTGAACCTTCGGTTCCGTCTTTGGCTGCGTTCCACCAAAGTCCAAGCGAAACAAAGAAGCATAATGCACCAGGACTAATTGTAGGTTGAAAGTCTCTTCCTGGCGAGTAAATTCCAGTACGCTCCGTCTGCTTGATCATCCATTGATCCGCAGAGTTTCCATCTTGAATCTTCGCCATAGCAGCGTCCTCATCTTCATCATCTTCACCATTCAATGACCACTGTCCGTTCTTCTTCATCCTCCCTCGTCTCCTTCGCGCTTCCCCCAAACCGCTCACTCTCTTCTCGCGGAGTTTCACGCTCGAACGAGGACCAACGGCGATAGCCAGGTCCGATGAAACCGGACTGCAGCGAAGATCTACTGTCCGCTCTATGGCCACAGTAAAAGCTGCGACAAGGGACGTTCGGAGGAGAGGAGAGATCGAACGCCGCCACGGGCGCTTCCTCGCTACCAGAGTCACTTCACGTTTGCAGTTCATTGGCGTTGAATCCACGTAGCGGGTTTTACCTTGGGTTTCCTGTTTCTTCGGTATCTCGTTCTTTCCTCTCGACTCCTCGACTTCTATCGCCCCATCTGGCCGCGTCTCTCTTGCCACAGCAATGGCGCCCCGGCGATCCAGTTCAACGATCACCGTCGGTTGTTCTTTTCTTCGCAATTTCCTTCGTTTTCACTATTACGCAAAAGCCATCTGCGCTGTACGCGCGACACACCGGAATGTCCAGGAGGCAGAGTGCACCGGCTCATTCGTTTCTTGGAATGCCTTTTGAGGAGCCGAACTTCTCAGCTGGGTCTGAGATTGAAGCGAACAGAGAAGACGTATTTCCTATAAGATTCTCTCGGTGCCCGGGACGTTCAGCAGTGGCTTCGGAAAGGTGAACGACACATCAAGGCAGAGGCGGAGAGCAAAAGGAAGATGAGAGATCGGGTGATAGTGACGTGGGTGCGAAACGAAAGGTACAAGACGGCGAATAAACTGGAGAAATAGGAGAGCAAGGCGTACACGTTGGTGGGTCTGGCGAAAGGACGACGAAACGACGGAGCCGAGCGCGGAACACACGACTGGGATGGTATAACACCAAGCCGCTCAGCGTCACCGTGTACGTAACTGCATTTCGTAATAACGCTCGCATCGTGCACCTAAGAACGCGCAAAAGGACGCGCACCACCACGTAGATTCCTCCTGTTTCCTACTCGGCTACGTCTGTATCAAACCAACAGAAGAATGCTTTCTTTCTTCTCCGCGCGTCTTACGTGCATTGCATAAGCTCGCTTCGCTACGAAACCTCTGACTACGCATCCGGAGCATTGGAGTAAATAAAATCTACGAAAATACGTAATACTTCTATCGGATGGCACGGGGACTCGAGGAAGACGAACCGGCGGATTGCACGGCGAATCCTGGCTTAACGTTGCATGCCGAGTTCCAAAAGTTTGCGTGCATCGCATAGCTTTTCGGTGAAAAATTAAATATTGAATATTAAATATTAAATATTAAATATTAAATATTAAATATTAAATATCAAATATTGAATATTAAATATTAAATATTAAATATTAAATATTAAATATTAAATATTGAATATTAAATATTAAATATTAAATATTAAATATTAAATATTAAATATTAAATATTAAATATTAAATATTAAATATTAAATATTAAATATTAAATATTGGCAATTTTCTTTTACGTTTGTTTAGATATCGACAGCCGATTCGGATAACACAGTTCACCGGAAAATAAACGATGGTAATAAATGAACGTACAGATTTTACATCATCGATATGGAACACGAAGCGGGAAGTTGCATATCTGTATCCATGCAGTACTGTCACAATGGAGCTCGCGTACAACGTTGTACAATCAAAATTGCTCTCACTTTATGCACTTCCGTAAAAAGAGATAAAAAGTTCCGCGGTCGAGTACGAATTGGCTATATGTCGACGATACACACTATCTCCCTGTCGGTTATAGCCGTGCCAATCACGATAGAGAAGCCTATTTAAATTTGTGACGCAAGATCGAACTGCGTAACCGGGAATATTGTTAAATCCCCGAGCAATTTCCGGTTCCATTTTTTATATTGCCCACATTTTTTTAAAACACGACAGCCTGTTTCAACTTCCCGACAACCTCTTCTTTCCATGCGATTGGACATTATTCATGTTAAACTTGCATCTCGCGTTCGTTAAGTCCTTTTTTTTTTAATTTCTTTTCCAGTCACTTGTCGTGTTTGAAAAAATTCTTTAAAAAAAAGGGCCTATTGATCGTCATCGAGACAACATTGAAACAAAACGGTGCATGACACAAAATTGGCAATTTATTAAATTTCATTCGCTGACATCCACGCTATGTTTGAAATTTTTTGTAAAAAATAAAAACAAAAATCAAGCGACGCTGCGGATTAAATAAAGCTTGGGACGAATAAACGAAAAAATCGAAGAATTCGAAGAAATCCTCGGACGAACGAGACACCGAGATTGTTACAGGACGATTTTTACGATCTTGGTACCGGGAACGAAGAGGACGATGGGAGTTTCATCGAACTCTTAGTAACTCTCTCGAATGAGCAGCACAGAACCGGCGTGATCGGTGGCGATGCGGGCCCGCCGTGTCCAATTATAAGCCAAAATCCCGTCAGCGAACCGAAGAGCCAAATATAACATTTCGAACCAAACGAAGACGAATCGAATATTTATACAACGCGCCATGTCGATATCAATCTATCGAACAGTGACTATTTTTCACACGAATGTCGAAGACATCAAACGATGTGAGAGGCGTAAATATTTAATTGATTTTAAGTTTAAAACCCAAAGCAATTTTCGGTTTTCCACTTTTCCTCTTCGTAGAAAAAAAAAAAAAAAATTATAAACCTACGGATTATCGGTCCATAAATTTGGCATTTTATCGTGAACCGGATAACAGAAATTCACGCAAAATTCAAACATTCTCAACTGAGAGTTTTATTATTGAAAAAAAAAAAAAAAAAAAAAAAATAGCGTGTACGCGCGAAGCAAATAACGCCAGCCAGCCAGTTCGAAGTACACCGAGGAGGGATCCACTTATCCAAGAATAATCCCAAGTCTCGGCTCGGCGTGTACTTAAAAATAATTCTCAGACTCTCGTCTGGCGTGGTTGAAGAAATAAAGCAACAAAAAAAAAAATTATTCTCGCGTGTAGTCACGGTCTCAGGGTCTTTCGAGAGGGATCTTGCTTCCGATCGAGCGTCGAGGGAAAGAGATATGAAAAAGATCAACGCTTGGCCGGTGCGAGTTCGGAGTGTATCGGACCGGTTATGTTGCGTCGCGCTCAAGGGACCACATAATCAAGGACAATGTACGCGGTTTCCAAAGGCCTCGGTGCGAAGCGAATTGATCCGGCTTCGAAATTAGCGTTCCTGATCATGGACTCCCGTGTTGTCCTATTATCCGGCTCATGACGCCACTGAGGCGTTCCCGTGCCTCGTTTGTTCTCCGACAATGCCGTTTCACAATCCGGCAATATCCATCGGATCAGAATACACGTACAGTCGAATCTTCCGTGTCTGATACGCTTGTATCAAACGTCGCTGGAAACATACATTCCGAAAGAAGCTCGAATTCACGTGAAAATAAAAAATTGAAGGAAAGTTCCGGGCGAAACTAGACGTGAAGCATGTTCAGCTTATGTGCAGATGCAGTCGTAAACGACCTACTTGTCGACGAAACTTTTGAACAAAGGAAGAAAAGAAATTCCACCGTCGATGTGCTTCGTTCTGAGGAAGAACGAGTTTGCATCCTCAATGACGGTTGTGCGTTGTTTGGGCCAACAGTAAAGTGGTCGCCGCATTCTCTCGGGTGAACCGTGACATTACGATATCCATTGGGTATCGGAGATGGAAAAGTGCAACCGCACCTGCAGAAGGCCGCATTAGCGCGAGAGTGACGGAGTTCCTGTCCCATTGTGAGAGGAACAAGTGACGACGATGCGATTCCCGTGGCCTGGACAAGGACGCGCCGGGTGAACGTCGAGACTGCGAAGATGCGGAGGATGAAGAAGTGGGAATCGCAAGAAGAAAAGCACGACGAGAGGTCTGACGACGTCGTTGATCGAGCGACGCTCCGGAGTAGACTTGACGAACGTTTTCTGCGGTGGTGCAGAAAGTCTCACCATGAGGGTCCACAGAAGCCTCGTAGGTGTTTGACGTCGGGTGTGTAGAACCAACTAGCGTAGTAGTCCGGTGGCTGAGCTTCAAGGCCGAACCATTCGGATTGCCGTGTACAGTCTGTGGAACAATTTTCCACTTCACGGGACGGTTGACCGTCTTCCGCCGGCTCCGTGAGAATCATGCCCACGCATTGAGAGACCGTCGCACCACGTGGGCACTAGATCAGGAACAAGCGTTGGGACGAGTCATTTATCAATCGGTGATAGAAAAAACTGGCGCAATTTCGTTGACTCGACTATCCAAAGGAAACACTCGTTGGACTTGGATCATCCGGTGATTATGAAGTAGGTATCGAAAGATTCATGGGTTTGTACCTAAAAAAAAGTCTAATCGACCTCGAACCATCAAGCCTATTGGAAATACTTTCCCATTGGGATACCAATCAGTACTTGAGTTCAGATCTTGGGATGATTTGGATCGATTATCGCTTGTGGGTACATGAATTTCATTCCCAACCGATCCTAACGCTACTGAACATGTTTCCACATCCAATTGTAGTGAAACTCGGAACATACGGAGGAAATGAGCCGAGCGCGACACGAATTACATCTTGTTTTTCTTCTGGATCATCTGCAATTTATACGGGACTCTAAAGTGTACGATGTCTATGAAATCACGCTCGTGAAGAATCCAACAGGAATTCATTGTGAGACAACGCCACCGAGCAGGTACTCGAGTACCTGCAGAGATTAACGATTCGAAGAGCCACGTTAACGCATGTACATCATTCCAGCTATGTTTATGTCTCGGGTATTAGTATTCTATGTATAGCCTTCGATACAATATTACAGCGGTGCTGGCGAGCATGTCTGCCCTTCTGCATCTATAGCAGCAGCAGACGCGCACACTGACGGTTGGTTGGTAGTGGTGGTCTCTTTGGTCGTAGGGTGCTCCTCCGGTCATTGGCATCCGGCCAGCGTCGCGACGCTGTGTCCCAACTCATAATATTCCTTGGCCCGTGAGACTCTCTCTCTTTTTCTCTCTCGCCACTCACCGACCACCGACCATATCGACAGGTACCTACCTCGTGTATCTTCGTGTTTTACATTCCGGATTGACCGGAATCTTATATTCCAGTAATGCAGCAGTGCCGTGGTGAACACGCTTGATGCCGACGTATCTTGATTATGATCGTGAGGAAAGTATCGGAGTGAACGAGCGTATGCGAAAGAGGAAAGAAAAAAGATGATGAGAAATAGGGGACCCGTAGAGCAAGACAGGATCCAAACTACTTCACTGCAGGACCGAAGATACGAGAATCTCCATCTTCTCCGCAGGAGAAATCTCAACTGGCGACAACTCGTGTGCTTCGACGATCATCTTCGACCGTCAGAGAAACTTGATTCTACAAATCTGCAAACTAGCTTGTCATAGGACTCGAGATTAAAAATCCCTATCTATATGAGAGTAGCGACAGCAGATGTGCGTTGAAAAATCTGAACATCAATGAGGTTTCCTAGCAGTTGTTGAGAGGATTTTAGCCAAGGCTTTTCACTGTCACATACCACGACCTCCGTATGTGCCCTTGTTGGCTCTGGACCACGTCATAATCATGCTGTTGGCTAAATCAAATCATAACTGTCCTGATTGCTTCATCTCAGCTGACCAAAAGTTATCCGGTATCTTGCGACACACATGAATCTGACAACGACGCGAATTCCCAACTCTATGTTTCGCTGATTCGCCGGTCGACGACCGGTGGAGCTGGACTTTCGCTTCGAAGAGTATAGAAAGAAAAATTCAACTCGTGTGAAGTGAAACCACTCCTCCACCCGAAACCTTTTAGCCGGTGCACGTTTCCTCGTGCGCATGCAGACGTTCCATATCCACATGTAGTATCGAGGACACGGGGTGCATTAAGCAGTGACATGCTTGGAGCGCATACCGGAGGGCGAGGGCTGTGCCGTCTGTGAGGTAGTGCTATCATCTTGCTTTGTCGCAGAACGTCAAAGGAACATCACAGATCGCATCACTCAGGACGGTGCCGCAATCCACCTGCCATATGGTATCCGTAATGGCGCATATGCATACGTATATTCAGATTCACACACACGCGACGCAGAGGCGGAAAGAAAAATCTGAACGCGCCGGCAAAGCGGGCCATTAGGAGCCCGTAGGGTGGCGGCTGTGAGTTCGCTTCCGAAAAATGCAACGAGCAATTTTTCCGTCTTGTCGGAACACTCCTGTTCGCTCGAACAAAACGTTGGAGCCGCCTCTAAAGCCAGCACTCTGCATCCAGAATTTACACATTTGCACGAGACACGTTTGGATGAACATTCGGAAAAACCTAGTCTCAATGCCGCGCGGTCTACGGACTCGAATGCATACCTTCAGCGGTTGGGAGAATCAACAACCCCAATGCTTCCCCTATGGCACCCTAAATGTCCAAACTCTCAAGTTACCGCATATCGTGGAGTACATACCATCTGTCGCCGACAGAAGAGCAATAATCTAAAACTGGAAAGGACGGAAAACATTGGTGCAGGATTCTGGCGGAGGGTTTGCGAAGGAGAGCTCGGAGCTTCGCTCGACCGAAAGGATACGACCAAGGGGGACTACGACGGGGGTTGGGCAGTGGGCAAGACCATCCCGTTCGCCCTCACGGTCGGCCACCCGCAAGCCACCCGTTCTCAACCCGCGACCACAACTACAATCCACGAGGATTCTCGTGAACGCTTCTCGCTAATGGAAGCGAAGGCCACTCGGTTGTTTGCTTGCGTTTCGTCTTCGCTGCAGATAATTTCCTTTCTCCATCTCCGCCTCACCCGTTTGTTCTCTCTCCCTATACATTCCATCTCACTTTCTATCATTCCGACTTCAACCCTCCCGGCTCTTCCCTCAATTTAGCCGCGAACCTCATTCCAGCTATGTGTTCCTGTCCTCTCTTTAATCTCGGGACCCACTCTCCCGGAGAAGCCTTCAATCTCTCCGGACACTCTGTGGGTTTTACTCCTCGGAGTTTCTCAGCACCGCCGGCCTTCCACCGTCTCGCTTCGGCTCAACGCGGGAAATCCCCGACGGTGATTCGGCGTCTCGACAACGACGAAAGGTGGATTTGCTCTTTCAACGGGCACCAGAAAATCCTGCGCCACGGAACTGTTCTCCGCCCCGCTGTATTTTCTCGCGGTTAATTTCGTGGAAAGTTGGCTAAAATCGTCCGAAAGATTTATAACGCGATTTGCGTTTATTAGAGCGACTCGCGGAGTCGCAATGCGGTAGGAAAAGTCGCTTTGGACAGGTCGTTCCATTCGTACCAGCGGCTCAGCGGTGTCGGAAAAAAAATGCGCAACGGAAGCGTGAACAAATGACCAGTTAAAACCAGAGAATCCTCGTTTTTAAGGCGATGTGACATTACACGCCCCCCCCGGCTATAGCGAAATTCGGTCGATAAAAAAAAATGTAATCGACTTTTTTACCGGGGCGCTAAATTTTTATGTGAAAACAAAATTATCTGCATCTGAACAGCTGTTTGACAATTGATCTGATAATTTTGCTCTCGGCCGAAAATACTAAAAACCTCGGGAAAAAAATAAGTTACAGCTTTTGTTACCAAGTAACTTTCGTCCGAAAAAATCTCCTTACCTTTTTCTCGTTAACGGATGAGAAATATTCGGTTGGGAAATACGATACTCGGAAACAACCGCGGAAATTTTACGTCAATATCTCGAATTTTTTAAAATTATTTGCATAATGCGAATTTATTACGAATTAATGGACCATTGAAATTACGGATTAATTTATATTTTTTAATATACTCACGGCTCCAGGAAAAATCAGCCTTTGACTGGAAGATAATGCTTACCTAGAACATAAAAAGAAAAATATGACATTAGAATCGACAGAATGGTATTGCAAAGACAAACATTGAGGTCTGAGAAATTTGAAATTTGAAGTCTATCTCGAACATTGGGAAAAGTCCCGTTCGTCACGTGTCACCTCGGTTATTCATCACCTCAGATGACAATTTAAGTTTTCATCATTGATGAATGTATCAGTCAGGAGGAAACGATCCGTGTATAATTCATTAAATATTTCGAGAATACCTCGACACAACTTGGCCTCAGAATAATATTGTTAATGTAGAAAAGTAATAAAATTTACGAACGATAACGAACCATAAAACATTACACTTTTGAAATTATAATCTTATTCAAACTAGAATTTCACTAAAAATTAAATAAAAATTCGTACAATTGAAATTCAGTAGAATTGGAAAATTCTACAAAAATTTTAGTTTTCTCAAAATTTTAATTTTCATAAAATTAAAATTTTCTCAAAATTTTAATTCTCTCAAAATTTTAATTTTCTAAAATTTTCTAAAATTTTCTCAAAATTTTAATTACCTCAAAATTTTTATTCTATTAAAATTTCAATTTTGTTCATGACCCTTACGTACATTGACCGAACTTTGTATACACTTCGGCGAAAGCACGCCAGGGTGAAACGAATAAGGATGAAAGGCGCAGGCGAGTAAGGAGAGCGTGAGGGAGTTTTAGAGTTAAACAAAGTTGGCTCCCGTGGGGGAGGCTCCGGGGGGGGGGTATCCGTTTGGTAATAAACCAAAGAGTCGCGGTAAATGCGAGCGTAAAAAGAAGTTTATCGCCCAACGTCCGGGAACCCGACCGATGTTCGTAATAGGGAGGATAGTCGAGAAGGAGCAAAAGAGCCCTTCGGACCAGTCCCAGGGCTGGCGTTACCTTGCTATAACTGTAATAAAGTACAAACACCCCCTCGCCACAGCCTCTCGCGCAGCTTCTCTTATCCCTGGCACTTTTTACACCCCACCGCTCGGCATGTATTATCCCACTAATAAATAGCATCGGCATTCCCGAGTCTCTCGACTGCCGAACGTAATTGTTAACGATAAACAAATGTTATCATCTTCGTTAACTGGCGTCGACCGTTCTACGTTTATTTATCGCTGAACTGACCGATAAATCGGTTCAAATTTATTCCGATTTCGGAGGTTAAAACGAAAAAGTAAAACCCAATTTTTCTTCACGAACGGAAAAACCTTCGGAGACGAATGAGAGTCGTCGTCGGCTTCGCACGTTAATTCGCCAGAGGTTAAATAAATTTTATGTTTTCCCCCAGAAGGCTCGACGCCCTCGAGAACATTGAATAAAACGAGGAGTACGATTTTTGGTTACCAACCGTTTTTTACCGTAGAATTTATTTATCGTCTCCGCGAGAGATGTCGAAGAAACGCTTTTAGCTCCGGCTCCGCGAGCACAACGCTTCCCGCTACGAAAATAATTTATCCTCGCCACGAAAAATTACGACGAAACGCTTTTAGCTCGTGCATGAACGATCGTCGATTTAAAAAAAAATTCACCGTTCGAATACCTCGTCACCGGATGGTTATTTCCAAACTCGATACACTCGTAATGCGCGAGATAGACGAAAATTGTACAATAATGGAAACCGTTCATTCGCGGGTAAAAAGGGGTGTATCGATTCCAGCCTCCTGTTTAATTCGAGTCCTCGTTCCTAAAATGCCTATCGCCGATTCGATCGTGACAGTCTCGGACTCGTCAAAAGTTCCGTACACGTTGCATTTTTTCCATTGTACAACCGCACGATGTACACACACAGAGATGAAAGAGTGACGTGCAGCGGCGCAGATACGTTGGAACTAATAAAAAATTTTACACTAAACTGCCGGGTTAAACAAATAGGCACTCGCCTTCGTTCCATGGTATTCCGGTAGGTCATCGATACTATTTTTAAGTCGTACAATTTTTCATACTTTGTAGCGTTCGTCGAGCCGTTATTTTTTTATTCGAGCTCGAAATCTCAAAAAAAAAAAAAAAAAACATTTATGAGCATCTCCGAGCTTTCTTCGGGATCTTTGAGGATTTTTGAGCGCCTCTGTGTGCGCTCGAGCACTTTTGACCGTCTTCGATCGCCTTTGACTCTCTTTGAGTTTATGTACATGTTCCCAAACGTATGCGAGGATTTTCGAACGCATTTGGTACTTGCAACATGTATGATGTAAATATACAACTGTACGATACACGTAGTACACGTAGGACTCGGGCGATTCGTAGCGGATATGTACCGCACGTACGTACAGTATGAAACGATGCAGGAGCGAGCTACTGCACTCGGGTGTATAGGTAAGCCCGGGCAGGTAAGGTAAGGAGAAAATAATGTCTGGTGGGCTATCGAGGGACCGCGAAACGATAAAAAAAGGCACGGGCCCCTACCGGATATTTGCGCGACGGGACTTATGAGCTACATAAATTTGGCTTCTTGCTGGCTTCCTTCGCTTCCTCGGTCCTGCCCGCGTACCTGAAAACCCCGTGCAACGAGCTCGGCGACGTAGCTTCTTCGTAGCCGAAGCTACAATCTCGCTTGGCACACGCGCCACCGACATGCGCGCCATCCTTTCCGGCGACTCCAGCCCCTCCAAACTACGAGCTACGAGTACGAAAAGCTCTAGGGGGCTTCCTCACACCAAACTTACCTATCTATACGTGACACATTATATATATATATATATATATATATTTTTTTCCAAAGTCTCTGGAAGCAATACTTTCCTTCGGGTATTTCTAACTGAACTGGTGAAGTTTTAAGTTCTTGTTATTTTGAGAATTATTACAAGGAACAAAAATGTCCTATTGCGATGTGAAAGGCGACACGTCCCAGACCAAGATAGTACTTCTCCGTCGATAATAATGGGAACTTACGACCCGAGTGTGGTAAAGCAAACTTTACACGCACGCTGTGAACCCGGTGCGACTTCACCGTCCGCGTGTGACGCTCGCCACACCGTACTGGTATCGCGTGTTATCCGTTACGAATGGTGGACAATAATTGTATCTTTTTTAAAATACTTTCCATTGAATTTTTTTTTATTTTTTTTTTTTTTATTACATAGGTCGATGTCCCGAAGATTTCGCGATCGAAGTTTCGGCCCTGCCATTTTTTCTTTCCGTCTCTTCCGGAACGTCGCCTCCATCGGAGCATCCGTCAGACTCCGGACAGTCGCGGCCAGTCAATTCCACTTTGTTCGGAAACTTTTGGGTCTTTTTTTCCGTGCCTCGCTACAATGGCGGTTCTTCGGGTGATAGCGAGACGTCTCCACGCGTTCAAACTTCCGCGGTATCGGCCAAGCAGAACGCTCTCGAAGACTTCAAAGCAGACTTCTCTTACCCGACAATGGTTTACTCGTGTGTGTCCGACCCTTCGTACCCGGCCCACTTTCCCTCCCTCATAACTTTCAACCCCCACCGACTGCTCTGCCCTTTTCTTATTCCTTTCCTATCGCAAAGTCCTACGACTTTTTCGACTCTCGAGTCTCGATAATATCGCCGTTCCGCGACTCCGAAAAATTCCTCCCCGGCCCGAAAGCTTATCTCCACCCCTGTCGGAGTATCGCATCTTCCTCCCCGGTCGCTCGTCGATCCCGCGAGTGAGATTTCCTTCCGCCAACAATTTTCCAACAATTCTCAAACTATTTTCGACGAAACTCCCTCGCCCCGCTCGAGCTCTCCGGACGGCGATTCAAGCTTCTGGTCCACGGGTCACGTGATTGTAGGTCGAAGAGCATAGTTCGAGGAGATGTAACATTCGGCGGATGTTCTCGATCGATGACCAAGGGCTTGTGGCGAAAGCGCCCCATTTTGTGACGCTCTCGGACCGGTGGTTTTGCTCTGATTTTATTTATTAACGCGGAGTGTCGTCAAGCGGTAACCAAAGTGTTTTTACACGTGCATCAAATCCTTCTGAATGACGCTCGAACGATTACACGAGAAAATTAATTTACAGACTGTAATTAATTTTAAGACTGATAATTTTTATAGCGGATGAAATTTTTTTAAATTCATTATGGTAGTAACAAATTAATGGTCATTTTTTTGTTAATTGTCTGTATAATTCTACCTACAATCGGGATGAATGAGAAGAGTCAATGAATAGAGAAACTGCTTGAACTTAACAGAAATAAGGTTCTTTTTTATCGATGCATCGATTTTTGATAAAGATTTTCAAACGAGTTCAATAATTTAGCTTATTTTAGAATGAAAACCCACTATGGTACATTCGCCGAAGCCCGTTCACGTAATCCTCGGTCGTGCTTCATCTCATCTAATGCACATTCGAGCCAACTGCGACAGAAGTTCCACACTCGTCGGATAAATTTTAATGCGCGAGTAATCGCGTTGATATTTCACCAGAACTGAGTTTACCGTAATTGAAAATGCGCCATCGTTTTCGAAAAACTGGGTCATTTACCATCACCGAGGACATTCTGCCGATCACAAACGATATAAAAAAAAAAGAAAACAATTTACGGCACAGCTGTGAATTTTTTCAGATTTTTTTTTTTTAGCGAGTTAACTCGTTACTCGAACTGGTGAAAATTCGCGCCTCGACGAATCGCGATGTCTTTTAATAAAGAATCACATTTTCGAGACTGAGAAACGAACGATCGAAGAATTTTCTTTACTCCAAAAACGCTCGACAATACGAAAAAAAAAAAAAAAAAAAAAAATTAAAAAAAATAAAAATTGTATATAAAAAATCGTCGCGAAAAACATTGATTATCGCTTTTTTTCGACATCGCCGGATGGATTCGAGGGTTTCCGTTCCCTGTGCATCAACGCACACCGACGCGAACCTTCCACGTCGTACGCGACGCCACCGAATCGATTCCTCGATATCTCTGCGACACTCGTTAAATTTTGTCCGGAGGCGAAATCGTGCCCGGTGAAACGGGGATTCACAAATTCTCTTCGTCGTTTCAAGGACACGAAGACAGACGGACGGACACTACAGAGGATTTCGACGCGACAGTATCTGGTGGTAAGGCGACAGACGGGAAATAAGGATGGGGGCAAGACGGACGGAGATGAATCGGGAATAATGAAAAGAGGGACTTCGGGCCGGAGGGGCGGAGAAATACTGTAAAAAAAAAAAAAAATGACACGCAGAAATAGACGACGTGGATGACGATGAAAAAAAAAAAAAAAAAAAAAAAAATGAAGAAGGGGCGACGGTGCGAGATGCGACAAAGAATAAAAATAGTAACGATTGTACGTGGACCCGTGCAAGGGGCGGAAAAAGACCGCTCCATGGAGATGGATCATTATGGAAACTCGGAGATAGATTTTTCACCGTGAGGAGACCGAAACGAATCCCGAAGGCGGCAATTTCTTCGTTTATTCGCGCCATGAAATTTTGTTCCGAGAATTAATTATTTCCTCGCGAGATTTTTCTGACAATTCAATGCCTCGTTTTTTTTTTTGTTTCCAATGACTTTCAATAGCAATTTTTTTTTTTTTTTTCATTCTAAAATGGACTTTCTCTGTGAGAAAGCTCATTTTATTTGCTCCAAGTTTCATCGCTGATTATTTTTTATTCTGAAATATGCTTTCTGGGAGGAAACATCCTCGGAGAATTTAAGTTTATTTTCTCCGAGAAATGTTGTTCCGAGGAAATAATTTTTTTTTTTTTTTTTTTTCTTTTCGGGTTCGTTCTGAAAATTCGTTTCAACCTTTTTCATTTCTAATACGTTATTCTCGATGGGTCGACATGTTTTATTTTTTATTATATTTTTTTTCCTTTTCATTCTAAAATGGAGTTTCAACAAGGAGACAACCTTGCGGAATTTCTCGCAACGACTCGCGTATTTCCGACATAAAAAATTTGTGGTGGGAAAAGGGGAAAGAAATGTTATTGTATGACTGAATCGTTTGCGGCGCCGTGTGGCAGCAGAAATTTTCGTTGGGGAACGAAACGTACAAGGCCCGGGGCGGTCGATTTATCGTGGTCGCTCGAGAAGAGGCGGATCGAGGCGGAACCTGCTGAGATGTGAGTCTCGTTGCGCAAGAACAATTCGACGTTGAACGCGTCAAAGGTAGAGTGTGCCGGAGTGGCAGCGACGCTCGCCAGGAACACTTTCACGGTGTCACCTTTTCCACCGGCTTCACGTACGGCGTAACATATCGGCGACTGAGAACGCAAAGGGCCTAACTTATATAAGTGAGTGGATCTAATCGACTCGTTTTTACAATTTTTCCACGTTGACTTTTCGACCGAAATATTTCTATATAATATGTGTAAGTGAACAAAATACGCCCTTAAGTACGCAAGCTAGCCATATAAATTATGTAGAATGTTTCTAATATTAAAGATTATCTGAATGTGTAAAAGGGCATTGCCCGTCGAAAATAAATAAATAAATAAATAAATAAATAAATAAATAAATAAATAAATAAATAAATAAATAAATAAATAAATAAATAAATAAATAAATAAATAAATAAATAAATAAATAAATAAATAAATAAATAAATAAATAAATAAATAAATAAATAAATAAATAAATAAATAAATAAATAAATAAATAAATAAATAAATAAATAAATAAATAGATAAATAAATAAATATGTCTATCGTAAAATCTAAGCCTGGAGCAACGAAGGTTGGTTTCGATAATCACCTTCGAAGGTAGGAAGAGAGTTGCGTCCAAAGCCCTTTCTCTTCGAGAGAATAACCGAGTGCGTGAACACGCCGCCAGGTAAATTTAATAACGGTCCGCGGCATCGATTTACTAAATTAACCGTGCAACGAAATTCGTGCCGTACGTTATTAAGTCTTTCGCAAAACCGCCAAATTATATCCCGAAGATGACATCAGGGAACTCCCCGGAGAAAGTGGAGTTCAAGTGGCAAAGACGAAAGAATAAAATTCGACATTGAAACGATATGAAAAAAAAAAAGGACGTGGTTTATATTCATGACTTTTGTCTCGAATGAAATAATTTAAAAATGCAAAAAAAAAAATGGTCAAGACGACGGAATGAAAATTAAAAATTTATCGTGTACATCGTACGTACATAAAAAAAAATTAGATTCAGGCGAGTGAGGATTTAAATGGACCATCTATGGTATTCAGAAACTTCCATCTGATTTACTGAATATAAAAATAATTTTTTTTTTTTTTTTTTTTTTTAATCACGACATATCGAGCTCCCCGAAGGACCAATTTCGGATAATGATTTCTGATTTCGTGGGTCCGTTTTGCCCCACTGACCCGTCAAGCCTACCGAAACCTATGGCAATGAACACCGTAGAATAAAGTATTGAGTTTCCGCCTGTGAAAGCTTGAACTTTTCACGCTCTCGTATTCGCTCCATGCTCCCTGCGTACTTCGGTGGTTTCCGAGGCATTGGAGAGGAAGCGAAGACACACTTCCACGATAAGCAGCGAAATAACAGTGAGCGGCGATGAAATAATACCTGGCGTTTGTGTATTTTGCATATACAGCGGGAGAGCCCAGTTGTATCGAACGCCGGGAACCACAAGGGCGTATCTCCCGAAGTTTAACGTCCAAAATAACGTGAGTCATGCCTTGGCGATTCTCGCCAGTCGAGATGAAAACGTGACGCAGGAATATGGAACAACGTCCTCGCGAAGGCTAATTCGATGCTTACCATTTTTTTTTTTTTTTTTTTTTTTTTTTTTTTTGTAAATGGAGAGTTTGGAGACGAATTACCTTGCCGAAATTACAATTCGCCGAAATTCATGGAGCTAAGTGGAGGAAGCAACAATTATTGGGACATCAAGAATTTTGTTGCCACAACTGATTTATGCGGTTGAAATAGTGACAGTAAAATATGTTGCTGGGGCAAAAAATATTTTTCTGCACCAACGAAATTCGATTAATAAAAATAGAGATTCCCTTAGTTTAGGATCGAGAGAAAAAAAAAAAAAAAAAAAAACATTTCGCCAGTCAGACTATTTCGGATAAAGTGGATTCCGACCCGTGATTCTCGTTCATCCAACGATTCTTCGATCCGGAGAAGACTGTTCCATTTTACCCTACCAGCCTCTCCGAGTTCCCTTTTCGCCCTCTACACCGTGTCCAGCAAAGTCCCCCGTGCATGTTTCTTTGTCGGGTCGAGAGTCCGTAGATTTAAACTTGTTCGTGTCTTCGTAGGTGTTCTCGGGTAAACGGCGCGGAACCGACGAAGCTACGAGAAAATGTAACGTGGAAGAAAAAAAAAAAAAAAAAAAAAAAAAAAAAAAATTGACAAGAGGATATTTCGCCTGGCGCCAGTGAGGAGATAGCGGGGTTCGTATCTTCGTGCGCAGTTCGAGCACTTCGGAAAATTCGATAAATCGTTTGCGGCTGTCGGCGGGATTTTTTTTTTTTTTTTTTTTTCTTCATTCTTCGACGAGTTTTCCTTCTCTGTGCTACACAATTCCTTCTACTTGTGCGGACCATCCATTATGGAAGACCCGGCAAAGTGGGAGACGAGTAAAAAAGTTTTATTCCAAATTTAAGACACCGGTCCATATTGCCCCAGTGTTCCTTGTTACTCCCCCCCCCCCCCCCACTCCTATACAAAAATCCTCTCGTAGTTATCCGATGGCACTTCGAGCATTCGGAATGCGTTCGACACTCGGAAAACTATCTCCGGAGTGGCTTTTGTTCGTTACTTATATTTCATCCCTGCCCGTTTCACTCTCACTCGCCGCCCCTCCAAGCCCTCAGCTGCGATAATTCCGGAGAATAATGAGAGCAAGGAATATTTGCACTTCGTAGATTCGAGCAATAATAAAACTCGAAAGTTCGCTGAGATTCGATGGGGAACAAGGGGGGAAAAGATTTTCCTCGATGATCGTTAAAGTGCTGCTCTTTTTTTTTTCTTTTTTTTTTTTTTTTTAAGTGACCGACGGTAAAATCGCTGCTACTGGAGAATTTACGTCGAGGGGGTTTGTAAAGACAAAAAGAAAAAAAAAAAAAAAAAAAAAGGAGGTTCCGAAGGAATTCCCGAGTACAAGTGTAGTTACTTTCGAGAGGTTGTTCATGACAATTGTTATCCTGGGGGATTTCCATCGTGACATCTGAAACGGTGAACATTTGCTGGTGATCGAGAAGCTTTCAGATGAATTTTGTTTCCGCTGAGTTGATCAAATAAAAAATTTAATGGATCTCCCATAAAACAGGATATTAATATATGTGACAATATATTTATCCACTGTTGTCGAGTTTTGGAGAAGCTGGTAATAAACTGGTTATTTAAAAAATTTTAAGAAAAAATCCAAAAAATAAAATTCACCAAATAGATAAGCCCACATATATATATATATATATATATATGCTATATTTATTCGCGTACCCTAAATTTTATGGTACATGGACTCAGCGACGATGGCGCTGTGTATCTTAGTCTAGGAATCTCGAGAATTTCGATACTTTCCGAAGGAGCTTGGACTGGTACGTGCTCTTCGACAAAGGGACACCGTGCATTATTGCATCCGGCCAACTAAACCGGTGCGATTGTTGGCATTCGTTTCTCTCCGGGACGGTTAGCCGGTCTGCCTTACCCACAATACGGTGGAGCGCTTACGCACAACGCTCACAAAATAATTCCGGTAGAGATCCAGCGGTAGCGACGAAGCCTCGCCAGACCCGTCGTTATTTCTTGCCGCTCGACAATTGTCCGACGTTCTCGCAATCCGTGGCAACGACGCGAAAATGCACGAGCACGTTTCGCGCGCTCGGTGCACGATTCTGGCTCGCGAGAAACTTTCGAAATTTTCTCACCCGGACTCGCGTCGATTGCAAGATTTACGATTCTTGAAACTGCTGTTTTCATGAAAATTCATTTACCACGGTTGTGTCGCGACGATCAAAGGTATTGCATTTTGGACAATGAACGGGAACGGAAACGAAAAAATTCGGTGTCGACGCGGAGTACACGGTTCGTGCTCCGTCGAACTTTCACTGGGGAATTTAGTCGAATTATTCGAGGAGGAACAGCAAACCCGACTGTTCGAAAGCCCGCCGCGGCCTCCGTGTGCACTGCTCGCCTGATCGGCGATCTGCCTGTTTGTTTTTCGAATTAAAAAGGAAAAAAAACAACAACAACAACAACAACTACCACCTGACAATGAAATAAAGCGTCGAGGCTGGAATCCCCACTGTGCACTAATACCTCGACATTTTGACCCATCAGATTTTGTCACGATAATTTTTAACCCGCCAAACCGCACCCGCAATAATCGACCTGACGTTTCCTCCTTTTGTGATTGATGCAAATAAAAAAAAATAAAAATAAAAAAAATACAGGACGAACCAAAATAAAAAATCCCACAACGAAAATTCCACCACGACGAATTCATAATGTTGTGTCCACAATGACGAGCTCACGACGATGAACCGATGTTTCCTCCTTTTGTGATTGATGCAAATAAAAAAAATACAGGACGAACCAACATCAAAAATCCCACAACGAAAATTCCACCACGACAAATCCACAATGATGAGCCCATGGCGATAAACCCACAATAAAGGGGTTCACAACGACCATCCCACAATGACGAGCTGACGACGATGAATCGATGTTTCCTCCTTTTGTGATTGATGCAAATAAAAAAATAAAAATAAAAAAAATACAGGACGAACCGAAATCAAAAATCCCACAACGACGAATCCACAATGATGAGCCCATGCTTATAAACCCACGATAAAGGGCTTCACAACGACCATCTCACAATGATTAGCCTAATTAGTCGTTGAGAATTTGGCAATGTATGTTTGACGAAAATGTGTGGTCGAGTTGCAGCCGCGACAATTTAAGGGGACTGGAAGTGGTAGAAGCTACGCTGGCGGAGTTTCCTGCGAGGATCACGCAGCACGGTCGTGCACATTCCAACAGGTGCGAAAAGCTCTCGGTAGCTGCGTTACGAAAAGGCGGCCACGCTGTGTTGGGGTAGAAACGGGGGAGCGAGCTGGAGGCGCAGACAGCAAAGCCACGAGCCGTCGTTACCCCGTCCACAACCGGAGAAGCGTCGCGCGGACGAATATACGTCTCGTTCGAGCTCGAACCCAGCGTGATTCTTCTCGTTCGCCCCTCTTCTTCCTCTCGCTCTCTCTCCCCCACACACGCTCGTTTATTCGCACGGTAAACGCAAATGAAAAAAAAAAAAAAAAAAAAAAACGTTCTCTTGCTTTCCCCATTTCCTCAGGGACATTTTTTTTTTTTTGCTCGTCAATCAAGTAATGTGTACAAAAACGATTCGTCCCAGTGAAACTAGCGAAGCGTACGCGAGTTAAATATTTTTTTTTTTTTTTTACTGACACTCATGGAATAGCATCAATTAATATTATACAGAAATCCCGAAAAATAGCAGTTGCGGCATTGCACAGTTGCGAGGAAAATTGATTTCATTGGTAAACGGAAAAAACAAAGAAAAAAAAAAAAAAAAAAAAATTGCATTAATCACGACGGCGATCCGTCCGACCGTGAGTAAACCTCGTTCAGTTGTTACGCGCAGCGGTAATCACTCTCGCGTTGTATATTTTAGGCTTTTCAAATGTATCGCTCCAAAGCTCCCTTCGACGCTCGTTGCGACTATTTTATGTCGCTTTCATGCCGGTTTATGCGACACTTCTATAGCGGAAGAACGAGCGTATGTGTATTCGCAGCATTGTTCGCCGGCCGTAACTACCTGCGCGCTACCGCTCGTTAACTACCTCCTCGTTGCCATAGCTGTGCACAGGCCGTGAGTGCCGAGTGTTGCCGTTGACGCGCAGTGTGCGTCGATGTCGCTCGCTCCACACTCGCGACCCGAGCTTCGGAATTCATTTTCACACGTCGCTGTCCGGTAACGCATGGCCCCGGACTCGGACCACACAGGAATATCCAATCGCGCGCATCACCGATTTTACTATTGTATTTTTTGTGTTTTTTTTTTTGTGTTTTTTTTTTTTTTTTTTTTTTTTTTTTGGAGAAACAAAGACGAAAATGGAGAATCGAGAAACAAGGAAAATAACAAATGTGACGAAGATTGCCAGTGTTGCCAAATTATGGTAGGTCGGTTCGTCCCGCTGCGAAATCCTTTTATCGGTTGCTCCATCTGACAACACAGCCAATGGCGATTGACGTGGCTGACCGTTCCAAGCAAAGAGAGATCCGTTAATGGTTTTTTTTAGAATTATCGCGGTACGATTCTCTTTATGGGGTTTGCATTGTACGATCATTATTGTCGGATCGTATTTTTCGGTTAATTGACTTTGTTCCTGGTATTTTTTATTATTCGACCGAACCGCAAATACTGTTCGCGTGGCTGACTTATTAAAGTCACTTTGAATCCGCGTTAATTAATACAAATTTTTCCCACAAATAAAAATTTCAAAGTGGATTAAGAAAATTGAAAAAAAAAAAAAAAAAAAAAATCGCCGGAGACTCGCAACCAAAATTAATCAATTTATTGACGTTGACACGTCGTTGACAATTATGTTCGAAGCGGAACGCGGCGACTCTTACGATTTTCCGTTGGTCCTTCACGCGCTTCGATTTCAGACCCGAATCACCATTTCAAAAACATTCGACGAAAATTCAAGTATTTATTTTTTGAAATATGTCCGACATCGAATTGCTCGTGGAAGAGCGCCAACGTGTGAGCATTCGGGGCGGCGGAAGTCGCGAGGCAACGAGGAAAAGACTGGAAGAATTGCATCCTGCGGCGAGACACAACCAACGACGTCGGCACGTACGAGATTTCTCGACTCGACTGTAGTAAACTCTGCCCCGACTCCGCTGCCATACCGTCCGGCCGCTCGTTCGCTCGAGCTCTCGCGCGTCCACGTTGCCCGTTTCTTATTCCACGGATAATGGCTTGGGCTTGGCCTGCTTCTCCCTCCACGAAATTCCCTCGCACAGCTCCTCGTCTCGCTCGCCGTTCCCTCGTTTCATTTTTATTTCCCTCGGTTTACCGTGTCGCTCCTGCCTACGGTCGCCGCGGTTCTCCAGCGCCTCGAGTTTCTCGTGCGCGGCTAAGGTAGCAGCTAACAACTCCGTGTTCAACCCGGCTCCTGTCTCTATCCTTGATTCCGCAAAGAAGCGGGCACGAGCGAAGCTGCCGCGCGGCAAAAGCCTACCGTAGACGAACACGGCCGTGCTCAACGTTTCGCCGAGCAATCCTATTGGAAATTCTGCGACGGTGACTTTAGCGAAACCCTCGGTTACACTTCGCTGGCTCTCCTCGCACTGCTCGGTATTTTGCTCTTGCCACGGCTCCAACGAAACGGTCTCGGCTCGCGACCGATACACGACCAAAGTTCGAGAGATTTTTTTATTCCAAAAAATTCGTATTGTCAAAAAAGATATTTCAATTATTAATCGGTAACTCCGAGTGTCGTCGACTCGTCAGAATTTATCCCGCTGAGCGGGATGTCTCCTGAGATTGTGAGACACCGAGAGCGCGTTCCGTAGATGTTTCTCAGTGTCCCAAAAGTGTTGCCCGAGTGAGCTCAAAGAATTTCCGATTATCGACGAATATCCCAGGGATTTATCGTGGCGTCTCTCAATGTCGCTCGTCTTTGACGGTCCCGGAAAAAGAGCCAAGTGTCTCCGAGTGGCAACGACGGTTTCGCCGGATCTCCGAGGATCCCCGAGTGCTATTCGGCCACGATTACCAACTTTCAATGAACCGTCGTATCGATTTTAATGAAATTAACAATCCACTCTCCCGAACGCTGGATCTCATTCGACGCTTTCTCTTCGCGATGCACTTCGTTTTAATTTAAGAATTCGTTTCTCGTCTCTTCTCCTCGCGAACAGCGCGGAATCCTTTACCAGCGCGAGGGTTCGACGACTCCTGGAAAGAACTTCGCCGTCCGGCCAAAGTACCTTGAAACATGGTACGGAGGAGGACGCGATGAAGAGACGAGGGAGCGCGAACGAAACGAATCAATTTCGTTGTGGGTTCTCCTGAGGGAAGTCGGGTCAAAGACACGGCAAGTGTCGCCTCGGCCGTCCCCCTCGCTTTTACCGACGCAGTACACATTGACCCCAGAGATCCAAAGACATTCCCCGCACGCTCGTCAGAGCCAAAAATCGTACGCTCCAATTACACGAGACGACAACGCTATTGCGTCAATACCTTGCGATTTTTCCTACTCGCTATCTCGCATCGGCTCGTCCGTTCGGCACACGTTTCTCACACACAATTTCCCATTTGCCAGAGAAACCGACTCGTCCGTTTGATTTTCGTGAAAATAAATCGAAATAAAAAATTGAAAAAAAAAAAAAAAAAAAAAAAAAAAAAAAAAAAAAAAAAAAAAAACAATAGTACTCACTGTTTCTTAATTTCCGATCCGAACCGGCCGTGTCGCCCGGACGGTCATGGCGTTCGCTAATTAGATTCAATTTATGGAACCAAAGCGTAACGTCCGTTGAATCGAATTCACGAACGAGAGACAAAAGACGGCGAATGGGTCAGACCGTGCACGGTGGATTTCCGTAGGGCCAATTAAAATGAATTATAGCACGTAGAATCTGGGATGGGAGTGGCGTCCGGGTAAGGAGGTCGGGGGTAGGTTGAGTGGCCAAAGATCGGCAAAGGGGGTTGCGCTGTCCCGGTGCCCCGAGAGATTCTAATGTTGTTGGAAATCGAGCGGTAGCGCAACAGCCAATGCGACTCTAAATGATTCAACGGCAAAATCGAGATAACGTCTGGCGAGAATCGAACGCGCCGCGGGCCGCGGCAGAGGCGGCTTATCGGCCTCCGCTCTCAAACCAATTCGACTCGATCGTTTAATCGTGACCGAACGATACGAGGTCAGCTCCGCTGTGCAGACCCGCCGTTCCCCGTGTTGCCCTCTGTCGAATGGAAAAAAAAAACGTCCGCGATCTCGACTCTCCAATCCCGACGATTCTGTTTACGGAGCAAACCCCTCCCGCCCCGCTTCTAACCCCGGCGTTCAGCACAATAGTACAGTGTATTTACCATATTACACTGCAAGTACGGCAGCGGATTACACAATTTTCGTCGACCTATCCCCTCGACTGAGGCCCGAATCGCGTTTTTTTTATATTCTTATGTACGAGAAAAATTCGAATCTCTATTGGACGCCATTTTTTTTTTTTTTTTTTTTTTTTTTCAGAGATTCGAATTTTACATTCATTAAAATGTCTTTTATTTGAGGAATTTGTGAGAGACCATTTAATTAATAATTTCATTGTATTTGAGTAATGTCGAGGATTTTTGAGAGTTTTTAAAGTGTCCGTGCACGAGGACGACACACGAGCTGACAAATAAAATCAGTGAACAATAATGACCCAATAAAATAACGCGATAGACGTAATACGAGAGGTGGAGTGGGAAACGGGATTCGTTTGAATTTTAGTGAGTTAACAGGACCGTTACTCGACGCTATCGAATGGAACAATCGTTAAACTGGATTCCATGGAGTCGCAACTCGTACGATACAGCCGTGATTGTAGATATCGGAGCCTGAAACGAGCGACGTTACCGCGCTCGCGATCGCTTGTTTCTCTCGCGCCACGATATCTACTCCAACTTTCTATTTATTTTTCCCTCTCAGCCTTTTCCCCGATCGCCCCACACGACTGTTCATCCAATCACAGTTTTTCTCCTCTAAACTCATTGCCGTGACATTTAAACTTGTTCTTACTTTCCTCATTTTTGTTGCAAAAACAAAATTCCTTATCTATTTGGTGAATTTAATTTTTTGGATTTTTTTTTGAATTTTTTTGAATAACCAGTCCGTTCCCAGCTTCTCCAAAACTCGAAAACAGTGGATAAATATATTGTCACATATATTATTATCCTGTTTTATGGGAGATCCATTAAATTTTCTATTTAATCAATTCCGCCCAAAAAAATTCATCTCAAAGCTTCTCGATTACCAGTAAATGTTCACGAATGTCACGATGTAAATCCTTTTTTTTTTTCTTTTTGTCTTCACAAACCCCTTCGTCGTAAATTCTCCAATAGCAGCGATTGTACCGTCGCAGCGACTTAAAAAAAAAAAAAAAAAAAATTCCTTCGGCCACAATATCTACTCCAACTTTCCATTTATTTTTCTCTCTCAGCCTTTTCCCCACTCGCCCCACACGACTGTTCATCCAATCACAGTTTTTCTCCTCTAAACTCATTGCCGTGACATTTCAACTTGTTCTTACTTTCCTCATTTTTGTTGCAAAAACAAAATTCCTTATCTATTTGATGAATTTAATTTTTTGGAATTTTTTTTGAAATTTTTTGAATAACCAGTCCATTCCCAGCTTCTCCAAAACTCGAAAACAGTGGATAAATATATTGTCACATATATTATTATCCTGTTTTATGGGAGATCCATTAAATTTTCTATTTAATCAATTCCCCCCAAAAAAATTCATCTCAAAGCTTCTCGATTACCAGTAAATGTTCACGAATGTCACGATGTAAATCCTTTTTTTTTTTCTTTTTGTCTTCACAAACCCCTTCGTCGTAAATTCTCCAATAGCAGCGATTGTACCGTCGCGGCCACTTAAAAAAAAAAAAAAAAAAAAAAATTCTCTAATCACAGTTTTTCTCCTTTAAACTCATCGCCGTGACATTTGAACTTGTTCTTACTTTCCGCATTTTTGTTTTCACTGACGAGACCGAGACACCTCGGTCTCGCTTCTACTTTCAGCTCGGTAAAAACAATTTCGCGAAACGAAGTGTTCGCGACGCCGTAGCGAAAGCCAGGAAACGCTTATGTGTTCGTATATATCGTATATAGCGTATCTTGGATGCTCGCGCGCGGAAAAAACGTTCTCGCTGATTTTTAGTCACGCGATATACCACGAAATACACTTTGCCCGATTGCTGTATATCCGGCAAAGTGATTGCTGTTGGGTGCGAGCCGGCGGCTCAAAAATAACAGCAACGGAAAGAAGAAAAAAAAAAACAAAAAATTATCGTTTATTGGCTGAACGCGTTTGCGAGAGAGAAAATCGTTTGGATCGCTCTCGCAAGATTTATCGTACGAACGGCTCTTCGCAAAGCGGTCAGCGCCGAGAAAGTTTTTCCGGGATTTCGTAGAGACACGCGCGGCTCGTCGAGGCGCGATACAAGCGCGAGGCGCATTTCTATGCGGTATGCGGCAAACGAAATGTCCCGGAACTGCTGAACTCCGATTTCCTGATGGACGATCGGTCGAAATAATATTTTTCTCAAATCCCGGAATACATTTCGATGGATTATTACCAACGGAGTAGCTCGATTGGTGCTTAAAAATGTTGGTAAGTGAGGCGGATTTCGTCGTTGCCGTCGAAAACAATTTATAAATTGCTCATGAAAAGGAGAACAACCATTTTTTTTTCATTACTATTGTTTGTCGATGTATAAAAAAAATGTAGGACATGAGTAAATTAGTTTTTTTTTTTGTTAATTCAGAAAGTCAAGAACAATGGGACGAGAGGTGAGAATGAAGTAAACAATTAAGTGTTTCCGACAATCTCTGTGTCTGTGACTATTCCCGAGTGTCTCCAAGTGTTCCCGAGTATGTTCGATTGTACGCTAGTTCGTGAGTCTTCGGATGTCTCCGATTACTTATGTTGAACATGCTTCAACTTAATATAAAAAAAAAAAAAAAAAAAAAAAAAAATGACCCGATTCCCTCTTCCTTCACTTTTATTCGGATTCTTCACGCACTCGCATGTTACGTCATTTCACAAATACAAAACAGCTCCAAAAAAATTGATTCAATGATCGACCATTCGAGATTCATCGGACGAGAAATTGCGATAAGAGACTTCCGAATTGCTCTAAATTCCCGAGTAATTCGGAAACTATCGTCCCCCTCCGTCGTTTGTCGATCCTTTCTGCACAGAAAAAAAAAAAAAAAAAAAAAAAAAACCACCAGCAAGACAGTTTAACCGAGAACTCCGGGGAATTGGCTGTTGTGCACGAGTAGGTGGCCCGGTGTGGAAGGTTACTCGAAACCTCAATCCAACCCCCGCCCCCATTTGGATTTGCGGGGCGGAAGCGTTAAAAGAAAATTTAACGATTGGCAATTAATTAAGAGTGAGAACCAATTCCGTCTGTTGGTAGGAACATCGGCGATGGCAACAGGGACGAGCGGAAGCGGAAGCCTCCGTCCCCTTCGATCCCTTGGAGTGTCGAGCCAGGCCGCGATACTCCGAGTGCCAGCCGTGGGCTCGACTCTCGTCTCAATTGGCCATCTGAGAAAATTAAAGCGAGCTCGAGAGGAGTTACCGAAACTACCGAAACGGGTGGAAAGCGGGATGGGCGAGCGAAGCCGTGTGAATCGAGAACGAAGGATCTATTACGAAGACCTTGCCGCATTCGGGACTGAGCGGGGAAGCCGTGAGATATCGACTCTGTTGCGAAAAATAGGGAGAAACTTTAATGGGGTGGAAACTTCAATTATCGTGCGACGGATGTGCGTCAATTTTTGACGAAAGGTGCGCAAACACTTCGACACACAATAATTCGGATGTTCGTTGAGAAAATCACTGTGGAAGGTGGATGAGGTCGATATTGAATACGAAATAGTTCCGAGTTCTCGATAGAGTAACAACCTGGTTAGTCACGAAGACCCAGCCAGGTGAAAGCAGTCGAGCTTTTATCGTCTGAATTTATTTCATTTTTCAGAATCTCGTGCCATTCGATCCTTGATCTTGTGAATTTCAAATTTTTATTTCACGATCTCGCGCGGTGTCTCGCGAGGCGGGTGATGTAATAAAGGATAAAGGAACGATATGTTGATCGATCGATCATCGATTGGAAGCCTCGTACTTCCGATGCTGGAATACGCAGCCATCGTTTTATCGCTTATTTACGTTCAATATATTTCAGACCTCGAAAATTGGCCGCGCAGGTTTTTCGCAACTGGCGGTCTTCAAAGTGGAGATTCGATAGCCGGAACGTGGAGCATCTGAGCTGTGTAAGAGAATTTAATCTACTTGGGCTACGAGAAGAAGGCTTCACACGTTCGTGCTGTTGGTCACGCAGCTCCTTCGTGACAAGACTGAGAGAACGATCCGATGAAATTTGCCGATTATCGAATTAAAACCATAACAGGAAGTCTCGGATTACCTGAGAAATTTTTGCCAAGACATCCAAGAAAAATTATTATCAATCCGGTATTTCCTGCCACGGATGACGCCCCAAAGCCCTATCATTTTATCTCCCTTTCCCTTCCACAAATACGCACGCGAATTCACGTTCTTCGTCATTGAATGCCGGCAAAAAAAATCCCACTGATCGGTAAAATAATTATCCGCGAACGAAGTTGTGAAACGGGTGAATTCGGACATCCGCGACCGCAATCCCATTCACAATACAGAGCCGAGTAATGCGATCACGAGTGCGGATCGTTGTAACCGCCGCATAAGCCCTTCAATTGCTCCTGAGTCTCAGAAGTATCGCATTATGCGCCACCGAAGTACAAGAGGTATCGTAATACCTGCTTTTAAAGGCCGCGGCTGAATTAAACCTCGCGCCATCGCAATATTTCCTGGCACGCCGTCTAAAACAACCCCGGCTAGAAGACGGAAAGAACAAAGCCGCGAAGGAAAAGAAGCTGCGTGAGCGCCGCCGCGCGGCGATCGCGTGAACTTCGTGTACGGAGCTTCTCAGCGCCACCGCCGTCGTCGTAGCCGCTCGTACGCGGGTTGTTTCAACCGGCGTTCGTAACAACGGCGAACTGCGACAGTGGCGTTGCTCTCGCGAGATAAGCTCGTACGACCGAAGGAGCCGGGCACGCGACCGACGCGAACCTGTTGGGATCGCGTCGCTCGGACTCTCGAGCCACGTACACACGAGTACAAATTGCCCGCGGAATACACGGGGATGCGAGGCAATCGGTGTACATAGCGGGGTGGAGAGACGCGACGTAATTCCGCGATGACGAACGACTGTTGCGACCTACGACGCTCGTGAAAAGTATGTATGTTGCGGGTCTGGCCGGGGCTCGGCCAGCCTTATTGCCCGGGTCTCCGGCGTTGCGGCTGCCGGCCGGGCAATGGGAAGCGATTTCGTACCGCACGTGAGAGAGGATCGCACTGGCATACTTACACGACACTGCTGTGCGTTATATGCCTTGTACGCTTCCGAGATATGATTCCATGCCGGTTTTGCTTTCGCCCGACCGGCAGGCGGGGCCGGAGCTTTACAATTTTACCACGCTTTTATCCTTCGGCCGGCGCACACGGGTTTCACGGTTTCAGTGTGTATCCGTGTGGTTTCTCGTATCACTCGTACGTGCCGACACGCGTATAATTTCTCGAAAGCCGGCGTGCGCCAACTCTGCGCAGTGGAACGTGAACGCGTGTGTTTTGAGCTCGCTCTTTGCTTCGGGAAAGTGTGTACGTGCGGGACGGAAACCATTACACCGGGGTCGGTGAAGTTTCGTTTGAATGAGGAAAATTAAGCGCCCCCGGTGGGACGATATGTTTAAGAGGGTATAGCCGCGTTGTTTCCTGGCAGTTTTATTCCGCGGCTTGCAGTATTTCACTGATGGTTTCGGGCGATAGCGATGACTTTCCCTCTTTAAAAAAATTTACGTCAACTCACTGTGACGAATGCTCTTCGGTACGATGAATGATGGCAACGAGAAGAACGACACAAAATTAACTTCCAAAAGAGATGAAAAATCGGCGGTAAAAAAAAAAAAAAAAACCAAGAAAAAATTAACCACGACGAGCTATGAAAAATTCGTCTACGAGCACTGGCAGCGTTCAATGCTCCAACCAAGCACGAACGGAGCATCGCACAGTAGACTCGATGGTTATTTGTCTGTATTATTGCTCTCGCTCATTGTTAGTTATTCCAGACGTCACGCTAATTGTAGATACGCGAACGCGACTGTAACGCTGTCGCGCGCAGATATACAAATGTTTGCCGGGCTTTTGTTTCCCCGCATTAAGTTTGATCTAGAATCTACCCGCGACGAGTTTGCAGTGTCGCAAGTTTCCGTAGCAGCTTCGTGAGACTTGCGACAACAAGTTGTTTGTTCCGTACTGTATCGAGCCAATTCGATTGCGTGCATGTCGTTTCGCGCTGTACGAATGCTCCACGACGAAATATCCTACGTATACCTATACGTATGCCACACGAATCCGCAAGCCCGACGCGCTCGGAAATTCTATGCATATTCAGAACGCTACAATAGCACACGGACACATATACACGGCCCGACGGTCTCGTGCATCCGGTGCATTGTAATTACTACTTTATGAATTGTTTATTGTCCCCACGACCCGAGGCGAATGTTAGCGCTCATTATACCAACGACTCGTGTTGATTAAAAACCTAATAAGTTGATCGGTGATAATTCATTGAATAAAGCATTGTCAATTTTTGTTTTAATATATATTAATAGTTCTTTGAAGAAGTTGCTCGTCAGAGATTAATGAAAAAAAAAATATCGATGACTCGATTAAAATTCATCTGCGGATTGCCAAAGTAAAAATTGTACGAATTCCACTTTGAAATTACACTATCGTACGGGATTAAAAGAATTAAATTTCGGATCGACAGTCTTCGCTATCATTTTTTTTTTTTTCAATATCACGTTGAATTGTAAGAATTTAGATTAGCATTGAAATAACATTTTTCTTTTTCATCGGTGACCCTCCAGCGTTTTCTTCGTTTCCTCAATAATAGTTCCAATAATTACAAACTCTTCTAAATTACAAATTATAAAATTCTCAAAAATTATTTTCAAAAAACTCTTGTAAATTCTTTGAATTTTAATATAAATAAGTTTCGTATATCCGACTCTGAATCGCCACATATAAATTTCATCCGAGCACACACACACAGGTCCAGCCTCTTTCACGATTAGTCGACTTGCTCTGACTCTTCCACTGTCGATGGCAATTCAGCTTCTGACCACTCTGACACAGAGTGCGAGCTTTCGGGAATTTTTCTCGAAGGCCTTTCTCTTCGACTTTGCTCCCAGTATAATAATCCTCGCAATAACAGTATCGGTATCGGTAACGACACCGTCATTTTACCGTATGTGCCGTGTAATCATATTTCCGAGCACGTCGAGCACAATTCGCTTATCAACGATCGGCGTGTGCATCGGAAGCATCGAGATAAAATGACGTGGGAGAAGCCGATTGCGGATGATCGATATCGATCGCGGAACGGCATGATCGGTTTGAAATACGGGAGTCGATCGAGCCAGGGTGAACGGTGGCTGCGATCTGCGAAGCAAATTGACGCGAAGATCGCTCCGATAGAAACTTCTCGGGCGATTCCGTAGCTAGTCTAAACGCAATTCCTGCCACGGTTGGATAACAGTGAGATACTTTCTTGCGAAGCTTCGAAACTTCGGTAACCGCGACGAGGGACTTCGCTCGGACTACGTTCCGAAGTCGTACCGAGAGCTCGAGAGCGTGCACGACGAGATAAAAGCTATGCGAATGCACACACAAGCGCACAGTCTCGGCAACGATTGAGAAACGAGACTGTTGCGCAACGTCTCGATCTCAAATGCCAACGGCGTGTGGTTGCACTCACGACGTGTTCACTATTTTATTATTCCCCGCGATAAAACGCGACAGCAGAAACACCAAAATTTAATTACTTCGAAATTCAATTAAAAAAAAAAAACTACACCTTCGATTGTCGCGAAAAATCGTTGTACAAATAGTAAATAATAATTCGCCATAAAGAACATATTGCGTTGTTCTAAAATATATAATAATAATTTATTGTAAAAATATTATATATCATATATTAAGTTCGTGAAGAGACGCGCGAATGAAAATCCTCGTCCATACCGGTGAATCTGATACGTCGTTGAAACTCGGATCTCTCCGCGGACTTAAGCCCTTCTAATGCCAAAGTCGTTTAAACAACGAACATTCGTACACGATTCTCATCGCCGTTGCATATTACCCTCCTATTGTTATCCAACTTCGCGTTCCTGTTATTCACCGCTTGGACCCTATTGTTGACCCCCCGCATGACCCAATCATTGACCTCGCGATCGACGCATCCGCCGAAATTTTTAATATCACAGAGACACAACACATAATACACGATAATCGCACAACTTCGAGCAAAGAATTTTGAATAACCGTGTCAACCACTGCGAATCAAAAGGGCGTAACTCGTAAGGTTTATCATAGGACATAAGCCCTTCTGAAATTTTCACAATGGACATAGAACGGCTCACGGTAGTGCATGTTCTAGGAATGCCATGTAAGATTCTCATTGCTGCTGCTGCTGCTGCCGCGGGTGGTGTTGCGGCGTCATGCCAGCACCCTAAGATTAATCGTCCTAATCTCCCACTGACATGCGCACGTCGACGAAGCTGCGCTATATATTGTACGTCTAATGATAATTCGATATTTCGTATTGAGTCACGACATCGGGCCACGTTGTGCCAGCCCGACGCCGATTCACCGTGACTCAAGCTACTGCGCACATAAGGGGGAGCGGAATTACCTAAAGCTTGGGGCAAGATGGACCATTTTTTTTTTTTTTAATTCTATCTTGCGTCAAGGTCTCGAACTCGTGTCGTGTAACGGAACTTCCGTGATTTCAGTACGAGAATTTTTTTGTTTTGTTTTTACACATTTTTTTTTCTTTGGGTTTTTTTTTTTTTTTAATTTTTCTTTCGCACCCCACGCTGGGGGAAAGAGGGACCATTTTTTTTTTTTTTTTAATTCTATCTTGCGTCAAGGTCTCGAGCTCGTGTCGTGTAACGGAATTTCCGTGATTTCGGTTCGAGAATTTTTTTTTTGTTTTTACACATTTGTTTTCTTTTTTTTTTCTTTAAGTTTTTTTTTTTTAATTAATTTTCCTTTCGCACCCCACGGAAGTCGGAGTTGCAAATATAGCGGGTGTGACCTCGCTCGGCTAGAACGTCAGGTATACGCATCAATATTAATGCATACGTGTATGTATTTCTTTTCTACGTAAGCCGCAGCTCGTCATTTTCTCGTGGATTTTTTTTTCAACGACTCCACTGAAGGAAAAAAAATATCAAACCGACGGTATAAAATAGTAAAAAAAAAAAAAAAATTTGCAAGACCAGAATTAATGATAGACGATCAATTGATGAACACAAAAAAATTCACTTCCCAAAGGATGAAACAATTAACATTGTTTTTTGCAACGAATTACGTTAATTCCTTTGTCGTTTTCGGCAAAACTAAAACTTTCTCTCGAATGTTCGAAAATTCGTAAAAAAAAAAAAAAAAAAAAAAAAAATTATTTTTCTTTGCTCCCGGATAAATGATCATCGTTACTCCATCGTCGATTTCGATAAAACCGCCATCCAAATGTAATCGACAATAATTCAAAATAATAAACGATTATTGACGAATATAAATAAACATTGGTGTAATTGACGTAACAAATGATAAATAACAGTCAAAGTTTCCGCGGTGAGCGTGCAACGTTGCGAATGACAGGAGTATAAGTGCATGTAGTGGAAACACCTAGGTCCCGGTCTGGCAATGTAATTTTGCTTCACGCACGAAGTAGCGAAGGAGTTCCATGCGCGTATGGCACGCTCGTGGCCAGCTGTCACGCTCAGGTGCACAGCGACCAAAAAAAAAAAAAAAAAAAAAAAAAACAAAGAAAAAAAAACAAATAAAAAAAAGAAAGATCGGGAGCAAAAGGGAAAGGAACTGACAGAGATGAAAAATCGTCCGACCCACGTTGGACGAATGGGTCCCGGCTATTGTTGTGCCCTTCGCGGAGAGCTAGCTCGACCCTATCAAATAATTTATATCATTGTGTACGCGCTCGTATACATGAGACGAAACGCGATCCTTTTCGTGCGAGAGCCGCGCTACGAATTTTTGATAACCCATGATTATGGTAAAGCCGGATGTGCCGAAAACGCGAGCGAGGGGGAATTTTTATTTAAAAGTTCCGCGCGGTTCCGTACACCTTTCGATATTTCGTTTGAGCCAATGAAACTCTCGATGAACCGGCCGAAGCTTCTGCCGTGAGACTCGTGAAATATCGACTAGATAATTTTTTAATGAAAATTCAATTTTCCGAAGAAAACCCGATAACCCGATGAACCCGATCGAAACAAACTTATTACGCTTCTCGTTAGCGACCAAGCCACGTGAACTTTCCGTTTCGAGCCACGCGATTTCTCGCACTTTGCGCCTATCCGAATACGCTTCTGTAATGCACGTTTTTTCCATTTGATCCAATAAATCGTAACTTTGATTAAATTACGATACAACATTTGAGCTACCATCTTAACCAGCAAACTATGCCCGGTAACCTTGTAACTGATTCCCTTGTGTTTTTCGATTGGAAAATCTTTGTGCCGGAACGATTCCCTTCTTTGATGTCATTCTGGCCTGGTTTTGGAAGAGCAGATTTTTTTTTTCCCATAGCAAGGGTACTTTTTTTTTGTTATCTAGTTTCGTTGTTCCATATTGCCCCACATCACCTTTCCTTTACCTCACACATCGTATAGATTACACAGCGATGTGCCAGTACATATTTGTCACATTTGACCCGCACTAATATCAATTATTGTATTAATTCTTCTATGAGTTAATACAGAAGTTATTATCTTAATTATCGTGCTGGTTATTGTTCCAGTTATTGTCGATGTTGATGTCCGACTTAACGTCTAAATTGTCATCCCGACTATGAGAGTATTTTCGGGTATAATTGAGAAACATAAATGACCCTTAAATATCAATCCACCATTTGCTCATTATTTCTATTCGCTCCATCAGCCAATTTTTTTTCAAGAAATTTTTGCTCGTCGCTTCGTTTGTTTTTTTTTTCATGCACCCTATTTGATTCGTCGACTCGGTCACTTTTCCTTGAGTCACCCGACGACCGGTAAATAATTCCACCAGAAAAAGAAACAAAAAAAAAACAAAAAAAAAGCAGCAGCAGCAAAAAAATAAAAACACAGTTCTGTTCCTCCGTGCTCGGGTACGTTGGCCTCGAAACTGAGACAATCGTCGGCTGGATATTGAAATACTCTTGGACAACGAGAAACACCGAGGCGAACATTTTCCATGCCAACGAAAATGATTTGTTTTTTTTTTTTTTTTTTTTTTTTTTTCACCGTCCGGCACGGAGGGATTTGTTTGTGAAGTGCGCGGGCGTTCCCGCACCTCGAGACCCAACCGTGAAAATATATACCTGGCATTAGTCTTCGGCTGGAATAAGGTAAGGAGAAACTCGGGCTTCGGGACAATCTTTCATTTTATTTTATTTTATTTTTTCTCCCCGCTCGCCGGTGTTCCGGACACCTCTCTCATACTCGTGCTTCAAGGAGCGCGTCTGGAAGCTGGCGCAAACCGGTTCCGTCGCACTCGAGAGCAAGAAAGCAAAATGGGGGAGCGGAGGAAATGGCGGCGCTGCTCGAGGAACGGGAGACAGAGCCCATATGGTATAGTGTGCTCAACGAGACTGCCCAACGCGAAGCCCAAAGAGTCCCGAGCGCCGAAGGATAAACTCGATCTCTGACTTCCACGCAACCGGTCGTGGCTCCCTCTGTCGCGACGCTCTCTTTTTCAGCTCAAAATATATATTTCTATCGCCAAGGAAAATCTCAAATGTACCGAAACTACGTCATGCAGACGGAAAACTATTTTTTTGTCGTTTTTTTTTTTTCTAAATAGCTTTTTGGGTAAAAATTATTTGTGCTCGTGCATGATAGATTGAATTTGCCGCTGCAGCGGATTTGCTGAATCAATGTTTGATTGTTCAGCGGAAAATAGATCTGCCAGGCGGGGGAGAACAATTTATGCACTAGAATCAATGGTCGATACGTCGAAGCATTTTTTCCCTCAAATTTTTTTCTTACCGGTCAATTAATTTTCCTTCGTTAACCCGATGCGTCACATTAAAGCTGTGAATTGAATGTTCAAATTTTCGAATTTTTCTCGTCAATTTACTTGACGCTATTGAGTTTGCACGATGGTTTTTCATTCCGTAGGATTTTATTATTGCAACGCTGCTTGAATTTCTGAGCGAGTCGGGTGATTTTTTTTTTTGTTTTTTTTTTTTTAACGGACATTGAAACGATCGAATTTCGTCGCTGTGCTTTGGTCGACGCGTCGGTGATGTGTAAATTCGACCTGAGTGAGAATTAATTTAGACGCCTATTGGGCGACGAGAACGGCCGCGACGGTGGCGCGCGGCGCAACGCGACACTTCACGCGTGAACGACGAATCATATTTTTCATTGTCACAAACGGGCGCTCCACGGGCTCGGTCCGATGGTCCTTGAACCGTCCGAGCGTCGCCGCCGGCAACCGTGCGCAGCCTTCGCGTGGGAAACTCCGCGAACCCCTCGAAATACCCTAAAGTCGGTTCGCGCACGCAACCCATTAACCGCAGTGATTTCGCTAGCGAAATCGTTCGAGCAGAATTATTTACGCCGAGAGTGTTGGCAAAAAAAAAAAAATTAAAAATTAAAAATACAAAAAATCACCGAGAGACAGAAAAATTAAAAAATAAAAATTAAAAAAAATAGACAAATACTGAATACGATTGAATTAAATATTTTTTTTTCAGACAATAAAAATTCTGCGCTGAACTGTTATCGAAAGCTCGAAGACCCAATGTGGTTCCCCCGGCTGGCAATTACAACGATGGGACAAAAGTATTTCCGAACGGTCGCAAAGTTCTAAATCGAATTTCGCAATGGTTCATCGAATGGAGAAATGTTCCGCTGGCGATAGACCGAGTGGCCGAGGTGCGATAACACCTCCGCCGATGAACTTTAATCGGACGAAGTGTTGAGTTAAACGTGCAGAGTTGTTTCCGAATTCGCGTTCGAGTTTTCGTCGCGCGGAAGGAGATTCCGGACGAAAGACTTCTTTTATCGTTCCTCATAATTCCCATTTAATCGCCGTTCGACCGTCAATTACGAAACGCTCTCGACACTCCTGCTCTTAAAATTACTAACGTTACTCGCAACTTTATTGCGCCCTAACGATTCTTTTCAACGCCGCTAAACATCGAATTTTAATTTCAAGCTCGATTCGTCCCAAACTTTTATTCCCAACGTCCGAACGTAAGTTTCATCTTGATTAAGAGTCTCGGTCGAGGATAAGCTCGAACGCATTAAAATAGCGCGAAGCGTTGAGGTTAGGTCGGGACTTGCGTCCGAAAATTCCTGTCTCAGGAGGCCCGAACGATTATTTTTCGCGAGAAAACACATCTCGGCAATCTCAAATATTCACTAATATTCACTCGTGTATTTATCATCGGAACGCTGGGAGAAAAAGGAGAAAATTTTAATTCAGATAAAAATTCCCTTACCGAAATAATTGCAGGCTATAAAAATTCCGAAATTCCCGTTGTTTTTCATGCGTTTGTCCGAGATGCTGGATGAACGGACACGGGAACGCGGGCCGCTGTCGTCCAAGTCGACGGTGCTCGCCAGCGCCACCACGCGGCCACTCTCGACGAACAAACTTCTATATATCTATATATATATTCATACATATATATAGCTATATGGTGTTATGCATATGTATATCCACAAGAAACTCACGACAAGCACGTATAAGCGAGCGAGCCGTCCCACAATCCACAACGATGCATCACAAGAAGTGAGAAAAAAAAAATCGTAAACAACTTTAAATCCCGAATATTTCGATGTCTCACGAGACGCGAGACAGTGAAAATGTAAAAACTCCGCGTAAAAAAAGCACGAATTCGTAACCCGCGAAACTTTCAACCCAAGACACGAGTTCCAACACCGTGTGTATATATATATATATGTATATATACAATTTATCTGATATTTATTTACGTATACGGAAGAATCGAAGCACCAAACCGGCGTAGACGAAAAAAAAAATCACTGAAACGAAGTCTCACTCACGCGCGCGTTCACATTCAGATATTTCGATAGCGATCGCGCTTTTTTTTTAACTTGCGCCAAAATACAAAATTTTTTTTTTTTTATTTCATTCAACTAAATATTGGTTTCTCACTTTTCCTTAACAATAATAATAACCATAATTCATAATTCATGTTACCAGCTCTATCGAGGATTCCCCTCGGAATAATATTCATTTAAACACGCACGCATAATTATATATATGTATATAAATTTTTTAACAACTTTTTTAATTCGGTTACCACACAATTCTCGTCGATAATTAGAACAGTACGTGCAGGATATTTTTGTTTTGTGTAACCGTGAAAATGTACGTTTAGCCGTTTAATGGAAGGAGAACTGGGAAAGCACGTCTAAACACGAACGATAATTTAATGCGACGCGTGCGGCGGTCAAGTCGCAACTGTCGAGCGTCAAGCACGGTACCCAACGCCGAATGTCCCCCCCACCCCTCCGCTCCCGCGCCGCTCTCTCGCGCGCCAACCGGCCGAGCCGCTTCAAGCAACTCGAGCGCGAGTCTCCCACCCAGCGTCGCTGACGCTCTCTATCTCTGCTGCTGACGCGACGCTCGTCCTTATTCACTCTCCGGTGGTTCTGTATCGCGTATGCTCTTCGTCATGGTACAACGTTCTGTTTTCTTTCGTCTCTGTCGACCATAGTTTTTCACACAGAGCCGCAGACGTTCGTTGGCTTTTCTCTCTCGACGCACGGAGTTTCTCATTATCGGGAGTCTGCAGATTGTACAATAACGGAATTGATTTGAAAATTAGTATCCGAATCGAATATTCATTCTTTCGAGCGGTCGGAACCTCTTCTACTCGTGAGTACTGCCATTAAGACAGCTTCTGTCGACGACTCTGTGAAATCCATGAACGAATTTTTCAACCTGTACGAATAATATGATATATTCAGATAACTCGAATAATCAGGACAGTTTTTGTATCGAACATTTCGTCTTTGTTGAACGGTTCGTTCTGTTCCCATAATTCGGATAATTCGAATATTGCGAATATAGGTGGCAGCAGCTTTAATGGATAGGGCGAGTGGGGGGGGACAGAAGCCTACTCACTTTCTTCGTACCAACGTACACTCGACAGTAGCACAGGGCTGGGCTCTTCGGAACACCAACGGCGGGTCCCCCCTCGAACCAGTTTCAAACGCTCGGGCAATCATACCCCCACGTATAGCGTGCACACAGCAGCGCGCCTGGCACTAGTGGGCACTCTCTGCTTACTGTATACGCGCCGCATTCACGGCGCTCTACTCCCATCTGGCCGGCTATTCTTCTTGCCATTCGCTCGATTCACTCTGCCTACTCTGTCCTCTACCGTGTCTTTATTTCAACCCTTTATCTACGGTACACACTCCACGCCCGAGAAAATATTGCGTTGCCCACGCCTCTTTCTTCTCGATTAGTTTTACCATGAAAATTCACGTTTGGAATTATTATTATTTTTTTTTTTTCCGTCAAAGTAATTAGACACCAGAGTTTTCAGGCGTGCGATAAAATTTGTTTTGTCGATGACGACTTTTAGATGGTATACAAAAAAGGGATCTTCATGAATTTGAAAAATAATTCACGAAAATTTTTTTTTTTCACAAAATCTGGACAACGAATTACAATTACAATTTTCTTTGAGTCACTCCAAAACTTATACAAAGTGAAAGCTATTCGCTCGGAGTGCCTCGAAATATTATAAATTATCAGGAAATTCTCCCAAAAAAAAAAAAAAAAAACAACAACAACAACAACAATAAAATAAAAAATAAAAAATCTAAAAAATTCCTCCCTCACAATTTTCATCCGAGTTAACAGAGTTCTGAAAGTCTTCGTTACCGGGAAATTCCCGACAGTCTCGAAGTTCCCATTAACGAATTCCCGAACGCGAAACCGGCGCGACAATTTCTCGGATTTCTCCTTAATCCAGAAATTGTTAAATCTCGAACCGGAAGTGTCCCTACCGGCGTTCCAATTCGCCGCGTTCCAACCTAAAGCTAACACTTTTATTTTTTTTTTTTGCTATCTGTCCTCGAGATTCGTCTCAATCAGTGTCGAGCCTCGACGGGAACGCGCTCTCCGGTCTTCGTGGTGAGATCGGCCGAGGACCGAAGCAGAAACCGACGGGTGCGACAGGGCAGTCTGTATGTACGGTAATCGGATATACAGCGAGCGAATGGCTCCTCACACGTGAATACCGAGACGACGTCCGGCCATCCTCCTTCCCTCTCAGACAGAGCCCGAGAGCGAAACCAATTACGTAGACAGCCGCGAGCACGAGACGGATTGATCGGATGCCAAATTACGTACGTAGTTTAACGCCGGGAACATCGCCGGAGCTTCGCCGGGGTCACGAAGCGTTCATCCTCCGAGACTCAGAACCGAGAGACTTTGCTCAAACGTCGAGTTAAAAAAAAATAAAAAAAAACCTGCTACGGAATCGCACTCACTTTTTTTTTTTTTTTTTTCAAAAATTGTCTTTGATACTTTGCACTGTTTTTTCTACGTTGAGTTGAAATTAGGGTCGGACTTTTGTTACGTGCTCGAAAAAATTCGCGAAAATATTCACAGATGCACTTTTGAGTGTTGTTGTTTTTTTTTTTTTTTTTTTTTTTCCAAAAATTGTCTTTGATACTTTGCACTGCTTGTTCTTCGTTGAGTTGAAATTAGGGTCGGACTTTTGTTACGTGCTCGAAAAAATTCGCAAAAATATTCACAGATGCACTTTTGAGTGTCGTTGTTTTTTTTTTTTTTTTTTTGCAAAAATTGTCTCTGATACTTTGCACTGCTTGTTCTTCGTTGAGTTGAAATTAGGGTCGGACTTTTGTTACGTGCTCGAAAAAATTCGCAAAAATATTCACAGATGCACTTTTGAGTGTTATTGTTGTTTTTTTTTTTTTTTTGAAAAATCTTAGGAGAATTTATTGAGAATATCTTGTCTTTTTTATTCTTGAAGGATGACACGGTCGTTTTAGATATTTGATACTTTACACTCCTCGTTGTTCGTTCGTTCAACCGATTCGAGTCGATGAATAAAAAATGTTTCGTAAATGTTGGCTGTATTAATTCGCAGCGATTAAATGTAACTGAATTTGGGAAAAAAAAATTCTTCGATTTCATCCGGAATTTTTCAGTTTTTTTTCTAAACAGCCCGCGGCCAACTCTAAAATCCATTGATTTCGCGGACCTCCTCGCATCGCATTTTCAATTTTGACCTCCCAACGATACGATTTCGAGCCGAAAAAATTCAAAAATTTTCAATTCAAAACCACCCAAAGCCGACACGCTTTTCACGAAGCAAAAAAGAAGAATCTTCGCGAACAAGAAAACATTATGAAAAAAACCATAAAAAACATTAATTTGTAATTTTTATTTTTTCTTTAGGAATCGAAAATACGGTTCGATGAGGAAAAAGAAAATCGTGAATGTTCGACCTGTTACACGACTAGTCACAAAGTGGCTTGCGACAAATAAACGTGGTGTCAGCAAACGATTGAGCGAGAGGAAAAACTTATCCATCGACAAGTGGTTCCTCGTTGACCGAGGCAATGTGCAAAATACAGTCCATTCCATTGACGCTCGCGCGTACAACGATCGTGTACTTTGTGTCGAGAGCGTGTGTTTCTCACGGCGCAACAAGCACACGAATGGGCGTATTTGTCCGTCCGCGATGACACACGTGTTTGTACGTCGAGAATGCAGAGTCCCCAAGACATTATTCAGCGTCGTTCGGCGTCGCCCAAGCGCGAGTCTATAGTTCGTCCGCTATAGATGAGAATCTTGCGATAAAAAAAAAAATCTCGAGTTGCCGTCGCGTTACAAAAGCCGGCATTTTTTTTTCCACTCGTTTATCGACGCTCATACCGTCGCGACTTTATTCATAAAATATTTAAAGCCGTCAATAAGCCGACGCTAACTTGCGAGGGTTTTTGTTGTTTTTCTTCTTTTTCGGAATTAACGTTTCGTTCGATTCCGGAAGCGAATTGGCTTTGATGGAAATCGCTGATAAAAACGCTGTTTTTTTCGTGCGTCAGACGGAAAATCGGTGTGCGATCGAGGCGAGATTAAAAAAATTAATTCGTATTCAACTTACCGTCGAGGTTCATGCAAACCACCTCTCCGTCTCTCCGAGCTGAGCTCGGTTGTTTGAAGAAAAATTAGTCAACTCTTCGCAGAGGTTCTCGCTCGTACCCCAAAGTCATCGCCTCTTGAGCGCTCCAACAAAGCGCAATTGTCACGAAGAACTTTACCGATCATCGCATTTTTCTTCAACCACAACTCACTCGTCATACCAAACAGACTGAGTTCGTGCATTTCCGTCGTCGATTCTCGTTGTTTCGACACGCGTCTTTCCAATTTCAAATTAATCATCGATGCTTCCACGCGGAACGATTAATCGCGACAAATTATGCGTCGAATGTTCAACATCGGTTACAAGGAAGCGAGGGAACGCGGAAAGAGGAGTCGAACGGTTTCCATTGGGAATCGGACGGTTTCACGAGAGAATCGACGAACCCCAATCGGAACATCGATGATCGAAGGTGTTCGATATACGGGGATGCATGTACGGCTCGTATCACTGGCCTGTAGCACTTAACGCTGTATTGCTCCAGGACCACATCGGTACAGTGCTTTTCCGTGTATGGAGTCCTCACCCGTCGCACACAGATGAGTCTGCAGTCACGCACAAAGGGTGCATGTTAAGTGCAGTGTGCGGCTTAGGGCGGACCGGGGCTCTATGTACTCGGAACAAGCAAACCGGAGGTACCTCGTGTGAGACGATAACACGGGTGTACCGCTCTCGTTCCCGTAGACCGAACGCAAAGGCCTGGGGTGGAAAGACTTCGTCTATCTTCGTTCGTCTCCATTGTAAACCTCGTATACTCTCCGACAACGAAGCGTTATTGCGACGCATTAAACATGCATGCGAGTCGTGCAATCGCGGTGCAATGCGGAATTGCGGGGCTACAGTGAAACTCCGCGATAGTCCAGATCATGGGGCTACTTCCTACTACAATTACTAATCGCTTACTACTCGCTTACTACTCAGTTACGACTCACTTACTACTCAGTTACTACTCACTTACTACTCAGTTACGACTCACTTACTACTCACTTACTACTCACTTACTATTCACTTACTACTCACTTACTACTCGCTTACTACTCACTTACTATTCACTTACTATTCACTTACTACTCACTTACTACTCACTTACTACTCACTTACTACTCACTTACTACTCACTTACTACTCACTTACTACTCACTTACTGCTTACTTACTGCTCACTTACTACTCACTTACTACTCACTTACTACTCACTTACTACTCACTTACTACTCGCTTACTACTCACTTACTATTCACTTACTATTCACTTACTGCTCACTTACTACTCACTTACTACTCGCTTACTACTCACTTACTACTCACTTACTACTCACTTACTGCTCACTTACTGCTCACTTACTGCTCACTTACTACTCACTTACTACTCACTTACTTCACTTACTATAGGATTGATATGTAGGTCTTTGAACTGTTACGCTGTCGTGCAAAGAACTACGGTGAAACCTGATAATAATCTTAAATACGAAACGAAGCGATCCCACGATGATCCGACTTTGAGAACTACTGGAACAAAGTGCCCTTCCGTAGATCGTTTTCAAGGACCAATGGGGTAAAAGAAAAAAAAGGACTATTTAGAGGTAAATTTACTATGGAGTGGTCGGGACTATCGAGGGGTTTTCACTGTACTCTCCGAGGACGATGGGAAGCTTTGAATCAAGGGGAGGATACGAACAATGGTCGTGAAGTGGTTCGATGAAACGAGAGATGTATGAAAAAGAAATATGCATGGATGATGGAACTCGGAGTGTACGGAAGTCAAGTATATATGAGAGGGGGATTGTGGCGTACCGGCTGTATTGAAAATGGGGAAAAATGCTTATTCGTCATGCAATTCAACCGATCGAGATTAATGTGACGGTAAAGACGTATGATCGATTGCTCGATGACGAGAAGCGTCAATCTAGCGGGCCAATGATGAGTCGCATTGGTTTCGGACTGGAGGAATGCGCATAACAACGGCGAGGTATCGATAACGACGCGCAGTCGATGAAACTCGAGGATGTTTCTCGACGACCGGTCGGTATTTGGCTGCGAGAGCGAGAGTCTCGTCAACGAACAACCTGGTCGAGCACACTCGTCTTCGGGTGTGTCGAGAACATTCTCGGGACATTGGCTTCGATATGCTTCGATTAATCATGACAAATTCATCAGCCTTGTTCGAACGTACACATTTTCACCGTTCAGGCAAAAAATGTCAGCCGATCTGTGTTCGACGGAAAAATATCGGTCGAAGTAGTTTGGAAACGCTCAACGCTCCTTTGGTTCCCATCGTTCGATGCGTTACGTAACTCTGCCGGGCGAAGCCGGAAGTATCCTTCGGCTAATAGAATTCGGGCGTGCTTCGGCCACTTCTTGGTTATAGCCGGCCGACGACGCTAGCTCCATCTCGCGGTCCCGCAGCAATGTTCTGCAGCGCGGCCGCTCTAACGCGCCTTCGAAAGAGTCACGTGGTAGTTCGGCTGGAACTTGGAGACTTTGACGTCAATGAGTCCGGCGTGGTGTGTCAGAGGCCAACTTCGTCGGGACTCGAGGACAGATGTGGGTTTAATCGCGTGGGCGTTGAACCAGGCAGCGACGGTCCGGCCATCGCGATCCACCTCACTTCCGTTTCGCTCCGCATCGTCGCAGCGTCTCGTGGCGCTGGCGGCGACGAGCCGCGTGATGGAAGAGCGGATCCGCGAGGACGCGAACGAGGACTACGATGATGCTGGTATGGCCCAGTGTTGGCCGTGGTCCGTCGTGCGACGCCGGGAGAAACGAACTCCCCGAGTCTGGTTCGCTCCTCGTGGCGGTGTTGCTGCAGCAGCAGACTGCGTGACGCTGAGAGCGGCCGAGGGCGTGGCGATACAAGTCGCGAGCCCAAAGATAAGAACGCACAATCGCTTCGGCCGTTGTGTCGCCCGTAATTGCTGGCGCGGAGCCCTGGCAGCGTGCACTCGAGGAAAGTTGGCAAAGAAAAAGACACGAAAAAAAAACTTGGCGATGAGGGAGGCGGAAAGGAGATGAGCGATAGAGTGGGAGACGAAGAAAGTATAATGTTGGAATCACGAGGTTGGGCCAGGTCGATGATAGGCTCGTGTACGTCCGAGGAAGGTATTTGGGTGGTCAGAAATTTTTGGAGTCAATGATTCCGTTGTTGTTCATTAATCTGGATACGCTTTGGGCCAAAAGACAAAGTAGATTCACTCGGTGGCTTTCGTGATTAAACTAAATCCAATGTAAAAACCAGCATGGAAAGCAAAGTGAGGATTATTAGGAGAATCGACTCGGAAGCCAGATAAAAGTGAAGCATCGTACCAACATTGTTGAGTTTGCTTCTTAGTCGCTGGAAACATTTACTTCCTCGACCCATAAAGTATCCAAACGCAGAGCGATATTTTCCTTGTGAATGAACCTTTAAAAAAATAATCAAGTGAAAGTAATTAAGGTACAAGGATAAAGAGTAAAAAAACAATCACGACAATGATGTATGTATTAGTCTAGAACTGCGGCAAAAAAAAAAAGCCTTTTGCCTTCCACGCCTTGTTTATAAATCTCGCCCAGTAGAGAGCGGAGCACGCGAATTGTAACTCGAGTTACTCCGAGAGAAAGGGATGGGATGAAACGACAGGAAAAAAAAAGGTAAAGAAAATTGCTGGACGGAGAGGAAGAGGTATTATTGTATATAGAAGCGAGGCTCACGCACGCCTGCGGTTAGCGTAATTATCGAAGCGTACCGGGTTGTATCTTTCGAGTGCGCTGTTTGTTGCTCTCTTGTCACACCGGAAGTTACGTACCGTTGAAGATCTTCGGATCGTTTGCTGGCTCGCAGCCACGGAAGAAACACTCGGAAAGTCGCGGAGGCGTAAAAAGTGACAATATGCATATTTATGGTCGAGTTTGAAGCGCACACGTGATGCTTAGAAACATCCTCTGCATCCTCAACACATCAATAAAGTTCAAGATACTTTGGTACTCATTAACGATCTTGGATGCTTCGATGCTCACAGATATTTTTCGACAAAATTTTCAGTCTGATTTCCATGTCGGTTTTCAGATCGGTTTTAGTTTAACACCAAAAGCTATAGAAATAAAAATTCCATGCCCAATGGACATCCGCATCGATACTCTTGGAAACTTAGCTTCCGAGTTGATTTTCGACAAAATTTTCAGTCTGATTTCCATGTCGCTTCTCAGATTGGTTTTACTTTAACACCAAAAGCTATACAAATAAAAATTCCATGCCCAATGGACATCCGCATCGATACTCTTGGAAACTCAGGTTCCGAGTTGATTTTCGACAAAATTTTCAGTCTGATTTCCATGTCGCTTCTCAGATCGCTTTTAGTTTAACACCAAAAGCTATAGAAATAAAAATTCCATGCCCAATGAACATCCGCATCGATACTCTTGGAAACTCAGGTTCCGAGTTGATTTTCGACAAAATTTTCAGTCTGATTTCCATGTCGTTTCTCACATTGGTTTTACTTTAACACCAAAAGCTATAGAAATAAAAATTCCATGCCCAATGAACATCCGCATCGCGACTCGTGAAAACTTAATTTCTCATTGAATACCTCGCACGTAATCATATTTACCGACGGATGAAAATATTCATAAATACTCACCGATGAATCTCATCGAACCAGCACGGATGTTTAATTACACCGATTTGTTTTCCCCGATAAATATGTCCGGCATTAACTTCGTCCACGGCGGACAATGGACTTCGTCCTCGTACTCTCGCACTCGACGCGTATCGTCGTCCCACATTAATAAACGAAGTCGCTCCAAGCTGTTGCGCCGGATTGTGACGTGCACCGCGTGCACCGCGCGGTTCTTGCTTATTACAGTGTGTATTATCTGGCTCGGTCTCCACTCCCGATTCTCGTTCACGCATTATTACGCCGCACTGTGCCAATGGGCAACACGCCATACGCGAATGCCCGCGAGTACCAGCCGCGAATATGGATCGTGGAGGGTACGTGTGAGCGCTCGTTTCAGCACAGCAGCGTCTCTGATACATGCACCTTGTACTTTCGAGCTCGACCATAACAGCGTGCCGGAGCTCCAACGATGAAACACACTGATTGAACCCAACAGCGCCATTACCTCGGGAGTTAGTTACACCTGGAATGCAACGCTCCACGGTCCCTCGCACGGCCGACGATATTCGATGCACGTACGTTGTGTGACTTTTTTTTTTCTTTTTTTTTCACTTGTTAAACGTTTGCGGTGTTAATTTTTTTTTTTTTTTTTTTTGGGATCTCGATCGGAGCTTCAACGCCGAAGACGATTATCGTACGGGACACGAAAGCGTTTGTTCTGAAATAAATGGATCGGTAATTGTGGAAGGGACCGGGGAGAGCTTAGAGAGGTGTGCGGTTCAAGAAGGTGCCGAGGGAACCGGCGTGATCCCAGGGTCTCCTTTTCTACGGTATTCGATACAACGTATCCGGAGCGTAAAACGTTTATGGCTTATTCCGGTAAACCCCCCTCGACCGCCAACACTTTCCTCCGACGCTCCGGCGATAACGATGAAATTCTTGAATCTTGTATCTCGTGCATAATAGAACCGAAAATACCCCGTTGCAGTTCATGCGCGATATTCTTCACTTTTCTCTGCGCGCCCTTCGGAGACGTTTTTTTTTTCTGTCTCTAGAACGTGCAAGTGGACTCGACGGCGGGGACAAAATTTTTTGGATTTCGACACGGAGAGACGAGATTTTTTTTTTTTTTTTTTTTTTTTTTTTTTTTTTTTTTTTTTTTCGTTAACTTTCGCAAGGTGCAAAAATTGGTATATTAAGTTTCACACGGAATTTCAATGAAGAACGCTCAGCGAATTGAAAACATTGTGAACACTTTTGCTTTCAACAGCCAATATTCATTATTTTATCACGAAGTTACTGTAAATTTAATGATTCACTTTAGTTTCAATTTGACAATATATCAAATTTTCTCTTCCACGTTAAATTCAATGTGTCAGTTTGTGCCAGAAAAAAAAAAATTTCCCTCTCACCTATTACGAGATGAGCGATATGAAATATTCCAATTTTGATCCTTCACCCGATATAAAAAAAAAAAAACCATGAGAAATTTTCAATTTTCAACATATTTTTTATTTTCACTCGCAGTTTCGTCAGCGAGCCAGTTCGTCGCGTTTCCCAGGTCCGTTCGACTGCCGACTCTGACGCGGTTCATACGCGCCACGATAAAACTTTTCCCCTCGAAATTTAAGGACGAAGTTGCATGGACGAACGTGCGGAACACTCACGGAAACGCAATCCCTCCTCGTCCTTCCAGCGTCGATGGAATTAAATGCCATCGCGGTATGTCGCTCGCGACGTTCCACGGAAAGCGAGAATGTCGCCGGGGAACCGGAAGTAATTGGTGGTTCAAAGTTAACCAAACGGCCACATTAGAAGCGAGCGTGAATGCTCGCTGGTTCGCGAGTGTTGGAAGGTGGCGGAACACGTGGATACCTTGCTCCAGGTCGAAGCGAGTAAATGTTTGTGGCTTTCGACGAAACGCTCCATCAGCGTTTCGTCGGAAGCTCCAATTCGCCTCCGATTACAGCGAGATCGACGAATATCCATCCATAACGTTGTTCCGCCATACGAGAACTCAACCTACCGGCAAGTCTGACTCCCATCTTCCTCGGTCTTCGATTTATTCCGGATACGCAATTAAGTTGAGGGTCGAGCTGAGGGTTGAGCGTCGAACGAAGGAGCCGAAGGTTCGAGCCGAGTCGTAAGGAAGCAACGACAGGGCAGAGCCGTAGAGAAAGATCGTTATAGGTAAATTCCGCGGAAACTCGAGAAGTCTCTGTGAAAAGCCATGCGGATTGATCTTCGCCGACTCGTCTTCGAACCCGACTTCCGGTCACCGTTTCATCGCTACATTTGCCCCCAGAGACAGTACAAGAATTTTCGTCAGCGACGATTTTACTTTTATGTGTGTCAAGAGAGTGTGTGTGTGTGTGTGTGTTTAAATTAATCGGAATTATCGTGAATCTGGAGACAGGAAATTTTTTGATGCGGAGACAAATGCGGGAAAAAAATTCTAATTTGAAAAATAAAATTGACGCGGACATTGACTGGGAAAATTTGGATTATTTGGACTTTTTCTTTTGGCATTTTTTTTTTTTTTTTTTTCGGAAAAATTTCCGGATATATCGGTGTGTTTTTGGACGCGCACGCGCGGAAAGTCGACAGGATTATGCGTCTAGTTCGAGCGCTGCCGTTGGCGTTTGCCCGGCACACTCTCGAGCTCGTAGGACGCCGAACAGGACGGCCTGGCGCGCGTAACCTGTTTTCATTTTTATCGTTAGCATCAGGTTTCAGCGCAGGTGAGCCGAAGACCGGGCTTCGTCGGTGCTCTCGGAGCTCGTATTCCACACGAGCGTTTCCTCTTTCCCGTCGTTCTACCGAGAATGGGAGAGACAGGGAGGGAAAGAATCGGTTTAGAGTCTTGCCCGACAAGTATCTATATCTCTTTCCGGCGGCGCCGGGGCTGCTCGACAAAATTCTCGCTTCGCATCCACGTTCATATATATTTTTTTTAAATTTTTTATTTTTTTTTATTTTTTATTTTATTTACCAATACCTTTTTCCGACATTTTTCGCCACCACTGCACATGGATATTATTTACATATTTATATAAAGATATACATATTATTTATATTTATCGAATTGAAAATACAAATTGATTTTTCCAGGCTCAAATACGATCCAACTTGAGTATGCAGACTCGCAGCATTGTCGGAAATAATACGCAGACATCCGCGTGACCGAGAAGTAGAATTTATTTAAAAAATTGTTCATATTTTGAAAAAAAAAAAAAAAAAAAAAAACAAAAACAAAATCATCGATACTCATTATATTCGAAAAACATGCGTTAATAAAAAAAAAAAAGTATTCGCACGGAGATATAAATTTCGAGCGAGCAACTGACTTGATTAAAAAAAAAAATTCGTCTCGCTCTCGTTCCCCCAAGAAAAATTCCTCGGGAGAGAATTTTTCGATACAAGGTGCTCAACAGATTTCTTGGCGATCGTGCGGCTTCCTTGCGAGCGCGATTTTACCAATTCGATCGCGGAAGCGCACTTTGCGGCACGATTCGACTATTCGCATTCGGGGAAATGAATGAGAAAAGAAAAAATGGAGCCGGAAATTGTCTCGCGAAACTCCGGGCGGAAGTACGGTCGCGAATTTTCAATCCGAAAGTTACGTCCCTCGACCTCGTCCAGGCGATTCGATCGCGACTCATCGACGTGTACACGAGTATAGAACAGTGGACTCAGACCCCGTGGACTCAGATATTGGATTTAGATAGCCAAATAAACTCTCTTTAATGGCGGACACGCGAGGTTTCCTCCGCGGCCCTCGCGGCTCTCGCGGCCCTCGACTTCCGGCCTATGCAGCTCCAATCTTAACTCTCACCGCGATACCCGTATTCCTGCCTCGTTTTCCATCGCGATACCACGCACGGATCGAGTCCAACTTCGAGTTGCACTCCACGGAAGAACCGTCGTCGGGTTACACGACGACACACGACTCTGTCGATCTATAAACGCGACTGTGTCGATGCAACTCGACGCCGCAATGGCGAACATCCTGGCCGCAGCCACGACTGATAACTCACCTTTCGAATCGGACCAACGATACTCTTCGCACGGTACAAAGTTCATTGGACATGCACATTCTTATATATTATATGTGAGAAGGGTAAAAAAAAAAAAAAAAAATTCCAAGGATCGTAGAAACGAATGGTGTTGGCGTGTTTCGGAACGATTTCTGCTCCCGTCGCAGCCGAATCCGGAAATTGTCTCCAATGGAAAATAGAGCCTTGTCTCCTTCGGATTTTTTTTCAGGATTGCGCCTCGCCCTGGTCGCCTCCGGAGATTCAGAAAAAAAAAAATTGAGTTTGTATCTAGAATTTTCAAATTTTCGATGCTAAAATAAATTGTTGGATTAATTTAATTTAATTATAAATTCGGATGCTGTAATTTTCAGTAAGATAAAATCTTCGTCTTATGCTCGACCCAAAGGTCTTCCGCCCATCGAATCGAAACTTAACACCGGGTCATTAAGCGTGGTCGGATCAAGCGGAAAGCAAATCAGTCGTGCGACTTTCGAGGTTTTTTTTTTTTTTTTTTTTCACTGAATTTCACTGAATTTTTTTTTATAAAGACTTGCTTACGATTAGTATTAATTTTTTTTAAATGAAAAATTATATTCCGTTTGAAAATTTTCGGAAAATTATTTCTACGTACATCGGAAATATATTCGAGAGATTGAAAAAATTTTTAGTGTGTTTTACAAATTATTTTCCGCGTAATACGGGTTTAAGTCCACGGTTAAATCGCTCTGAACCGCGAGTTACTCGACTCTTAAAAAAAAATCATTCAACAACGAAAGGGTTGTTAAAAATAAAAATCCAACAGATAAATTGTTTTCTAATAGGATTTTTTTTCACGCTTTCTTTGAAATCCTCGGCGTCCGCCACGACCGGATTGATTTCCCTTCCAAAAAAAAAATAAAAATTTGAACCGAAAACAAAAAAGAAGAAAATTTCGCGAACGGCGACGGGAAGTTTTGCTCGTTGTTCCGCGTCCGTCGATGTCCAAGCCTATCGCGTGTGATACGGATTCGATTATTACGCAGTTTCGTAGCGTAAAATACTCGATAGATCCACGCACCTATTGAGCCATGCGAATCTCGTTAAATTCTCTCGGTAGCGACTGTGAATATATAGTACGAGTCGGAAAGTAAAAACGAAAACGAGAAACGCGATGAAATGCGAGCTCTCGAGCTTTCCCATTTTTATTCACGTCGGATTCGTGTAATTCCCGCGAAGCGAATCTAAGGATTAATAAAGAATCTAAAAAAACCGGAATTTAAAATTTTTGAAAAAAAAAAAAAAAAAAAAAATGTTTATCAAAATTTCGAAGTGAAGGGGTTTGGAGAAACAAGTTACGATCAAAGTCTTAATGTGGAATATTTTGCGCGAGGTGTCGAGTGATAATCGCACATTACGATACTCGTGCGATAAAACATTTTTTGACGAGCGTTGCCCGTTATACGAGTTGAAAATATCGTACGAAATTTTCTTTCACAAGATACGCAAGGGGAGAATTTTTTTTTCTTACTCCTTATGCAATATTACTTCGATCACCATTTTTTTTTTTTTTTTTTCAATTCATTTTTATTTGTATTTATTTTATTTTCTTCATCCTTTCGTTATCCTTTTAATGATTAACACAGCTAAGGAGACAATGGAATGAGGTCGTCGACAATAATTAATGTTTACCATCTAACAATATGAATTAGCCTTCTTTTTTTTTAAATGATTCGTCCGTTTTTTTTTGTTCAACAATATATAGCCTCGCCTAAAAAGTGAGTATAAAATGCATACTTGGTAAGAATTGAAAATCCTGTACATTAAACTCTCCAAGAACGTGAGCCTTCGCAACATCATTTTGTTTTATCCTCGCTTTTCACATTCTCCTATTCGCTCTATCTAGTCCTCTCTATCACTCGATTTTTAAAAAATAAATATTTAGATAAGTATTACCAAACGGAGGCGCAGTGTATAGATTTTTTTTTTTTTTTTTTTGGAAATGCCACAACTAAAGACACGTTTCACCTAAATATGTTATAATTGCTCACGCATTGCGGAATTATTACGGAACAGTTACGTAGTAGATGCTCCGAGGCAGTCGTTATTTTTCTTAATCACTGGTCTTATTCTTCCACGTTGAACTCTGATCCTTAAGTACAATTTTGCAACGTCACAACATATTGCCGACACATTTTTTTTTGTTTTTTTTTTTCAATTTTTATTAGCTTCGCCAGAGATTATTGTTTAATATTTAATATTTAACTCTGAAAACGATAACATCGAGAATTGAATACCGAGATGAGCAAATCCTAATAACTAATAGAAAGAAAGAGTATTAATATTGAACCGTGAATTGTTATTATAATAAGCAATGAAAGACTTGAACGAATCATGACAAAATTGCTTCATTACACAGTTTAACAAATTCAGGGTCTATCACTTTCGCACATAATATTTAAGAAAAATTTTATAGTAAATATCACCCTCATGGTTGCCAAAAGAAAGTTAAAGGGAACAACATTTGGTTTTTTTTTCCTCGTCGTTTTTTTGTGATGGAATTTGCAATTACTTCATTTTTGTTTGTTTAAACTTAATAGCACATACCCCAATTTAGGTGCAAAAAGTATGAACAATATTTTTGTTGTTTTTTTTTTTTTGTTTAACAAACTGGACCTATGACTGTGCAGACGTGTGATACAGACAAAATACTCTAATGTGTATGTGTGTGTATAATAATATATTTACATCCTTGATTGATACGGAGATGGACAGCTATTTTTAAATCGAAATCGACATTGTTGATTGATTTTGTCTTGATAAGTGATTGTGAGATGGTACGTTTTTTAAGTGTATAAATCTTTATAAATTTTTTGTTTCTTGTAATGTTAGCGTCCAACAGTATTCATCGCCATATATAAAAAAATGTTATTAGATTTTTGCATCAAATTTAGTTTATGATTAAAAAAATAACAAACATATAAGTACTCAACAATTGTTAAGGGCCAGGTCAATGGATTTTAGGCGAAAAAATTGCTTAATTTATTTCCTAGCGATTAAAAAAAATTCACTTAAAAATTCCGCAGCTACGATCTTTCGTAACTTTAATCCGACCGTGCGAAGAAATCTGCAGGTACAAATGTTTAAAAATCTTAGCTCAACTTCGACTTTTGGAAAAATTGATCTATGCGTGTAATGCTTGACGCGATCAGATTATCGTTAAGAACAACGAGTCTTTGGGTATTTGCAAAGAAATATTTTATGGGCGAGAAAAAAATTAAACACATTTTGTTGCCTAAAATCGATGCACCCTGTTAATCAATTTTTTGGGGGATTCGAAATTCACAACGATAAAGAATATTACATCTCCTGGATAATAAATAATGTTAACTTCGAAGCAGTGATGGCTGTCCATCACCGACGATTGAATTAGAACACTATCTGGGGGGTTGGAAAAAACATGACGTCAAGATTTCTTACACAGTGTACGACACTCATCATCTGATAATTAACTAACTCATTACACGAGTTTGGCAATGATATTGTCCCTAGCTTTTCATCATATTTTTTCTTTGCATAACTAATTATTATTACTCGTGTAAAAGATTATTTTCTTCCTCCTCGCCTTATTATTTTTTGTTTTGTTTTTTCATTTTTTCTCATCACCGTAAGACACAATATTTTGCATCGAACTCTGCAGCATCCTTTTTTCTCCCGTAATATTAGTTATATTCGCTCGATTTTTCTTATTTTTTTATTCAACGATTCTATGCGACTAACAACTACCATGGAAGATTTCCACTTGTCGATATTTGGTGGGTACGGTTGTGTGGTTCTCAGTATTTTTTTTTGTTTTCATTTTTCTTTTTTGTCGTTTATACTAGTTTTACGAATCTACAAGGTAAAATTCATACTCATTACAATCGGTTAATCTCTAAATATCGCTATAATAAAAGTTGTTCATCGCTAGAGCACAGAAGTAGAAATATATTCGAGGATGAATCAGAGCAGTATTAGCCATACTCGCTATTGACAGTACACCGCGGATACACTAGTTTACGAGTCAGGTACCGGCTAGGTGTCTATCAGCAAGAGATAGAACGATAAGTGTTTTTTTATCATTATTCATATTTTTTCTTTTTTTTTCCCTCATTGTATTTTTTGTTCTTATAAAAGTCATCTGGTAAACACCTCGTTTATCTTCCCTTTATTGGCGGTTTTCCACACTATTGTAAAAAACATAATTAAAAAATCGATTCTCGGAAAAATGATTATGGATCCCTCCTTCTCTCACTCTCTTTTCCTCTCTCGCGTTTACCGCTACATGGTATTCGCGAATTGCAATATTCATCTTTGGCACTGACAATGTTTTTCGTATTTTTCATTTTTTTTTTCCAGAGACAACTTGTCGATTCAACGGGGAACACAGTATTGCATATACTCCGGCGGAGCTGGACGAGTTAAAATCGTCCACACTTAACGTTGTCCGCGCAATGGATGAAAATGATTATTTCGTTAATGTTTATTTTTAGAACCCATCCAGTAGAAACTTATCCGAATTGTATGTTAGATTTATTTTTTTCCTCACATTCGATAGTCGAGAGCCCTTGTTTTATTTAAGGCAGTCCTTGCTGTACGATAAAGTTAGTCGAGCGCTAAGATTCCAAAAAATATTTGTTCACGCTTTATGTGAGAAACTGCTTTGAACTAGGATCAACCTGGTGTCAGGAGATTCTACTCGGTGCAGAAAAAGAAGTGTAAAGATGTATTCATAGAACCGTAACTCGATGTGGTTAAAGCAGCTGAGCATGATTGGAATTATTTTTCTGTCAACTATATCGTCACAAATTCGTTCCTTCATTAAGTGTGAACAGCTTTACGAACTACCAATAACCAAGACCCAAGCACCAATCACTCGAGTATCCTTACTCTACTTATCATTTTTGAAATCTCAGTACTCGTCGACCTAACTCTGCCGCAAGGACAACCTTAATTGTTATCATTTTTTGCAGAATAGTCCAAGAACCATTAACACTTGGTCTCCAGATTGGCCTTTCGTAGGCATGAATAATCGTCTTTAAATGGGTCCTTCATGTCGGTCGATGGAAGGACGAAGATTCCCGCCGCCTCGTTTGAGCCGCTCTGAGCGCCGACTTCCTCGAGCGAGAGTATCTCGGTGCCGGTCGGCGAGTAGCTAAGAGTCGTGGCCTCGCTCGTTGGCGAAGTTACACAACTGTCTCCGACACTTCTGCTCCTCGGTGTAGGATGGCTCTTCTGATACTGCTGGATGTTCAAGGAGAGACTCGCCTGCAACGTCATCTTCTCCGTCGGCTTCTTCCTCGGCGCTCTATCGACGCTCTGCACGTGCTCGATCCGTCGCGGACTTCGAGCTACCCCGTGCAGAGGACTGTCCGGACTCAAGGGCGAATTGCTCGAGAGTATCTTTGAGCTGGCCGCCAATCTGCTCGCGCACGGCGAATATTTCGACAAATTAATCGTTATCTTGTCGGGCTCGATAGTCAGTGAAGAACGATTAAGTTTCTTCAGTGGACTGCAACCGGTCGGTAATTTTTTCGACTTGATGGAATTCTTCTCGATGCTGTTGGTAACTCTCTGAGCAGGTTCCTGAATCGTTGGTGGGGCTTTCGGTTTCTCGACGATGGGTGCGCTGGTGTTTTTAATAGATTTTTTCTTTGCGCTCTTGCCACTCCAAAGATATATCTTCGTCGAGTCCGAGCTCTTGTTGCAGTCAGATTTTTCTACGTTATCGGCGGAGGATTTTTTGGTGGCCTTCGAGACGTTCTGCAACAAGGAAGCTTTGTTGCAGCAACGCACCTTGCTTATCTTAACGCAATGAGACTCGACGACGGATTCGATGGAATTGAAGTTGACCTGTACGGCAACGGTTTTTTTCTTCTTGCAGGGATTTTCCTTATTCGTTCCGGGTGGCTCGTGGGAAAAAAGGGATATCGATTTTTCCGGACAGGTGGAACAGTTCTCAACTTGAATCTTCACGAGAATCGTGTGGGAGGTCTGACTCTCGGCCTCCCTGACGCTCTTTTTCGAGTTCGTATTTTTTCCGTCGATATCGACGGACTGAGAGTTTTCGGCGTCAAAAGACTTTTTCACACCTCTCGTGCGATTCAATCGATTGGTAGTGGTTTTTCTAAGTTTTGAGTCGTCCTCGCAGTCCGATCTCGAGTCCGATTCGTTGTTATCCCGAGGATTGTCGTCCGAGTCATTTTCGTCGTCGGCGGCGCGGTTCGTATCGTCGGGATCCACTTTTATCTGTTTCTCGCATATAAAGAATACCTCGTCGCTGGACACCGGTGACGGTTCATCGTCGCAAAGCAGCATCGCATGACTTATCGTGTTCAAGTAATTCGATATGGAATTATCCTGACTATCGTCGGCATTCGCGAGACCTCCCATCACCTGCCCCCTCTGAGGATGGGAGAGGCTTAGCTTGCGTCAGTTCACCAACTCGACGCTGACAAAGTGCTTGAGGCGGTCCAGATACTGATTGTACAATTCAACGTCGTTGTGGCCGGCACCCTAAAAGTTCAAAAGAATAATCGATTTTATGACAATGTCGGTAATAAAGGTAAGGGTCGGTAATAGAAGGTATAATTATGTTAATCGATTTTGGAAATTCCTACTGCGTTAAAATATGCAATCTGTAATGAAGTTTTCCCTATTGTCTACGATTTAATACTGCAAGGCCAACAAGATTTTCTTAACGGTTCAGAAGGTGGTCACAAACTTTTGTCCACCTTACGCTATACCTTGTTGAAACGGAAAAATTGGTCTATAAGAAAAATTTTAGTTAACTGTTAGTAGACTGTTTTTTGTCAACAAATATCATACATAAATTGTATATAATTGTATATAATTGTATCAAAAGATATTCATTAATCAATGCACAAAATCAGAATGAATTTTAGTCATTGTAATGTAACTATGATCAAAAGAAAACACTGACGAATGAGAAGCGAAGAATGACAACAAAGCACCAAGATTTGAGAAATGCCCTTTAAAAACAAGAACCATGTAATTTACCTCAACCCACAACGGCTCCACAGCCTTTGGACACCTCTCGTGTATGGCCAGTCCATGACTGATATTGATTATGTCGTCATCTGTCCCATGGATAACAAGTACTGGTGATGTAACTTTCGGCACCTTGTCTATGCTGTAATAAGGGTACAGAGAATTCATGATGTTTGTGATATGACATTTGCAATGAATGTGAACAACCAAAAATCTTAAACCTGTATACTTGTACAATCATATATATCCAATGGAACAAGTGCATAATTTAAGTAAAGAATTGAATGTTAAAAAGTTACTCATTATACTTGTTAAATTAAACGAGCAACATTTTATCTTTTGTAACAGTCCTTAAATGATGAAAGTTATTAATTTTTTCTTTGTCTTTACTCTTCATTGTATCTATTTTATATTATTATCATTCATCATATTAAAATAAAATAATCTCTGGCGTACCTTAGAAAAGCATCAAAGAACCAAGTCCTCTTGGTGTTCGGAAATGCGACTCTCATTCCTGACATTAGTGGAGAGTGCAGAACGACCGCTCCAACTTCGTATCTCGCAGCAAGATCAACGGTTGGCACCGTGCCGATGCTCTGTCCGTACAGTATTATATTCTCCGGACTAATGCCGTATCTCGTTCGTAATGCATGCCACGCTGCATCTATGTCCGCGTAAAGATTCTTCTCCGAGGGTTTACCACCGGAGACTCCATAACCGGAATAGTCGTAACTGAATATATTACAATTTATCTGTGATCCAAGACTCAGATAGAAGCTTGACATCTGCCCGAGATCGACAGCATTGCCGTGCGAAAAGAGAATGGTGAATCGTGCCGTCGCCGAACAACGCACAAAGAGGCAAGCAATGCGATTGCCTCGAGAGGTACGAGCATAAAATCCCTCTACAGACTCCTTCTCGCGTTCGGAAAAATTCCATTCCGCTCGCTTTGACAGAGATATCGTAAATTTCGAGCCCTCTTCCTCGATGAAACTGTATGTTGGTTCTGGTGGTGCAAATGCCAACTTAGCTACGATCCTGGACGGACACGGCGGGCAGCAGAACAGAGAACAGAACTCGCTTAGAGTGTTCATTATTCTCTCGAAAACTTATGATTTCAAAAATTTTTAAACAATTTTTTTTGAATTTTATTCAATTTTTTTGTTTTATGACAACAGACGACCTGAGAGGTTTATCAGGTCCCGTAGTAGTGGTTGAGCATCTGGAGTTTTGGAGACACTTTTTTTTTCTTCGGGGCTTTGTCCGTCTCGCGAAGTTAGGAATTTTCGTTTGTTGTTTTCTATACCTTTCGAAATACCTTGTTGGTTTGGGTGTTTTTACGATTTTTTTTTCTTTTTGCACTGTGGTTGTTGTTCGCGACTCAGCTGTTGGCGGCTGTCCTCCACGCCCCGCGAGGAAGCATTTGATATCGTGGGTTTTTTGAGGATAAACTTTTTGTTAACGCCTTTATCTCCGTCTAGATTGTTTGCTTCGAGCGGTCGTAAAGCGATTCTACTGCATGGCTTTAATGCGCCCTATAGACTACGACCGAGAGGTTTGTGAGTCAGCCATGACGGAGGCAGTGTTTTCATATACAATTTGAGGGGCATGTTTTCAGGCTGGGAAACTTCGGAGACGAGTAAAGTGTCGCCAAGAAAATTGTGGACAAGTAAATTACTGAAATTCCATGGTGCATAAGATTGAACTAAAATCCATCCGAGCTAAGATGTACCGCGACGGTCGTTATTTATAACCATCAATTGACGAAAAATGACCGTAAATCGATCATTTTTTTGGTCCCAGAAAGTGCTTGTTATGCTATGACCGTCATTTTCGTTTGAGATTTAAATTTTTGTCATCTTTTTAATACTCAGAATTGGTTTGGAATAAATTTGAGTCCCTTGATCGTCAACTTGAGGGTTCGAAATTTACGGAAAAATCAATCTCTAGTTTAGATACGTTTTGGTCCCTTTTTTTCCCGATGCAATTTTGGGAAACTGCACTTACTGTGATTTTTTTAAACGACCAACTGAGGACAAGAGATGTGACTGTTGCTTAGGCAAATGAGAAATTTCACAAAAATATGCTTCAACTGTTGATAATTTACCTAAAAAAAATTATGAGAAATTGAATTACAGTAAGCATACAGAATTTTTTCGATATCACGGTGAAAGTTACCCAAGTTACCGTAATTTATGAAACACTAACCTTAATCGAGCCAGTATATCGCTCGCAAGAGGGAAGCGTCTTTGAAATTGGGAACGTTTACTTAACCGTAAAGAAAATATTGACTGTACAGTTTATTGCTCGTCGGAGCATTCTGCCGTAATTGCAGTTTTTTTTGCTGTTCGTTGTGCAAACTGCACTTTGCCGTGCCCGCGTAATACGAATCCGTCGACTCCTGGTGATTTCGAGCTTTGGTGTAACCTACAAATTGCTTGGCAACAGTAAAATCCATCAGGTTTTCAACATCTCCGAGTTTACCTCAGGTTCAACCTCGGGATGAAAAAAGGAAAGAAACATCAATAATTCAGATCTTCGTCGATTCAATACCGAATAGAAAATGCCCAAGATCGCAGATTCTTCGAGAAAAAAAAATACGCAGAACAGTGTTAATGAGCGCAACAACGACGGTGGAACGACGTGCGCATTAACGATTCGCGCCGAGGAAAATGTTTCGGAAAAAGATGGACTTTCTGAGACTTACATTCTCGGACTTTCGGCAACTGAAATGTAAATATTGTCGAAAATTTATTTATTTCATTCTTTATTTTTCATTAATTTTTCGCGTTTTCATCTCCACAGCGAGCCAGAATTTCGGATCGCGGCGACGTTGTCCGATTACTCGTGCGTCGTTTATTCGGCGGGCGAACGTCTGGACAAGATAATACAACTCGATCGGAACGCCTCGCCGATCGTCGGAACTAAATTCAGTTCGTGTTCGAAACACATTTTATACACGGCTACTCGGCGCGGTATTATCACTGCCTGCGATTTGAGAGCAAAGGGGAAGATTATCGCTACCATAAGGGGTAAGACGGTTTTACCGACGAACTGTATGAAATTCTAAGAACTGACGGTAACATCGACTAAAATTGCTGGACGGGCGTGGTGATCAGAGTCGTGTCGATAACAAACGTTGAAATGTAATTTTTTTTTAAGGCAGCTGAAAAATTAGCGTCTGACGAAAATATGTAAACCAATTTCACAGTGGAATCCTGTTTCGTCTGAACGCTAAAGTTTTAGCGCCCTTGGATAGAAAAAAAGCATCGCAGTTTTTGTTGTCGACCGAGTAATTTCTAAATAGCAAACATTATACTTATTTTCTGAAATAGTAAATACTATGCAAAAAAGTATATTTGAGCTGGTTACGTGCGGTAATTTCACATACGGACCGCGTTCTTTTTTTACTTTTTAATAAGCATCATTAATAGAAATTAATTCGAAAATTCTTATTTCTCTTCCACCCACAGCTGTTTCACTCCCTCTTAAAGGGTTCGAAATGTATAGAAAACACCAGAAAATTATTTTCGTACTTAAAATATATTTATACTATACGTATTTACGATACTGCCTTGCGGGGAAAAAAATCTTCCCTATTTTCTCACTGCGTAAATAACGTTCCATGTCTTCGTTTTGCAGATTGCACGCCGGACGGCAAGCTGCGACCGTTCGCCAGTTTCGAGATCAGCAAAGACGAGCGGCTCGTCGTCGCCGGCAGCGAGCATGTGGGAGGCGACGCTTTTATATTGTTTTGGGATCTGCGGTACAACAGCGGGAGAACGGAAGGGACGAGTAATCTGCTGGGTGGCTATTGGGAATCGCACATGGACGACGTAACGACCCTGGCGTTTCATCCCGAGGAGAGGGATGTCCTCGGTTCCGGAAGTACGGATGGTTTGATCAATGTTTTCAATTTGAGAAACAGTAACGAAGATTCGGCTCTCAAGTATTCACTAAACACGGAATCGTCTGTGGTAAGCGAAGCAAATTAATTACATTTTTCGCAATGATAAAAATCATTATTCTCATTGATTGTAAACACAAATGGTAATTTTGTATAAATTTCCGATCGACGATATATATGAACAGTTTTATTATAATTCGGGCGATATGCGATTTAAAGGATAGGCTCGGCTGGTTAAATAATGGTGATGTATGGTGCACAACCCACACTCATGGGCTCCAGCTTTGGGACTGCGAAGATGCCGAACCATACGGAAAATTCAATCGAAATGCCATAGAATCGTTCACAGTACGCATCAATCATAAACTCAATATATACAAATTTATTTAAAAAATTGTTAAATCATCGCACACATTTTTTATTTCAGCGGTCAGATGAGGACAGTTGTTACGTAGTTCGGATGCACAACACGAACATTTTCGGTCAACCATTTTTGTTAACTGGATCGTCAAGCGCGAAGGGGTAGGTGGAATTGACACCTGTACTAGGAGCGTTAACTGCAAATTTCACTCCAATTAACTCATAATTATATTAATACTCCAGAGAACTTACTGGTCTGTGCGTTGCTGATGGTAATTTGGAGATGTCCTATTTCTTCCCGGGAAACAAGCAGCTCGTACGAGACAGCTGTTACAACGAAAAGGTAAGCTTCGATTGCTAGAACTTTGCTTAATTCGGTACTGCAAATTCTTATTGTATTATTATTATATTCTTCCAGAGCCATTGTCTGGTAACCGGCGGTGAAATGGGTATCCTCAATCTGTGGAAACGGAGCGATTCGTCACCGCTTTCTGCTGTGACCCAAGCTGAGTACAAGTCCGGTGGAAAGGCTCGAGACAAGGAGCGAAGGGCAAAACCCTACTAATCAGTTAATTTGTTCATACTTTGATAACAGTGTAACATGTACCGTCAATGCAACTTACTACTTGTAATTATTAAAAAAACCAAGATGATTTACTTTCTTTATTTACTCACGTTTCAATACACGCCGGAAAGAATTTAGCATGCTGCACAAGAATGCGATTGTTCTTGATGCAACAACTACGAGATATATTATAAGAAATTTGTACAAATCGAAGCAAGAACATCAATTTTTATTCGAGACACTGAAAAATCTTCGTAACTTTTTGATAGAAGAAAAAATGTTGATGTATTTAGAAAGCACTAGTATTAAGAATCAGACAGACTAGTAGTGTAGAGTCGATGATAATACTTTTGTAACAATGCTACTTGCGTGCCTTTCGAAGGTGGCATAAGATCTATTCTCTAAATTTATGATATTCTTTTTTTCCCTCCACAAACGCAGAATCGGATTAATCTTTATATGGAGTGTGTTCGAGAGTAATATATATAATGAGATATATTTTTTCAATTGATATACTTATGTGTCCAATTTGATTCATATCCAAGGAGATCTGTGCATATTCATTTAATCATAAGCCGAATGGGTGATACTGCAAGTATAAATACAAAGACAAATACAGATGCAGATGCAGATGCAGAAACCAATACAAAACTCTATCGTCGTTCCGTGAACATTGATGCAGTTAGTGATTTTTACATAATGCAATAATCGTAACTAGAGTGCGAATTTTTGGTACTTACTGCATATTTACTTCTTGCGACGCTTAAGCCGAATCTGAAATGGTAAAGTAATCATCAACAGACTTCCGACTACTGGCGTTGAATTCAGCTTCATTGAGATTTTTTAATTATCGAATATGAAAAACATGTTTGTAACCGTGGTCCAGTGTCGTTTACGAGAAGAATGATTAAAGCAGCTGCGCGAAAACCATGAAGTACGATGCCGATGTCTGCAGTACCTTAAAAATCCGGTCCGATATATTTTTATTATTGTACCGATTGTTTCGATTGACCGAGAATTATCGTTATAACGTGATGATTTACCGAACCAAAACTTTCCAATGATATAACGTAGACTTTTCCGGCGGTGAGAAAACAAGACTTGCCACTTCGAATCAGCATTGGTAATAAGAGCTTTTGAGCGCTCACCGATATATCGTACCAGTTCAAATGATAACTGTTAAGTATCGGAAAAACAACAAATGACGATTTTTTTCGACATGCTACCGCAACACGTAACTTTAATACGCACGCAAATTTGTTAACTTCTCCACTGTGATCAATTAATCTTTGTCCGGGTATCGTGTTGCAATACATGACGAATACCTGACCAATGGTGAAACAGATTAATCGTATCAGCATCTCAGGATGTTTTATATTCATCATAGCCTGAGGTCACAAATAATTGTTACCGATCATGTATCGTGATTGTTTTTTTTTTTTAAGTGAAAAATGTATTCCAAAATCAAATCGTTTTCATTTACTTGTAAGCTTGTAATGCTGATGAGAACCGTGGCAGTGGCGATCCCAACGGCGAACGATCCGCAATACATGCTCTCGATCATACTCGCAAAGCTGAGTTGAATAGAAACCGACTGATTCTTCAGAGAAGCCGTAAAGAACCGATAAAAAATGTTAAATTCACATTTGGGCTTGACGAAGACCCGAACGGTTCGTATCAAGACCAAATGTTCCTTCTTTGGACCTTATTACTAATGGTTTCATGTGATTCTTTAGAACTGACATCCTGTGACAATTCACAGTCGATGCAAGATCACACATGACCAGACAATTTCCAAACCACATCGGGGTTGGATGGTGAGGCTCTAAAATTCCAACTAGGGCTCCAACCATATTCCACCTACCCTATCGCCTCTTCATGTATAACTATGCAGTCACACATTTGTCGATAATTGCAATCACGGCGAATGGAAGCCGTATTTCTCTTATTCGCCTCGTTTTTATGTGTAGCGAGCCTTAAGTTGAACCTACACAAGCAATTTTTAGACCATTGTTACATCAACTATCTGCTGGTTGGAAAAGCCTGTTAATTCCAAAGGCACATGGTTAATTGAAGTTAATGTGATTTTTATTTTAATCGACTTTAATTAATGCGCTAAAATGAATTTAATGCAATCTTTTTCTAAGTTTATTCGTTCGTTTTTTCTCACAATAATCCGATTTCCAACTCTGAGTCGAGAAAACAATCGGCTATCGAAAAGTAGATTATCCTGGAAAAATTGCTGGAATAATGTGATCTTTGTACTTTCAAATTACTTAGATTCTTTGGTGATCAAATTTTAATTCGAACTTCGGAGCAATTTCGCACGAGTTACTTTGTATTCCGAAGCTTTACTCGTCGGAAGGGACCAATTGAGACGAAAAATTTCCGACCCCCGTTCCATTGAACGAGATGCTGGTATACTCACCCAACAACTTCAAACAGGGCACAAGCATGCTCAACGAACAAAATGTAAATGATTTCAATGGCAACGAACATATTAATTGCCACTATTGTTACTACATAGCCATATGCTAGTATGAGATAATAGTATTTATCTGGGTCGACACCGTACTCTGCTTCATAAACGTAATACTTTGGCCGAGATTCGTTGAGAGGATCAACGAAGTCCAGAATTATAGGTAATGTCGGTATTGCGAGATAAATAGCCACTGAGACATTGGCAAATGCTGGCAATTCACAACAAAAAGCTAATAACATGTCTATATTGCATACTAAAATTATACACTAAATGTCTATACCGTACACTAAAAAAATGAATTAATTACTCGAGAAGAGCATAGTGATGTGGCCTCCACGTTTAGCATATTTGTCAAGAACAATGATTGCCGACGTGCCGTGAATCATTTTCCAATGTTTTTCCATCTCCCCTATCATTACGTTGACCTGCAAAATTCTCAATTGAAGATATAATTTTTTTAATGAAGCGTGTAAATGTATGCAAATACATGCCGTGAGCAGACCTTGTAACCTTTCAGCATACAATTAAACAGTGCGGTAGCGATTACTATAGCGGACATTAATTGCGAGATGATAAGGATAACAGTGTCCGAGTCGTTCCATACTTCGCGCAATCTCACGAGCTGTTGAATGCCGTTAATTGTAAAACAAACGTTCCAGACAAACATTTATCCACGTGTGACAATTCTTTACCTGTGGTCCGATGAACGAGAGTGCAAGGACGATAGTCATAAGTAACTTAACAATTGTTGTGTATTTTGACTGCTCCGACCAAATGCCTAACCGGGACATGTGAGACTTGATTATTGCATGGTAAGCTTCATCCAAGAAACTAATTTTTGCAGTATGGAAACTCAGCGATACCATTTCCAATGTACTTTCCGGTTCGATAAAGTTATATCGAGGAAACCGCCAGCGGTGGTCGCGAACGATGGACGAAAGAAGATAAAATTCTCCCTCCGGTTTATTCGCTGAAGGTAGCGGATATGGACATTTTCATATGTGTATCGCCAGCGTAAAATGTTCGACGTAAGCTACAATTACGATGTATATCGTATTCGCAAGGCCCGTGAGTTCCCATGATTGCCGTGCATATTTCATTAATACGTCACTCATTTCCACTGCACATGAACCACGGCACTCCGAGTGGAAGCGTCCCGACGAAAATACAAAGGTGTACGTTTCTATCATTCGGTCGATACACCACTTCGTACCATACAGTTCCGTCAGTTTCTGCAAGACACGTAAGAGTAAAGTACAGCGCAAGAGACGAATTATCGTTTCGCAAAATTTAACTCAGAATTCCATATCCTAAAAAAGGTGAATATTAAAAATTTTCGAAAAAGGTTTCAATTGCACAATTTTGGAACGGAAATGTATCACTTGAAGCGAATGGCGGTGGCGAAAATTCGTTATCTCGAAAAAAAAAAATTTTGCCATTTTTCAAGCGAAAAAATGAAAAGGGTGTATGAGGGAAATGGGTTAATATCGGTTAAGAAATTTTGGGGGGCGGAGGGACTTTGGGACTTTGGGGATTCATTGTAAAGAGCCATAAAGTGCGATATTGCAAGTAATGTCATTATGGCGAGTTAGGGAACCATCGTGATGTATGCAAGTGTCGAATTCACTGGGAAAAAGCAAGTAATACAGTTGATGCATGGTGCATTCGAATTAATGAATTTCTTGAATAAAGGACCGCTATGTGGAATTCACGTTCGGGGTGTTTATTAAAAACAGAGATTGTCGATCTATCTCTCGTTTTCAATGTTTTCCAAAATTGTCGATCATCAAATTAATCTGCAAAATAATCGGTTAAAAATTTAATTCTCATACCTTATGTATTTTAACGGATACAAAGGTGACGATTGACCGAGATACATGATATTATATAGACGACCCGGATAACACATAAACGATCAACCAGTTGACTAGACTCGGTCGATCTTTCAAGGAGAACAGACTTTTCGCAGTTCATGCTCCTGACAAATAGCTGCAATTGTACTTAAAAATATCCGTTAAAATCAAATAAGCACGTCATTTATTCGCTCGATTGAAACAAATATGTGTAGGCGTGTGCGACATAAATATTAAAATCTGATCATATACAATCATATATAATTCGATGAAATGTGATAATTTTTACCCATCTATATAGTCCGTAAAGAAGGACGCCTTGTGTCACGTGTCTCTAAGCATAGTAGGTTTACCTTTACAACTGTGTATTCAAACTTGAACATTTTGGATAGACTTTTCGTCCCTGAATTGATGTTGGAGTTCGCACGAGTTCATCAAAACAGAGTTGCTTAAACGTTAAAAGTTTAAACAACCTGATCTGTGTCGTCAAATACGCTTGAAATATCGTCGCATACGTTGCAACTTAAAGTGCTGCATGATCAGTGGACCCCAGTGTGACTGCGGCTGCGGTGCAACTCAGAATTGGTGGTTGTAGTAGTTGAGTTAAGAGAAAGAGAATGATAGGCTCGTCACGTTGGTCCAGCGTTATTGATGTATCGACAATTAAATCATTTGAGCGAGTATCGTGAAGTACGAGAGTACCGTCCGCATTGCCTTGAAATAACATTTTCAAATACTATAATAATTTCGATGGTGTCGCTCTTGTAACATTGACAGCGTTAACGATAATATCAATTGTCACGATACTGGTCTACCAGGGTATTGTGTGCAGGAAAGAATATGATATGATTGTAGAAATAAGACCTGATGCTAGCGTAAGAAATAATGATTGAAGGATCTGCGAATGATGCGATCGTTACACGTTACGAACGATATATGAAATCATACCGCGCAAAAGGTTTGCAATGATAAAACGTAGAATTTTCCGGCGGTAAAATAACAAGGTTTGTTACTCCGCATCAGAATAAGTATCAGAAGCTTTTGAGCATTCACCGACATACAATGTCAGTCCAAATGATAACTAAGGAATTCAAAAGGGAATAGTAAACGATTTGAATTACGTTTTTGACTGAGTGACTACGTTATACGCACGCCATTGAGTGAACCCTTTCACTATGATTCATTAATTCCTGTCCGGATATGCTAATGATGTAAAGATGGAGTATCTGACCACATATCAACGTTGCTTGTTGTATCAACACTTCCGGATGGTTCCAATTTATCAGAGCCTGCAATGACAAACAATTATCTAATGAGATTTTTTCTTCTGAGCAAAATGGGTTTCGAAATTAAATCGTTTTAATTTACTTGAACTCCTGATATGACGGTAATAATCGCAACAACGCCCAATAGCACTCCGGCGGCTCCGGAAGCACCGCTCTCAAACAGATCAGCAAATCTATGTTACACAAAAAAGACTGGTAGATTAAAGTTTTGAATGAAAAATAGTTATGCACGATCAATCGTTCGTCCTGCTCACCGTATCGCTTCTGTGTGAATAACGATGCAGTCACACATTTTTTGATAATTCAAATCACTGCGAAGAGTAATAGCATTTTTCTTATTCGTCGCATATTCAATCTTGCCCAAGTTTAAGTTGAATCTGTACGGGCAATTGTAAAGCTGTCGAACGATTAATAATCGAATCACATTATCTTACGACTGAATAGAATTAACACTGGGGAAAGAAAAGTCCAGACCGATTGGGGTTCATAAAGAATAGGAACGTTTTCTTCGTTTAATTCAATTTATTCGTTAATTTATTGCGTTTAATAACTTCGTTTAATTTATTTCAACCTTGGGGAAAATTGAATGTTGACTCCGAAATAGTTTTGCGCTGATCGAGGGTGCGATCAATGTAATGATCATGGTAAGTGCGCACGTCGAAGACGAAACGGTTTTCTCAATTTTTAAACATTATCCGATACAATTACTCAACTTTCACGATCTCCTGACAGACCACCCAATCATAACTTCAGATTGGTTTAACGTTGCTTCTTTACAGTCGAATCGTGTTGTAGCGCCCAACTAACTCATAATCCAACGTCTGGTGGTTTTGTCCATTTTTTAATGCCACTTGTAGATTCGTTAATTAAATGAGCATGTAAGTCGAGAACTACCGGTGTTCTCGATAGGTCTCGATTCTCGCTTAATGATCAGTCCGTTCTTGGTCTAAATGCTGATCGGTTCGGCGGTGCAAATCGACACAGGGTTTTTCATCGCGGTTGAGACAACCGTGGTAAGTAAGCACACCGAATCGTTTCCAGCTTGACTTTGCATTAGTTCAAAAACAAAGGGACGACAATCGGTTCGGAGCGAAAATTATTCGAAACACAAATATACGCACCCAACAATTTCAAAAAGTGCACAAGCATGAACGATCCCTAATATGCACATTGTTTCAACGGCGACCGCCATAGCAATAGCTATTGTCATCACGATATACGTATGAGCGAGTATATACCAATAATATTGATCTGCATCAACTCCGAACTCAACTTCCAAAAGATAAATTTTTGGTCGGGTTTCATTCAGGGGATCAAAGAAGTCCAAGATTATAGGTGATAAACATAAGCTCAAGTAGACAGTCATCGCAGTATATGTAAATACTATCGAATGAAAAGAAGAAATAAGCAATGATGTATTAATGCCGATTATTGCGAAAAGAATAATTTACTTGAGTAAACGACGGTTATGTAACGTCCTCGTTCGGCGTACGTATCGAGAACGATTACTGCAGATGTGTTTTTAAACATTTCCCAATGCTTTTCCATACTTTTCAATATGAATCGAATCTGAAAAATTTTCCAGTAAACATGAATATTTTCGTGGAACAAACGGTAAGTCCGGGTCATATGGCCATGGTGTTTGAAACAATAAAAAATCTCGATATTTCTGATGCGTGATTTCATTTCAGCTCGACGAGCTACTTTTCTCATGACTTTACTAGAATAACCACAACATTCCTTGTGTGCAATACGGAAAAAAAAAATTCTATTGTTGATCGATGATCATTATTAAAGTGTGTGCATGCACAGTACAGTTTCATTATAACTCCCTAGGGAGTAGGACGTGACGACGGAAGAAATGTGGTTTTCTTCTCATTTATTCAAAAAGTTAGTAGCCTTATCACCCATTTACCAGAAAAAAATAACCGCTGCTTAAATGTAGAGAGGAGATAAAAAAAAAAAAAGTAGTTGCACTACGTGTCAATCTTGTCCTAAAAATTCTACTATACAATGTTAATTCACCACTAATTTTACAATTCAACAGATCTCCAAAGGGCTACAAATATAACTCCAAAAATTTGCTGGCTACTTCCGAACAGTGATTCACCGCTCGTATCGATCATTGAACATGCGATCTTGTAATTTTTGGTGCAATCACATTATATCCACATATACTAAAAACTGTGCAAACGGCAGTGCCATGTGTTTGTTTGCGTTGAAAAATTATACGGCTGACCGTTTCACCCTGATTAACCCCGAATATATATATATGTATACATATTGATACCGTACTTTGTCAGAATGTCGAATACAACTCAAGACGGTGACAAAAATTGCTAATCCGAGCAGTATGTGTGATATGAAACTTATAAGATTGTTTACGTTTCGCCAGGTAGCATGTACTCGAATAAACTGTCAAACGTAATAATTTGTAAGAAACAACGTTTTCACAAAGAAGTTCGCACTCGAATAACAAATACTACCGCTGGTACGACGAGTGACATTGTTAAGGCGAACAGTGTACACGGTCGGAAAATTCTCACGTATATTGACTGATCCGGCCAAATGCCTATGCGAGACATGTGACCCTTGGTTAAGGCATAGTATGGCTGATCGAAAAAACTCATAGCTCAAGCTCAGTGTTTTTCAGTTGTTCCGCTTTCTGCAAAAACGTTCGTTGTACAGAAAACTTCGTCAACCGTTTGCGCACGTTCGATGAAACAAGATAGAAACCTGCATTCACTCAGTAGTGGGGATTGATGACTACTTTTTTCTATATCACCGCAATAAGACGTGCTTCGTACTCACCATCCGCGTTGAGTTCCCATTGGTTGCCGTGCATATTTCATGAACACGTCACACCTCTCCGCTACATTCAATTTCTGCCGCAATTACGATGTCCATCATACCGACACCATCCGCCTGAGCTCCGGTAGTTGCCGTGCATATTTCATGAATGCTTCACACCTTTCCGCCACATTCACTTTTCACGATACTTCGGTCGGAATCTTCCTGATGACGCTTCGAACCTTACTGGGGGCAGAACAGTTACGTGCGATAGAGCTCGTAGCATATTTTTTTATTCGAGTACTACCGAATCCAAAGTAGAACGCAAGTTCGACGCTGGAACCGGAATATAGACTTTTTGATTCACTTAGTTTCATCCATGGAGAATACAAGATACACTGAATAACTTGAGCGCTTGACTTGTGTGAATCCCGAAGCCGAGTACCGATCGGACATCCACTGCTGTTGGTCCAGCAAAATTGTAATCAATCATTAATTATCAACACACTGATTATTTTGTCTTGCGTAGCCCAAATATTTTGGGATAAAAGTCATTTAAAGATGAAAATTCGCCCCCAAATACTGTGGACTCACTGACCGGCAATCAAAAATTAACTATCTGTTTGATGCACATCTGCAAATGGGACTAATTTGTACTAAACGTATGTGCGAATTTTTAAGCTGTAATTTATTGAACGCTGTTCAGATATGCTATGTAAATGGAGATGAAACATTCGACCAAGGTGAAATTTACTAATCGCATGCTTTCTGATCATGTTCTATGTTAAGGAAAATCTCAAGTCACAGTAGTTCGTCGACCATCGTGAATTTTATTCTGGAACGAAATAAGCATAGTACAGGACCACGTAAGTTTTAAAGTTACCTCAACGTCCACTAAGTGTATGTATTGTCTGATGATGTCTTCGCGGTTAAATATTTGGTATGCATGTGATGGATGCAAGTGTCGAATTCACTGGGAAAAAGCAAGTAATACAGTTGATGCATGGTGCATTCGAATTAATGAATTTCTTGAAAAAAGGACCATTATGTGGAATTCACGTTCGGGGTGTTTATTAACAACAGAGTTTGTCGATCTATCTCTCGGTTCCAGTGTTTTCCCATATTGTCGATCATCAAATTAATCTGCAAAATAATCGGTTAAAAATTTAATTCTCATACCTTATGTATTTTAACGGATACAAAGGTGACGATTGACCGAGATACATGATATTATATAGACGACCCGGATAACACATAAACGATCAACCAGTTGACTAGACTCGGTCGATCTTTCAAGGAGAACAGACGTTCCGCAGTTCATGCTCGTGGCAAATAGCTGCAATTGTACTTGAAAATATCCGTTAAAATCAAATAAGCACGTCATTTATTCGCTCGATTGAAATAATATATATGTGTGGGCATGTGCGACATAAATGTTAAAATCTGATCATATACAATCATATATAATTCGATGAAATGTGATAATTTTTACCCATGTATATAGTCCGTAAGGAAGGACGCCTTGTGTCACGTGTCTCTAAGCATAGTAGGTTCACCTTTACAACTGTGTATTCAAACTTGAACATTTTGGATAGACTTTTCGTCCCTGAATTGATGTTGGAGTTCGCACGAGTTCATCAAAACAGAGTTGCTTAAACGTTAAAAGTTTAAACAACCTGATCTGTGTCGTCAAATACGCTTGAAATATCGTCGCATACGTTGCAACTTAAAGTGCTGCATGATCAGTGGACCCCAGTGTGACTGCGGCTGCGGTGCAACTCAGAATTGGTGGTTGTAGTAGTTGAGTTAAGAGAAAGAGAATGATAGGCTCGTCACGTTGGTCCAGCGTTATTGATGTATCGACAATTAAATCATTTGAGCGAATATCGTGAAGTACGACAGTACCGTCCGCATTGCCTTGAAATAACATTTTCAAATACTACAATAATTTCGATGGTGTCGCTCTTGTAACATTGACAGCGTTAACGATAATATCAATTGTCACGATACTGGTCTACCAGGGTATTGTGTGCAGGAAAGAATATGATATGATTGTAGAAATAAGACCTGATGCTAGCGTAAGAAATAATGATTGAAGGATCTGCGAATGATGCGATCGTTACACGTTACGAACGATATATGAAATCATACCGCGCAAAAAGTTGTCAATGATAGAACGTAGAATTTTCCGGCGGTCAAACAACAAGGTTTGTTACTCCGCATCAGAATAAGTATTAGGAGCTTTTGAGCATTCACCGACATACAATGTCAGTCCAAATAATAACTAAGAAGTTCAAAAGGAAATGGTATTACGATTTGAATTACTTTTTTGGCTGAGTGACTCGTTTGTACGCACGCCATTGAGTGAACCTTTTCACTATGATTCATTAATTGCTGTCCGAATATGCTAAGGATGTAAAGATGGATTATCTGACCACTTATCAACGTTGCTTGTTGTATCAACACTTCCGGATGGTTCCAATTTATCAGAGCCTGCAATGACAAATAAGTATCGAGTCGGATTTTCCCTTCTGTGAAAAATGTATTTTGAAATTGAATCGTTTTCATTTACTTGAACTCCCGATATGACTGTAATAATCGCAACAACGCCTACTGACACTCCGGCGCCTGTGGAAGCACCGCTCTCGAACAGATCAGCAAATCTAGGTTACACAAAAATAAACTAAATTTCTGAATGAAAACTAGCTATGCACGATCAATCGTTCGTTCTGCTCACCGTATCGCTTCTGTGTGAAGAATTACGCAGTTACACATTTTTTGATAAGCCACATCACTGCGAAGAGAAATAGCATTTTTCTTATTCTTCGCATATTCAATCTTGACCAATTTTAAGTTGAATCTGTACGGGCAATTGTAAAGCTATCGAACGATCAATAATCTAATCACATTATCTTACTATTAAAATGAATTAACACTATGGGAAGCAAAGTCCAGACGGAATGGGGTTCGTAAAGAATGGAATTGTTTTCTTCGTCTTTTAATTAATTTCGGCCATGGGGAAAATTCGATTTTGGCTCCGAAATAGTTTTGTGCTGATCGGGGGTTGCGATCAATCCAATGATCATGATAAGTACGTACCTCGAAGACGAAACATTTTTTTTCAATTGGTAAACATTATTCGGTAGAATTACTCAACTTTCACGATCTTTTGACAGACCACCTAATCATAACTTCAGATTGGTTTGACGTTTAACTCATATTCCAACGTCTGGTGGTTGTGTCGATTTTTTAATATAACTTGTAGCTCCGTTAATTCAACGAGCATGTAAGTAGAGAACTACCGGTGTTCTCGATAGGTCTCGATTCTCGCTTAACGATCAGTCCGTTCTTTGTCTAACTGCTTATCGGTTCGGCGGCGCAATTCGACACCGGGTTTTTTCAAGTAAGCACACCGAATCGTTTCCAGGTTGACTTTGCATTGGTTCAAAAACAAAGGGACGACAATCGGTTCGGAGCGAAAATTATTCGAAACACAAATATACGCACCCGACAATTTCGAAAAGTGCACAAGCATGAACGACCCCTATAATGCACATTGTTTCAACGGCGACCGCCATAGCAATAGCTATTGTCATCACGATATACGTATGAGCGAGTATATACCAATAATATTGATCTGCATCAACTCCGAACTCAACTTCCAAAAGATAAATTTTTGGTCGAGTTTCATTCAGGGGATCAAAGAAGTCCAAGATTATAGGTGATAAACATAAGCTCAAGTAGACAGTCATCGCAGTATATGTAAATACTATCGGATGAAAAGAACAAATAAGCAATGATGTATTAGTGCCGATTATTGTGAAAAGTATAATTTACTCGAGTAAACGACGGTCATGTAACGTCCTCGTTCGGCGTACTTGTCGAGGACGATTACCGAAGATGTATTTTTAAACATTCCCCAATGCTTTTCCATATTTTTCAATGTCAATCGAATCTGAAAAATTTTCCAGTACACATGAATATTTTCGTGGAACAAACGGTAAGACCGGGTTATATGGCCATGATGTTTGGAACAATACAAAAATTGAGGTGAAACGTTCAAAAAACTTTGACGTGTTTGCTGTAACCACTTTTAGAAACATCGAACTAAAGTGCATGACTCAGGACACTCGATATTTTCAATGCGTGATTAAATTACACTTTTTCAAAAGTTTTTGGCTACTTCTAAACAGGGATTCACCGCTCGTATCGACCCTTGAACATGAGCTCTTGTAATTTTTGGTGCAATCACATTATATCCACACATACTAAAAACTGTGTAAACCGCAGCGCCATATGTTTGTTTACGTTGAATAATAATACGGCTGACCGTTTCACCCTTATTTACCCCGTGTATATATATATACGCGGTACACATATATTGATACCGTACTTTGTCAAAATGTAGAATACAACACAGGACGATGACAAAAATTGCTAATCCGAGCAGTATGTGTGATATGAAACTTGTAAGATTGTTTATGTTTCGCCAAGTAGCATGTACTCGTATACACTGTCAAACGTAATAATTTGTGAGAAACAACGTTTTCACAAAGAAGTTCGCACTCGAATAACAAATACTACCGCTGGTACGACGAGTGACATTGTTAAGGCGAACAGTGTACACGGCCGAAAAATTCTCACGTATATTGACTGATCCGGCCAAATGCCTATGCGAGACATGTGACCCTTGGTTAAGGCATAGTATGGCTGATCGAAAAAACTCATAGCTCAAGCTCAGTGTTTTTCAGTTGTTCCGCTTTCTGCAAAAACGTTTATTGTACAGAAAACTTCGTCAACCGTTTGCGCACGTTCGATGAAACAAGATAGAAACCTGCATTCACTCAGTAGTGGGGATTGATGACTACTTTTTTCTATATCACCGCAATAAGACGTGCTTCGTACTCACCATCCGCGTTGAGTTCCCATTGGTTGCCGTGCATATTTCATGAACACGTCACACCTCTCCGCTACATTCAATTTCTGCCGCAATTACTATGTCCATCATACCGACACCATCCGCCTGAGCTCCGGTAGTTGCCGTGCATATTTCATGAATGCTTCACACCTTTCCGCCACATTCACTTTTCACGATACTTCGGTCGGAATCTTCCTGATGACGCTTCGAACCTTACTGGGGGCAGAACAGTTACGTGCGATAGAGCTCGTAGTATATTTTTTTATTCGAGTACTACCGAATGCGAAGTAGAACGCAAGTTCGACGCTGGAAACGGAATATAGACTTTTTGATTCACTTAGTTTCATCCATGGAGAATACAAGATACACTAAATAACTTAAGCGGCTGAGCGGTCACCCATCCGAGCACTGGACGCGAGCGGGCCGCTTGACTTGTGTGAATCTCGAAGCCGAGTACCGATCGGACATCCACTGCTGTTGGTCCAGCAAAATTGTAATCAATCATTAATTATAAACACATTGATTATTTTGTCTTGCGTAGCCCAAATATTTTGGGATAAAAGTCATTCAAAGATGAAAATTCGCCCCCCAATACTGTAAAGTCACTGACCGATAATAAAAAATTAACTATCTGTCTGACGATATAAATTCCACTTCTTTACGTAGGTGTAAGATTATTGAAAATGCTCGATTATTCAGTGTAGCTGAAACAGTATGTATTTCATTTGGGACCGAAAACTCTACCAGCGTTATATTATTACTTACGAACAATTGACATTAGATCTTATTGTTATTCTAAAAAATAAGAACCTTCTTGCCAACACCTTTTTGAATTCATTTTGCACGAATATAGTTTCTGTACACGTATATATCCAAATATCTTTCTATTTTGAATCAGCAAAATTCGCCAGATAGGTAAATTTAGACTACCTCAGGAGTGAAACCATTAAAGCATTTGCGCGAATACAGTGAAGTACGACAACGCCGTCTGTATTACCTTGAAAAATCATTAAAAAATATCATTAGCACAACAATGTCGATTGGACTATCTGTTGTTATCTTATATTGAGACTTATCCTAAAATCATAATAGCGGTAATATCGTACCGAGGTAAAATTTGCCATCGACACAATGTAGATCTTTCCGGCGGTAAGACAACAAGGCTTTTCACTTCGTATTAGAATTAGAATCAAAAGCTTTTGAGCTCTTACCGACATATCGCACCAGTCCAAATTATAACTATAGACAATCAAAGATAACAGTAGATATGTTTTGGCACAATTAACAACGCCACTATTCATTGATACGCACACACACGTGTGAACTTTTAGACTGCGATCGATGAATTGTTGCCCGACCATGCTATTTAAAAAAAGATTGAAGACTACACCGAAAGTGAAGTTGACTGTTCGCATCAGCATTATACCACTTTCAGAATAAATCAAAATCTGAAATCCGAAAGAAATGTCAATCGTAAACTTTTCTTAATCCTCTTTTTTCTTCATTGAAATGAGAATCCCGTGATTAAATGAACAATTCAGTTTTTCGATACTTGTATCGCTTACCTCGATGCCTACTAAGGATACAAGAATAACACCCAAGGCTACAAACACTGCCGTGCTTTCGAAATAAATGCTTTCGATGTGATCTGCAAAACTAAGTTACGCAAAAATATATTTATTTTCCGCAAAATTCCTCACAAGATATCTGTAACTTAATAGTGCAACATCACATGAGCATATCACTGACCTTATCGCCTCCTGGTGAATAATAATGGAATTACAGACGATTTGATAATCGCAATCATTACGAATAATAACCGAATCTTTCGCACTTGTTCTAGATCTGTACGTTGTCAGCCTTAAGTTAAATCTGAATAAGTAATCATTAAGTTGAAGATTCATTAACGTACACTGGAAGGTGTACAAGCTATACGCATCTCATATGGTTTTACGGCATTTAACAATATGTTTATAGAGCAGGAACAAGGGAACTCAACAAAGAATTAAATCTTTCTCTTTGTAATTTAGACTGTTGTTTTCTGAGAATCGTTGAATTTGGCCTTCGGAATATTGCTATGATTACTAGAGATTTCAGAGAGAGTGATTAAACAGTAAATATATAATTGGCAGTCAAAAGTATGTTTCCCCACTCATAGGGAAAGCCCAACAGAGACGATCGACGTGCAACAAGTTGTTCGATCCCATGTTATTAATTGATTCAAGAGCCAAAAGTACTCACTTAACGACTTCAAAGAGCGCAAAAGCATGCATGATGAACAAAATGTATATTGCCTCGCAGACAATGAACAAAGCCACCGGTAAAAGCGTCGCCACGCCACAATGAACGAATATGAACCAGTGGTATTTCTTTGGATCAACACCATACTCCAGTTCGTAAAGATAGTTTTTTGGGTTGGTCTCATTCGGAGGATGAACGAAGTCCACAACTATTGGTGCCATCAAGATAGCCAAATACAAGGACATTGCCGTACATGAATATACTAGAAAATTACAAGAAACGCATGCTTATACGCCGTACTGAAATTGATTGATCAATGAATTACTCGTATAAAGAGTCGTGAGGCAGCGTCCGCGTTCCGCGTAGTTGATGAGAATAATCGCCGCCGAGGTATCTTTGAACATCCTCCAATGCTTAACGATCTCATCCAAGGTCGCTTTCAGCTGTGAAATTTCCAATTGAAAACGGAATCCTATAGAATATGCGAATAACAAACGGATACCTCTTTGGCTTTTAGCATGACATTCAATATAAATGTGAAAATTATTATTCCGAAAAGTATAGATGTAAAGCAATTAATCGAAGTGTGCACGTCTTTCCAGATGTCGTGCAATCGAGTAAGCTGTCAAATGCAATCGATTAAGAAATGAACGTTGAAAGAACAAAACGGCAGTTGGATAACGAGCGATACCAAAGGCCAAAACAATGTCACGAAGGATACAAGAATCGCCAGTCGTCAAATTATTCTCACGCATTTAGACTGTTCTGCCCAAAGGCCTATTCGTGATACGCCACTCGTTCTCCATGCGAGGTAAGGTTGATCAACGAAACTCATTTTCGCAGCAAGGTGGACTTGCCTAGGTACTTTTTTTTATCCGTCCTAGCTAGCCAAAAATAATCAGGGAACTGACGAGAACTGGTTCCAAGCGTTGAATGAACCAAGATAAAACACTGCCTTTGGGTTTTTTCACCGACAGTGACGAGGATGGACGGGTAAATTTTCCTGTAATATGTATCGTCCCTACACAACACTTATGCGGTTGCAATCATGACACATATCACACTCAACATCTCAGTGAACTGCCATAGGTATCCTGCATATTTTATTGAGCCGTCACTCCGTTTCAATGCATTCGTTTTCAATAACTCCCCGACTGGAGGCGTCTTGATGACTTTGCTAGCACAACAACGCGAAAAAAAGCTTTGTATAGTTCTATCCTCCGGCCGGCTGTAAGACAAAGTACCATAGTTCCAGAAATGTGACGGATGACACCGGGTAGTGTACGATTTTTATGCATCTGCAATCTTACAGATTCTATAATAAAAGTATACACTTGTACGTTTGTTTCGCGCACTATGAAGTAGACAATGCAGTTCGCAATATCTTGGAAATCATTTTAAAAAATATTATAATCAGTCACATCGAATATAATGTAATCTAAAGTTACCATCAAAATATGATGAGATACAATGACAACATTTTGCTAACGATGCACCAAGATTAAGTACCGCCTCCAGTTTTCACGCTACATTTAATTTTTCTTCTTTCTTCTCCGTTTTCTTACTTTTAAAGTATGTGCTACGTTATGCGAATATTCAAAAAATCAATTTTATATAGATATATTTGTTTACTTCATTTCTGATCGAATATTGCACTATCTGGGATCAACCCGGACAATACCGACGTACATTTTATTTCAATTGATAAAATCATGTTCTTCACCAAGATCCAGCATCGGCAACGAACAAAACGATTAAAGCAGTTGCGCAAGTATCATGAAGTACGATAACGCCGTCTGTATCGTCTGGAGAACAGTTATCAAAAAATTACAATTCTAATTTTTCTTTGCCTCTTGCGTCGATTTTTATAATTCATTGAAAATTTATCAACGAAATATTGTAATAACGTACCAAGCTGAAACTTTCCATCGAGATAACGTAGATTTTACCGGCGGCAAGAAGACAAGGTTTGTTACTTCGTATCAGAATTAGGATCCACAGCTTTTGAGTTTTTACTGACATATCATACCAGTTCAAGTCATAACTGTAGAGTATCAAAAATAATAGAATGGCTTAGCGTATTCTTGAAAAATGTGATTCTTCAATACGTACGCAGATGTTTGAACCTTGTAACTGTGATCGATCAATTGTTGTCCGGGTATGGTATTTACGTACAAATGAAACAGCAGAGCAGAGGTATAGTTTACAGCTCGAATAAGCCCCAGAGGATTTTTCCAATTAATTAGAATCTAACATTACAAAACTGTCTTAAGCATTATATATTTTTTTTAAATGTAATACGAGTTCACGAAGTTGAACTTCAATAATTACCTGTATCCCCGTGAGACTTATAAGAATCACAACGATGGCTATTATCACCACGGTAAATCCGGAAAAAAAATTCTGGATCCTTTCGGCGAAACTAGATTATGGATGGATTGACTAATTCTTTTAAAAAAAAACTGTACGTAGAACACGCTACTTCGCGGATCTGGTCGACCGGATTAAAATGTTATCTTTGGACGATTTTTGGTCGACGGTCGATTTTCATTCGACTCATCATCGACATTTTGCACCACTCAACTGTTGAGTCGACATTGATAGACCAGATCCGCCAGAGCACAGCTCAACCATGCACTGTTACTCTCTTATACCATCAACCTTATTGCTTCTTTGTGAACAATGATACAGTCACAAATGTGTCGATAGCTGGAACTATTCCGGATAACTGTATCTTTCTCATTTCCTGCCCATGTTCCTGAGTGCAGCTTCAAATTGAATCTGATAGGCAATCGTGAAAGTATTTTGAATCAACCATCTGCCGGCTGAAGGCGATGCCCTACTCTAAATATTGTCGAAACTAACTGCCTTAAAACAATAAAAAAAAAATAAAAAAAAGTTTTTACCAAAACTTTGAGGCAGCGAAAAATGGTAAATATGGGGAGTTTAAGTGCGGGGATTATCGACAGTATTCTAGAATCGAACGTCCACTGGAAAAACCAATTTGTTCTACAGAGTAATTCCTTGCCGGTCACGAAAAGTGTGGTATTCACGATACACACGCGATTCAGAGGAGACAGTTTTTGTAATTTTTGCGAATACACCAACAAAGGTGTCGCCTTTCTAGAAAACGCATTATGTGAGACCACAAGCATACTCACGCAACGACTTCAAAGAGCGTACAGGCGTGCACAACAAACATAATATATGCTGTCTCAAATGTAACGATGATATGAACCGCCACCACTGCTACCATGTAAGCGTGCCCAATTATAAACCAATAATATTTATCTGAATCGACACCATACTCTGCTTCGAAAAGATAATCCTTTGGTCGGGTTTCATTAAGAGGATCAATGAGGTCCAATAATATTGGATGTATTGATACAGCAAGATACAGAGCCAGCGTGGTATAGGCAAATACTGGGACAAAAAACAAATGGGTAATAAGAAATGCATGCCTAAATCATGCAAGAAAATTAATTTATAGAAAAATGAATTAATTCGCAGTCGAATACCGGTCACTGAGTGACAACCACAAAATCAACTTTTTTCAATGCTTGTTACGAATTTTTCAAGGAAAACCCTGAAATTTGGAAATTATCGTCGCAAACTTTATAACCACAAAAAACTTTTTAATCTAAAGTTCACTTCATGAATAAAATACTATCTGCTTGAATGAGCGGCAATCGGCCACGGTCCACTTACTCGAGCCGAGGATGGCAAAGTAGCGTCCACGTTCGGCGTATTTGGCAAAAACAACGACCGAGGGTTTATTCCTAAACATTTGCCAATGCTTTTCGATGTCATTGAGCATCAATTTCATCTAAAAAATATCCGTTTACAGATGCAATTTTTGTAACGTGTATATATAAATATACTAACAGCGCACCGTGTCAACTTCCAGCATAACATTCATTAGCATCGCGGAAGTTATACATCCAAACAATAACTGTGTAAGACTCGTTATAACGGTATCCACGTCTCCCCAAATATCACGCAATCGGATAAGCTGTTGAATTAATTAAATTGTTGAATATACATTTTTAGTGACGCTCGAATAATATTTACCATTGGTCCGCCGAGTGTCAGTTGTGTGGCGATCATCGTAAGCGGCCAAATAATTCTCGTGTTTTCTGACTGTTCCGGCCAAACGCCTGCTCGCGCCATGTTGGCCTTGCTTACCGCGTAGTAACGCTGATCGAAGAAACTCATTGTTAGAATTCGTAACTATAAATACACTTGTCTCGCTATTTTCATTGTGTCTCCTTGGTTCGTCGGAGATACCCAGAAAGCTCCCGTCAACTGCGAGCGAGCGATGGACGTACCACGATACAAAACTGCCTCAGAATCCTTTGATGACAGTGACGGTGATGGACGGCTCTATTTTCCTATCGTCTGTATTTCTGGTATACGATAGGCTCGACGGCAATCGACCATCCTACGAACTCCCATGGTTGTGCATATTTCATTTAAATGTCACTCACTTTCGATGCATTTTCTTTTCACTTATTTTCTACCACCTCGATTGGCGGCGCCTCGATGACGCTTCGAGAGAGACGACGCGTGAAATGAACTCATGTGTTGGTGTTGCGTTGTCACTACGATCCCTCAGAGGTTACGGACGCCATAATACTCTTTGTGCTCTGTCGGCACTGGGGACAGTTTTCCAGCCGTTCGGCTCACTGCATTAAGACGCTGGCTCTTTCCACTGGATCCACCATTTTAATATGATTCCGAAGCACGGTGTCGCGGAAAAAAACGAATTAAACACAGTATATAAACACCCGCTTTAAAAAACCTACTCGAGGTCCGACAAGTATCGGTATTATCCCTAAGCCGTGGCCTGAACTCACGCGCTTCGACTGTTCCGACCAGCCGGCTGTTCAGGTCGAAAAACAAAGCGTGAGCATGTGTTACTGGGATGCGTTTTCATTACCGGTTGGAATACACGGAAAATTTCTGAGTATAACTCAAGGTTCGAGCCGTCGTTGGTCTCGTGAAAAGAAATGAAATACAGACTTTCCGCCGTACAGATACTTTCGTTCGCACATAGTAAGACAAAAACTGAGTGTAAAATCTTTTTATTGGTGATGAGGGACGAACGCCTGTGGCGTACTCCACTGGTGATTTCGTGAACTTGCAAAGCTGAAATGAAACTATGTAATCGTACGTACGCCGAGACTATACCGGCCTTTTTGCTGACTTCCTGTCAAGTTATTCCTTATGCGAACGTCATCGGATGGACTCACGAGTGAGCAGTCTTATTTATACAAGTATCTTAGTTCTAACGCAAATAGCTTTGCGCTTACGATTCTCCTGTTGTTCGGATTCCGAGATGCAAGCCCACATCCCGTCAGGTGTTGGCATAGCAAAATAATATAGTAACAGTTCGTACACCAAATTTGAGGTTACGTCACCGGCTCAGATAAGGGAACTCCCGACGTTACTGCAGTTTTTTGGGCCTTATAGAAAAGCGCTTCCCTTTTTCTTTGGACTTACTGATTTAGATTGATTTCCAACCACTAGCCATAATATAAAAACACAAATTCCAGGATAACACGGTGTTTAATTTGCGTTAATTTTGTAAACACAATCACACAAAGGTTTCGGGCGTAAGAAAGTTTAACTTAACATCCTCATCTGTGATATTCAAATAACATTATTGAGTATTTCTCAACGTTGAATGGTATTATTTCGATTACCTTCATCGTATTGAAAAAACATTTATTGAAGAATTCTGTTACAAGTAATTATTAAATAAACGATGTAGTGTCTGCCCAAGTGCATAGTAACAAATATGACTTTGTTGCATCGTTGGAGCTTATACTATTGAGATTTTTTAAATATATTAATGACAAAAACATACTCAACACTGATATTCAACCACGTTACGAGTGGTACTAAATTAGTTGAGCGAAAATCATGAAATACGATATCACTGTCTGCATTGCCTTGAAAATCCGATAAAACGGTAGCAAAACCATGTCGATTATACTATGAATTGTTCAAATGTGAAAGGGATTATTATGAAAACGAGACACAATCATACCGAGCCAAAACTTTCCATAGATAAAATGTAGATTTTTCCGGCTGTAAAACAACAGGGTTTGTTACTTCGTACCAGAATTGGTATCAACAGCCGTCGAGCTTTCAGTGGGATATCGTACCAGTTTAAATCACAACTGTAAAGTATGAGGTTCGGAATAATATGGCATGCTTCGGCAATATGTGAAGCGCACATACGTACATAAATGTGTGAATTTTCAAACTGTGATCGATCAATTTCTGGCCGGGTATACTATTTAAATAGAGATGAAATATCTGACCCAAGGTGAAGTTTGCCGTTCGTATCAGGACCTTTAGATTTCCTAAGTTAATGAGAACCTGACGTCAGAAGCAACAGTCTTATAATTTTTTTCCATACGCAACAGATATTTCAAAATTAAATTGTTTGATTTTACCTGTACACCTGTAACACTTATGAGAATGGCTGTAATGCCCATCACCGCAACGAAAGATATGGAATACATGCCCTCGATCAGATCCGCAAAACTAAATTGTACAGAAAGATTAAAATTTTCCAAAAAAACTTAATTTCAAATCTGCACGACTTCATGCATTGTCACTTGCTTATCTCACTTACTTTATTGCCTCTTCATGGAGAATTATGCAGTCACAGATTTTTCGGTAATCACAGTCATTGGAAATTGCAAATGTTTTTTTGTTATTCACTGTGTATTCGGGTGTGACCAGCGTTAAGTTGAATCTATACAGGTAAGCGCAAAACTATTATTCGTCAACTTACCATTCAACACTCAATGGGCTGGAACGAATGGTATACAAAAACAAATTGGGAACCAACAGAGTTGAATAAGAGCAGGGTTTTTTAATTCTAACCATCATTTTTAAATTATCAATTTATGTGAACCACATGTGTACTTACCCGACAACTTCGAAGAGCGCACAAGCATGTTCAACAAACAAGAAGTACATAGTTACAGCTTGCGAGACCATTTTGATCAACAATACCGTCACAATGTAACTATGTGCGAGTATTAACCAATAGTATTTATCTGGATCTACACTGTACTCTGCTTCGTAGATATATTCCTTTGGCCGAGTCTTGTTGAGAGGATCAACAAAGTCCAATAATACAGGTGTTATCAATGCTGCCAAGTGGAGAGCCAGGGCAACATTGATATATACTGGCGAATCGACGATAGAAATGTGGGAATAATTCGAATTATAGATAATTCATGACAAATTGAACGTTAATTCAGTTGCAAGCTATTCGCACATACTGCGTCATAAGAATAAATGTGTAACACGAAATTGATGCTTATATTGTAAATTAAAATTAAAAAATTTGTTACTCGCATAGAGAGTAGTGAAGTAGCGTCCACTTTCGGCGTACTCGTATAGGACAATGATTGACGACGAATTCTTTAACAATCTCCAATGGTTTTCCATCCTCTCAAGAATAATTTTCATCTGCAAAATTTCCATAGAAACAATTTTGTAAACAGTATATACATTCATATAAAATGACGGCGAACCTCGTCAGCTCTCAGGACACTATTTATTATAGCGATAAAAATTAATATTGCGCTCAGTAATTGTGGTATAATACCCACAACACTATTTGCGTCTCCCCAAATGTCATGTAATCGAACGACCTGCGGTCCGGCGAACATCAGTGTCGTAGCGATCATCGTAAGTGACAAAACAATTCTGGTGTATTTTGACTGATCCGGCCAAATGCCTAAACGCGACATGTGCTTCTTGATCAATACGTAGTAAGACTCATCAAAATTACTCATTGCTACAGCCGTGGTTGTAAAAAACTTTCTTCGCTATCTCAACTTTGCTTCCTATTTCGTGAAAAATATCCGAGAAACTCACCATCCGATGACGGGAGGTACATTATACCGAGGAAAAATGCCGACTCTAGTTCCTTCATCGACGGTGATGATGATTGACGGGTAATATTCCTACAATTGCAACGCATATAATACTCCAGCAAATTCTCATTGATGTGCATATTTCATGAAGACTTCACCTCTACTCCGCATTCGTGCTTTTTTTCAATACCCCAACAGAACAAGTCCCGATGACGCTCCGAGTACGTTAACGTACGGCGATAAGTTAATGTGTGTTACTATCGTGCGATCGTCGTCCTTCTCGCAAAAGAAAATATTCATTTTACGTTCGGTATTTATTTGACTGTTGCGAAACAGTACAAGGAATATGAATTAAAAATAGTTTCTATTGGTATAGATGTGGCAGCCCAAGGATGAAAATAATGCGCTTTGAACCAATCATGGAAGTTCCCACGAATGAAGTGGACCGAATTGCTTAGAGTACGATTTACATTTTCCGTGGGGAATCAAACTCTGAGGGGATACAACCACATCGTTGACAATCCACTGGGCATGAGTGCTGCGTCCGTGAGTTGTTTTTCGTGCAAGTGGCGTCAATCGCATTTAGAGGTAAGCAAAATTTTATTCACACATCCGCTATATTATGATAAATAGGTCATTATCGTAGTCAGCGAAAATCTTATAAAAACATCTTAACAACTTGTAAATTTCTTTACACATTGTCGACTGCTATTAGCTGCAATGCAATTTTTTTCGGTTTTCCCGAAAATTTAAATGTCAATGTGACTTACCTGTTTAATGGATTTACAAAACGAAGAATCAGAGCAGCATGATAAAAAACTTGGTATTTTATTATATCGCCATTGGCACCATTCAAATAGTAATTGCGACGTATATTTTATTCATTTATCAGGATTTTTAATTATTGTCTAGGGGGACGCTGCAAAATTGTACCTATAAAATGTTTCACTCAATAACTTAGATATTCTACTTATACAGTTGTTTAAAACATTATTGACCTAATGACAAACGTTCGAAAAAAAATCTCGTATTGATATTACATGTAATTTTCCTTCGATAATAATCTTTACATGTTTTTTATCTTATTGAATTTCTTCAGTTGGTGTTCGGTCAATTTGTAACGTTCGATGTTCGGTAACATGGCTTTTTTAAAGTGACTATAGAGAGAGTTTGCCGTGCGATATCGACAAATCTGGAATAAATAAAATGCATGTAGCACAAGTTACAAAACTTGACGCTCGAGTGCGCAGCTTAATGTATGTCAACTTACACCGTCTTTGATCATTTCATTCCACACCTGCAGACCCGTTGCTGCTTCCAGAATCATATGATGGTCTGTGAGATATTTCAAGACCTCTAATTCTTCTGCTCTGGTTATCGCTACTCCGCGACTTTAAGAATATAAATATCGAAGATTAAATAAATATCGATAAATAAATCCTCGCGGAAAAATACTTTGTAAAAAACTATTGCCTTACCCCCTTTTACCTCCTCCGTTCGTATGACTTTTTATAGGCAGGGAACCCCTCTTTTCGGAAATTACGGGCAAAGTGTTTTCGTTATCAGTCGATTGGAATTTTCGTTTCGGCGTACGGACCAACTCGCTGAAGAAGGTTAATAGCAATATCAATTATTTAGATTTGGGAAACAGCGTTGAATGGCCGTATTCGTGGTCGTAACTTGAAACATCGCTTGGATGAAGTTGAACGCAACAAGCCGCGTTAAACCGTTCTGCCTAGCTGCTTTTACCCAAACACACACATCACAGCGCAAGTACAGTACACGAATAAGTAATTTGTAACCGCATAAGTCCAATCAACTAGATCATTTGGACAAATCAACCAACTTGATGGGGACCTGTATTTAAGGTTCCGTCTATAATTTTGACATATCCAAATTATCTGGTTATGGTCCATTAATTCGGTTCGAAATTCTACCTTATCTGACTGTATACTGTAAGTCGCAATTTGACCAATTTCAGAGCAGCTCAAAAGAGCCACCTTTCAGGGGTACATTTCAAGCGTATAAAGTAATAACTGAACACGACAATATTTCTGATCGTTCAAAAAGACTATACTATAAAGGGGGCATTAACTCAGATTTGTGCAAACGGATCCTTGTTCCTCCGAAACTGAGTTGCAACTCGCAACTGCGAACACGGCCATATGTGCATTACATTTTCACATCGGGTATTGAGTCGGATGATGAATTCGAACTTTCAACATCAATCGGCTCGCGGTTATTCTCCATATTGTCATTCTTTTGCATCGCTGACCCATGCCGTACTTGCCGTGAGGCGCCGTTCATTTTCCCGGCAATCCTTCAACAGAGTAACGATCGGGATCAATTTTCAAGTAATTGGCCGATTCTCATTTACGTAGGGGTTGCAAAATATTGATATATGCAGTAGCTGGCAGCGAGCGTGGAGGCGATAGCAGGCGCCTAAATAGACTCCGAGGCTCAGAGTCTCAACACCGGGACTCGCGAAGCGGCTGATCAGTCGGGAAACAACAAAATACATTAAGAATATAGAAATTGTCCGTTTAAAAAGTAAAGTATCACATACCCGTGATCAAAGCAATTACCTAAAGATTGCCTATTAATAAATGGTGAAAAAAGAAAAAGTAGAAATTTCCGCTGACAAAGCTGAATGGCTGTATAAGCGAAATGTTATTACGTTCAAATTTAGTCTTAGCATGGATGTTTCAGGAAAATCGCGGGTATTACCTTTTTAAGGCTGCACCATCTTCAGTGTTGGGCTCCGTCTTTCGCGTACCCATTACTTTACTGCAAAGAGATAATGGACTCAATGACACTGCATAACACCGTAACATGGAGTCATTAAAAAATATTGTAAATGTGTACTTGCCTGATGCAACAATTATTTGTTGCACCCAAGAAGTGAGCTATCACACAATCGTCGTACCGCATCGGTTGTCCTATCCTATCATTGGGATACAATGGTTACTATGGATGATAATCAAATCATATATACAAAAAATTGTCAAAACAAAAAAAAAGGAAAATCTACAATCACCTGTACGATAGTGGGTCGATGATTTCGTTTTCTTTTATGCATTGTTTGATAAATTCTATATCGTAAAGCTTAGATCCAGGATATGCGTTTTGAACGAACTGGTAAGGTTTGGTGAATTTAACAGGTTGCGTTTCATCGTGCACAACTTTGCCACCATTTTCCTGGAAGACAATAAATAAGACTGTCGATATCACAAGTGTTTGCTTTTTTTTTTCTCTTTATGACAGCTTAAATATTAGTACTTCCAATTTCAACCATTCAGACTGGTGATACTTTTTAAAGATAAGTCTTTATTTTCGTGGATTCAATTTTTCTTTGTAGAAAAATTATTTTCCAAGTTAATATTGACATACAATCATTGCCTCTTATTAATTATAACTGAGTTGTTTCTAGAATTTTTTGAACACTGCATTATTATTATTTTTTCTCATTGCATATGAACAATGCAAAAAGTTCTCTGACGTTTCACTGAGAAATTAAACATTTTTGGTGAAAAAACTTCTAATTATCCTAATTGTTGTATTAATGTTGAATTATATATTTTTTTTTTTCATACGTACTCAATTTTTTTCTAAGACTCCCTTTATGTACTTCTCATTTGCTTATAGAAGATTTGGTGACGATCAGTCTCTTTCAGTACTTTGTTACTGATGAAAAAAAATGATTGATCATAAAAAAAAATTGTTTCAAAAATATAATTTGCAGAAAAAAAAACTTTTCGTTTTCTGTGAATACATTTACTGACCAGGAAAATAGGACTGCTAATGAGATAATTCATGAATTTGGTCGCGAGCAAACAACTTGCCGATATCGTATTAATTTCACATTTGCCCAAGTCTTTAATGGTTTCGGCCATTTTCAAACAAAATATGTAAACAAGTTAGGTTAGGTTTTTGTGAAACGAAATAAAACATTCTTGAAATAAAAAAGAAAACCATAAATCTCACGTTCGCCGACGGGTGCCGCCAGGATTTTCAATAAGTATCGTTAACATTAGGAACAATCGACGAGAATACTTACCACAACGAGTGCGGTGATTTCCTCCAACGCGCCATCGTCCAGGCCGACGATATCGAATTTCAGAGACTTGTTGTTCCGACGAAAAAGAGGCATAACGACTTTCATCGAGTTTAATATCCGCGACAGCACAGAAACGTTGACTCTACGATAAGAATACTTACTGGAGGCAAGAACAAGAGTCAAATCCACAAAAAAAATTTAAGAAAACGAACCTTCGAAAAGAAGGATTGATAACAAACCATAAAACTGTTGTGGACAGTTCGATCACATGACTCGGCCCGTCAGACTCAGAAATTTACTGAGTTTCCAATGTCACTGAGACCGGACTGAAACGAATCCGAACTGGCGGCAAAATTCTAGGGAATTCGAAACTTTCTAGTCACCAGGCAATCCCACAAGTGAATTTTGACTCCACTGGAATTTTTTCGCAAAAATAAATCTCGGCCGGATCTCACTCACGGTGGAAACTCTGTATGCTTCGGACAACTGTTGAGTCTTTCTTCCTTTTTACTGTTAAATTATATTAATTCATGAAAAAGTCACTTTAACGGTTGTTTTAGTAAATTACGCGCTGCTGAAACAGTTGATTTAAAAAATTAAGAAGCCCCGGATACGTCGAAAAAATACTATACCGAGTAGAAAATAAAAATTCTTTGATACAACTAAACTTAGTGATATTTGAAGCGAATTTTTAAAATTTTATAGTATAGATTAATTATTCACTGCACATGTAAAGTGGAAAAATGTCGGTTATATTCGCCGTTAATTAACCGGTTATTTAGCTGTACCGATCAACTCATTGCTAACCGGCTCACGTCACTGGTCGCGTGTCGCGTAGACTTTTTGGGCGTTCGATCGGAAGACTGCCGAAATAAATTATTATCTCGACGAACCGCACCGATGCATTTAATGGAATGAGCCAGTCGCGGATTCTCACTCAGTCGTCGGATGCGAAGCGCTATCGACGCAGTTTTCCCTCTTTCCGCCTTGCAACGATTCCAACCAATCGTAAAGTTTGTTTTGGCAACCGTTTCCGTAGTTACTGCGACCACGATGCGTGAGACAAGGAGGTCTAATTATTCGACTCTGTTGCGCCTCCGTGTAAGCATGTTATTTATAGATTCCACGGAATTGTGCATCCACACTCTCTATGTATTGCATCCGTATGCTGTTCGTCTAACTTTTATGATTTTCGTGACGGTCAAGAAGAGTCTGAATTCGCGTCGATAAGACTTCTTGCTTGCCCGTAGGAGTGGGAGAAATGTTTTCACCGTGGATAAAAAACTTTTGTTGTTTATAGGAAAAGTGTAATTTATAATTCGATGGAAAGGATTCATTATATTTCACACGAATCGTCATTCCACTGATGCTATTCAACTCGGCGATAATGAAAACCTAATTCGAAACTCGAAATTCAAAATCCACGCATGTAAAAAAAAAATTGTGTGATATTTAATGTACCGGACTGGATGATTTGATAAAACAACCGGTATGTTAAATATAATATACAATTGTGATGAAAAATGAATGTTCAGTCTCTCAAAAATATTGGAAATACTTCATTTTTAATAGGGTATTTTACTATAAAAGTACTATCATTTCAATAATCTACTTTTATGTCAATGAAAAATTACATTTATTTTTCACTATACATGTACATCAAATTTAATATGCCACTTTTTACATCAAACCTTATAGTGCAATATATTAGATTTACTATTTATTTTACACTGTAAAACATGTGCCACGTGACATATGAGTCTAAAAGTGATAGTTGAATGTTTCCGATCAATACTATGTAATAATTGTTGACATTAAAGCAAAGTATCATCGGATGCGGTATGGAATTCTACATCCGTTAATACTTTGCTTTTTCGCAACATATCCATCTTCGAAGGCCATTTATTACAAGTTTTGTTACCGACTGAGTTTACTTCACTTTCCCTCAAGCTGTTCACTGAGTCTTATATCGCCTGTTAAAAAAAATGAAAAATAAAACTCAGCCGGTAACAAGAAGACTGTAATTCATAATTTATTTTCAAGCGTGTTAAAATTGAAGTATCTACGTTATAAGTCTTTTTGTGTTAAATTTAGAATGCCGAATATCCGTAGAAAAAAATCTAATTAGAGACTTCGTTACTGATTGAGTATTTTTCACATCGCCTCACGCATCATTACTGATGTAACGACGGATGACGGGCGCTATTTCGTTGTTGACGGTCTAAGATAGTTGTGAGGCACATAACCCGTGTTACCGAAACGATCTTCCATGAGCCACCATTTGTCGTTTCCCATTTCTCCGCACGGTGTCACAAGCTTTAAAGCTTGCCCCTCCTTCACACCAAGGGTCCCTTCCATACTTCCATCGTAATCATATGAGGCGTAGTAGAACTAAAAAGTTTAATTAAAAAGTGTTAGAACTTTTATTAGAGAATTACCATTAGAGAATTCATTTACCCATGTGGCACGCAATAGGTTGTGAATATTTAAGAAATACTTTTAATATCTCAAAAATTACAAAGTATTTCCAAAATATTCTATCAAATATTCGTTGAATACATTTCAATGAAAAATTTCTGGCACACAAATATTTTGATGCTATGTAGGTATATATAAGTAAATTATGAACACATTTTAAATTAATTCCGATTTTTCTTGTTCATCACAAGAAAGATGCCCCTCTATAAAGAAGCAAAACATCAAAGGTTGATGCGAACCTCGGGTTTGATATTCTGATACCGCTGAGCCCGACCAAAAGTGTCAACATTGCGTCCGTCAACACTGTCATCGTCGTCGTTGTCGATATTGAGGTACCAGCTGGTATTGGAATTCACGCTGGACGTTCGGGTCACCAATTTTTCTGGGGAATCGAGCGACATCAAGTCTGGTACGTTATTTGCAGTCTCGGCAAGATCCTCGCTGGAGAGGGTCGAATTTTTCAGTGTCAACACGGGTTGCAAGCTTCGACTAGGCAGGAAACCTTGAGCAACGCCATTGTCGACGAACCATCGGCTCGCGTCGCCCATGGGGTCTTGCTTTTTTATCGCAGCCACGATGGTCCCTTTGGTAGCGCTCAGATCCAGCGACGACGTACTAGGAATGTTTTCCGTTGCCTGGTAAAGTCTATCAGATGTATATCTGCTTTTTAACGTGGATCTCTGTTTTTCGCTCTGCGGACAGAGATCCATTGATTTCGGGATGTTCAACACTTCGAATTCATCAAGCCGGGGTGTCGCTCCGGCGAAGGTGTTTCGGACTATCTGATTCCACACCAGGTTATGATTTACCAAAAAAGACTCGAATATGTCCTGCGGCGTCACTTGCGTAGCGGACTGAAATAAAGGGTCACATGTTAATAAAAGCTCAGACCTCTGCCCAGTCGGTATCACAAATCATTATCCCCTTTTTTTCAAGCGTGCCAAAATTTGTCCGACTATACTAGGAAAGGCAAGCTGCCTTTCCTAGTATAGTCCACTTTTGAGTTCTATAAATTGAAAAAATATGATTGCATTTATTGTTATCGACTGAGTCTGCTTCGTATCAGCTTAATAGTAGATTACGATACTATTCAGAGAAATTTTCTCGGCCCGTGCTCAAACACACATGCTAAGAAAACGTTTTTAGCATTAGTTCTCAAAGTGCGAAAATGGGGTTCTTAATCACACAGAACGTGCGAAAAACCGCCATTTTTCCACTAAGGAAAATAAAAGCAATTCGGAAATAGCTGATAAACCTTTTCGGCTTGCGACCAAGGCTGCGAAAGGATTACTAATGATATGATTTTTTTTAACAATGCTAAAAAAATCGCGCAATCGGCACTGATTTTCTAACCTCCGACAGGGTCAGATAATGCCTCATGATCTTCCCATTGAGCAATTTTCGGGCGTTCGCGAAAGCTCCTATGGACGTCACGAGTATCGATGTAGCGGCCTCTATCAGTATCGGCAATTCTTCTAAAAGTTGTTGATTCAGCGCCTCGAAATTGCTCTTTGCACTCGCCAATTCCTCCTGGATCTGAAAGTTGATAATTCTCAATTACTCAATCTGAAATTGAAAAAAATAAATAAAATTTGATGCATCGCATTGGAAATAGTATTTCAGTACACCACCCTTCGGTCCATGCCCAAAATCGGTAAACAGTTACATCAAAGTATACTGACATGCGTGATAAAAGATACCTACAAATCGATTGGTCGAATGAATTCGTGCGTATTTGGACTTTCGAGTGGCTACTTTTTTTCATGTACAAGGAGCTATCTTCCCAACATTTGGCAAACCGTCTTTCCTATACGTTTCAGCGCTACACGTTTCAGTTCCACACGCTTCGGTCCCATGTGTTTTTTCAGTCCTGTACGTATCGGTCTTACACCTTTTGTTTTTGCAAGTTTTAGTCTTCCACGTTAAAACTGAAATACATCGAAAAGACGCTTTGCCCCGATATTCAAGACATTTGCTGGGCACATAATTACAATTTTGGACTCCTTGTTTTTGTCGCTCCTCGATATTGCGCTGTCGTAATCCAACAACTTGTCGTATCGCTTGGTGATTAAAACCGTCGGACCCTCGAGCAGAGTGATTAGAGAATTTACGGGAGCGTTCACCCTCCGGTCTACGCAATTGCGCAAATTTTGGATATATTGCGAGTGAATCGTTTCACGAGTGTCTCTGAATCGTCTTATCTCAGTGTCCGCAGTGCCGGAGTAGTATTGCGTCAACAAATCGGCAAGAATTTCACCGGTGATCGCTTCGTCGGAGAGAAAATTTACGCACTGCTCGACATCCTTGGATAATTGCCATGTACACTTCTCCAGCGACTTGAACTGACGCTCGAGCTCCTCAAACTCCGGATCGACGGACAGATTTGTCAGGCCTAAGCTCGCCGACAGCTTGGCGCTTAGTCTGCTTGATTTTTTGGCGACTGAGTGCATAGTCAATTTCGCAATTTTTCTCATAATCGTGTTGTCACCTTCGAGATATTTGGAAACGAGATCTTTGCGGCGCTTGTACTCGTTTATGTAGGATGCGACATCTGTCATTGCTTTCCAGGCTGCTTCTATCCCTTCGCGGTCTGGATGACTTTCCTCTGTGCACTGTAAATGATTAAAAATAAGCTTTCGTACTATAGTGGTCGAAAGTACAGTGGAGCACCATGGCGTAACCAATGAGGTGACATGTAGTCAAATGCGGTTCCACTGTACGTTGATGTGGAACATGTTATTACCTTTATCAACTCGTACAACATCAGCGGATACTTCAGTATTCTTTGCACAGGTTTTATGAGAATAGAACTCATGTCGAAACAGACGACCTGACGCCTCAAAGTTTCTATACCCTTGTCAAATATGCTCGTGATCTCTCTATTGTCTTCGTACTACAAAACCAAACGAAGTTAGGATTAAAATATGTAGTGTTACAGTTATCAAGTAATAAAGTAGTTATAGAAAAAAAATCTATAATGACAATTTAGAAAAAATATTGTGTCACTAAAAAGAGTTTTGTTCATATCGGAAACATTTTTTTCGCACAATTAATCACAATTTTTATCTCGATAATTTTGCAATCTTTTTCGTGCAAATCGTATTTTACACTTGGACAATCTTAGAGATAAAATTGCAGATAAAAAGAATAGATTGAAGGACAAAATCGTGGACCATCGTAAACAAAAAATATTTGTCAAGTGTATCTTTTTTTGCTGTGAGGATGTGGTAGATCTATGTTTAATGATGACAAAGTGAGTAATTATACCTTTTTCAGCAACGCTAAAGCAGCCTCGTGATTTCCGCAGTATTTCCCATAAACTCCTTGCAACTTATCTGCCATTTTTAAGAAACACGGTGCAATTGTCTGATAATCCTCGTCACACCCCTTCATAGCTCTCAGTACTAAATCCAAAAGTTCCTCTGCAACTTGTATCACCTCCATTATATTTCCGAACAGAATGGTCACGTCGACCCCTCTGGACTCCAAAAAATTTGGGTTGTGCAGGTTGAAAGTCTCGTAAGTGACCTTAAGATCTCTGACGTACTCCTTTTCCGTTATGACCAATTCCGATATGACGTTTTGTCTTTTGTCGGCGCGTTTCTGTTTTTCCGAAACCGTTGGACTTGTTTGACCGTCTCCGTTGGTTCTCTGCTCATCGCCTGAAGTCACCTCTTTGCCAACAGCGGTTTGTCTTTGTAATGGCATTCTTCCGGGTGTCGGCGCCGGAGGTGCTGGCCGATGAGGCTCGGAGAGCCTCTTTGGTCTCTCATCGGCCTCTGTCTCGCTCCTCTCCTCTCTCCTCATGACAACCGAATCCTCGACAACAGGCTCGGGTTTCTCGTCGGAGAACATGTGAATCTCCGAATTAAGGTACCCTCTCGGACACAGCCCGGTTGCACCTTCGTCATTCCTCACGTTTATCCAGTCATCATTGGCTATCTCAACCACGGTCACGGTGTCTCCCTCAGTAACGCTCAAATCGCCGTCCATCTGCGCTTCGAAGGTGTAATCCACCTTGACCAAGGCACCCGGAACTAATATATCGGGCCTGCGGATCACGACTTCCGGCAATGTTCGACCAAAGCTTTCGTCATTGGTCTCGGTACAATCGACTATGATGTTGACGTAGGACACGGGAAAAAATCCTCGTGCATCATCGATCGTACCCTCGAGCCATTCGGTATCGACGTGCTTGACGAGATGAACTACCTCGCCAGCGGCAAAGCTCAACTCATTGGGAAACTGAGCGTTGAATGGGAAGAGAGTGATCGCGTAGGGCTCGACGCCCAGAGGATTGAGATTGTCGTCGGGGATTGAGACCATTGAAGCTTCGATCGCCGGTTGGGAAACTGTTATCGTTGGTTGCGAATACGAGACTGACGAGGAGGTGGAAGCCTCAGGGAACAGAGAATAGTAATTCGGAGCTGGATCGTCGTAACAGTTGCTGTAATGGGCCTGACCGAAGTCTTTGTAAACTGGACCGCCCGCCAGGATGGAGGAAGGCACCAGCTCCGTAGTCATCGGGAGATCATCTGTGGAATTCCGGTCGTCAGGATTTACGTCCAATTGAGACATCGGTGACTCTTCGTGGTAGGTGACAAAAGCTTCAGGAAATATTCCCTTGTTTCCGTCGGATGTTACTCCACAGACCCAACCGTCGTCAAGGATCTCCAGAACCGTCACCGTTTCACCTTCACGCAGATCCAATTCCTCGTCCAACTGGGCTTTCAGAGATGTCTTCACTAGGGCTCTTTTCCGCACGGATTTCTTGTCCGATGGTTTCTGAAGACAAATTCATTGTTTTCTTTGAGGTAAATTTCAGTACTATTACTTCCTGACAGAGATAACTATGTTTTAATTTCTCTTATGTGTTTGTGAGTGTTGCATCGCTCAAAACAACTCAGTTATTTATCGCGTAACAAAATTGTTAGACATACCTTGAGTATGGCAGGATCGAGAAGCCATACGTGTGACAGAGGAAAAATACCAGCACTCGGATTCAAGTAACCCGAGTACCAATTTTCTCCAACCTGCTCAATCCCCACTATAAGTTCACCTGAAGAAAAAATGTTCCCAACATTTTTTTAATAAAAAAAATTACATAATCTATATTTTAGAGAAAAAAATCATAAGACGGACCGTTTACCTTCGTCGAAACTCAAGTCGCCGGGTTGTTCGCCCCGAAATGCCGCCGTTGATACGAAGAGTTTCTCCGTATCGGCGATTTCAGGAATGTCGACTCTGTGTAAATGATTGGACGGAAATTTGCCTCGTCTCTCACGAGACTCGCCATAGCACCAGTGTTTATCTACGACCTTGTGTATCTGCAACGTGAAACGTCACGTTATGACAACGTTCCGTATCAGTGTCAAATTTCTTAGTAATCAATTTATCGATGTAATTTCTCACCAGAAAGTAGTCACCCTTGGACAGGCTCAATTCACCGTCGACGGTGGTGAAAAAATCGTTGAAAACCTTCGTCAGAAGACCGCGTTCCATTCTTCGATATAGTTCGAAAAACGAAAACCAAAAAAAATATTACGTGATCGTGGATTTTACGTTTTGCGTTGGGATGTTTATTGAACGGCTTGCGACATTATCGACGGATTTCTGAGATTACGATCATTAAAGTCATGCTACGATGTCGGAGGCACAGCTGCCAGTGCGTAAACAATCGGTGGAAGGCGTGGAAGGTGGGATATTTGTTGTTAGAATACAATGCGGTTGAACGATCAGAGAGATTGGAATCGCATACGGAGCTATGGAGTATTCTTGGAGGATAGGAATTTCATCTGGGCAGGTCGTTACTGTTGGAATCTACAGTATTAGCCGTCGGTTTTTATGATCGTGACCATTGTAGAATACATTTGCTCAAATGCGTGTGATCACAGTTTGGCAATCATTTATAGTCTTACCGACGATAGTATTCCACATGCACTTGAGGTGAAGGTGGACTCCCCAGTTGTTAACAAGCAACGGAGAGTTAACGAAGAGAATCTGCAATCCAAAAACGTCAATAAAAGGAATTGCAATATTTTAAGGGTTAAATTGCTATTGAAAATGGTCGCACTTCTCACTGTCTTATCCACACAACCGCATAAATTCCTACTGCTGCATAGTTTCTTATACCGGCGTTAATTTTAAGCATAATCTAACCATAGAAAACATGTATATATATGGTTTATAAAAAACAGAGGTTTTATAGTTATGCAATATTGCGTTATTATTCACTGAGCAGATCCGAGATACAATATTTTCGAGGTTACGTTACCAAAACGATAAGTTAACACACCAAAAAAACGTACATAATTATTGAATTTAATAAACGGCATTTATTAATTCAGCAATTATTAATTTAGCAATCGTACATTGAGAAACACTTATCATTGCCTTACCCGGTTAGTCCCACTAATCAAATATTTCATTGGAAAATATCATCAAATTTACACGTATATTTTTACGTCACAATCATCATTTTCTGATAAAACATTTCATCAGCCGGTAGTGTTGCTAACGTGATAGGCATGCGTTTCATTGATGACCGTAGAGCACACTGGTAACTCGAAAAAAGAAATAGTGACCTGTCGCTATTTCGTGTGTTCTTATCTCGTTAACGATGGTTGACAAAAACACCGCAAAGCAATTAATATCAGCATCCGAGTTTGGTGATGCTCTGACTGATTGTTCGTTCTCAGCTCTTTACTCTGGAATTTTTCCTCTCGTGATAAGTAAGTATAAGTGAGTAATGATAATAACAAAAAAAATGTAATACTTTAATTTACTATAAGAGGTGAGGGGAAAAACGAATACCCATGGCAAAACAAACTACTTCTACAGATTCTTCTCATGATTTGACAGGAAAATGATGTGATAATGTCGCGGTTACACAGACCACATTTACATATTTTTGACGGAACAGAGAATCAAGAAATGTCTACTCTTGTATGGTGTGATGCTGGTCTATTTTGCCTCGCTGGCCCGTTACGGCTCCTCGCCTCAACAAATAATTTTCTTAACGGCAATTGATGCCTATACATTTGTTTAATATATTTTTATTTAATATCATTGACCAACCAACAAGAAGATTAAAAAAGACGTTAACCATATAAGATGTAATTAAACATACTATTCAGTTCAAGTGAAAGACAAATTAAAATTTGATAAATAGACAGATAATATCATCAATTGTTTATGTGAATATATATTATAAAATTGTTGGTGACAATCTACATGTATATATTTTTTCAGGTATTGTCACAATTCCTCCTGCTCTTAAGTACGTCAACCGGATAGTCAAAATAATCCCTGAGTTGAATACAGCGATTATCGTTGCATCAACTTTAAGCATTTCTTATTATGCCATTAAAACCTCTCAGGATAGATGTGAATCAAAACTAAGAGCAGAATACACTTATCACAGTTAGAAGAGATGCAGCAGATAAAAAAATTTTTCATCTCTGGCGCGAAAATCGCGAGTTCAACGATATCGAAGAATTTCCTCTTCCATCCAAGTTTCGTTAGCTCACGATTTTTTTACGATTTCACCCAATATTGCGATGTAGAAACGGATCAAGATGACGACGAATACAGAGAACTGAGCAGAGAATATCTGAGTAACACTAGCACAGGTCACAGAACGTTTATAATACAGCCGTACATAAAATGGGGCAGTGGAAAGTTAACAAATACAACGCCTGAGCTACAACTGGATGAAGCGGAGGCCCTTATTAAAACTTTACCAGACTGGTCGGTTGTCGACAAGATTTGTGTACCGCTGCTTACACTGCAAAAAACAAAATTACTCGGCAAAGGAAACTTTGAAAAGTTGAAAACGATATTTCGCAGTAACAGAAATATGGATGCTCTGTTCGTCAGTAAGAACATACTTAGACCTTGTCAAGCCAAAGAGTTGCAGGTGAGTTTCGTTCATTTATCGGTAAGTTATTTACTTAATTTAATTACAAGCCCTGCCCTTTCACATATTTTTAAGTAGTATTGCTATCACAATAGAAATATCTTTTAATCATCTTCATATAAAATTAACTATACGTAATGACATATGCATAACCAGTGGTAATTTTAGTCCTCACAATTTTTGCCATGCCAACTATTATTATTGATATGCATGCTAATACTGTTATTATGGTAGTGGGTAAACGGTGAAAAAATGAAGAATATCCTATTACAAAAATAACAAAATACTGAAATATCAACATACCAGAGTACGTCCATTCTAGAATATCATATACCCGAAAACCAAAACACCAAAATACGGGAATATTAAAATACCTAAATACTGGAATATCGATAATTATACCCTCCATATGTACTGTGTAGATCAATTGTCTTTTGATGCTGTATCTATCATAGTCACGGTAAATTAATCGGTTATGTACAGTGCCATTCATACTTACCGTTTCACATAATTGTTTGCAGGATGCTCTTGGTGTGCCGGTTTTCGATCGTTACGCGATCGTCATTCAAATATTCCGAGAACACGCGAAAACGCCAGAAGCCAAGCTTCAGGTTGAGTTGGCGGAAATTCCTTACGTCTGGAAGAAAATTAGTTTAACGATTGAGGACAGCGGTGGAAGAATTAATTTGATCGAGAGCAGGAAGAAGATTCTGACCGCGAGAGAAACGAAGTTGAGAAACGCTCTGAAGAAGTTGAAGGAACACCGGCAGCTGTTGAGAAAAAATCGAATTTCTCAAAACATACCGAGCGTCGCTGTTGTCGGCTATACGAACGCTGGAAAAACATCGCTTATAAAGGCTCTCACCGAGGACGAGTCGCTGGTGCCGAAAAATCAATTGTTCGCAACCCTTGATACCACTGCTCATCGGGGATTCTTGCCTTGCAGATTAATGGTACTATACATGGATACCATCGGATTCATTCAGAATGTTCCGGAGACTCTCTTAGAACCTTTCATCGTTACTTTCGAAGATGCGATGATAGCAGTAAGCGTTTATTAATAATAATAATAATAATAATAATAATAATAATAATAATAATAATAATAATAATAATAATAATAATAATAATTCTCAGGACATTATAGTTCACGTTCACGACTGCAGTCATCCTGACAAACAGGCTCAGATAGAACACGTTCAACAGACGCTCGCGTCGCTGATGCTGGACAAAAGACCTATAATAAACGTAGCGAACAAATGCGATCTCGCCGAGAAAGGTAGCATTTCGGATTCGATGATAGCGGTCTCGTCGACCAAGTTGACAGGTTTGTTTTCTTTTTCTATGAATTGTCGGTATCGATCGAAATAATGTCGGTAATGAAAACGGAACATAATTCTTTTTCAATCATGCAAATTCGTTCACGTTCAAAAGCAAATTTTTACGCTTCGCGGAATTGATATCTTTTTCGTGTTCGAATTTTTTTCAGTCAAAATGATTCTTAAAGATTTTACTCACTTATCACTGTTTGATAATTGTAGATGCAATTTATTTGACAAAATAACTTTTTTTAGCCCGATAGTACATGTGGCGCATGAAAAATCCGAGGCGTGTAACCTTCGACATACGAAAAATATATATAGTATTGTTAATTCCACTATCTATATATTACATGTGACATTATGATTTTCAAATTTTTCGAACAATTGTAATAAAACTATTTTTAATTTTCTTTGTTTACGTTCACAGGCATAGATGTATTGCGAGCCGAAATTGAAAAGGAGATTTTGGTAGCGACGGGACGAAATTCGGTGAAGATACGAGTAAAGTCCGGTAGCACAGCCGCGGCGTGGTTGTACAAGGAGACCGCAGTGACCAACGTCGAGGTGGATCCAAGGGACTCGCAGTACTTATTGCTGGACGTTATAGCAACAGATGTTCATATGCACAGATTCAGAAAATTTTTGAAACAGTAAAACGGAGTTGTAACGATCTAATCAAATTTTGAACGTAACCCTGTGTAATTCTGTCCCGCTCGAATATAATCGTTGACGTACGAGTATGTTTTTATTTTGACGATTGATTTTTTCACTGAAATAAAACGGCATCGATTCAGGAGCGAGAGAATTTTTTGCAAAGTTTGCGCGCACCGCCCGGTAATTGGTGTTTTTCTCATGCGAGCGACGTGCGCGACAAGTGTTAGAGCCATAAATGCGATTTTTCACCGATTTTCATGTTTAACCGACCATTTGTCGGTAAAGAGGTTAGAGAATCGATGACGATCGTGTTGGGTCTTGTTTTTTAATGATCGGACACTGTTTTATCGATATGATAGAATATAAAGAAAAAAAAAGTGAACTTTTTTGTTCATAAAGAAGCGACTTGAAAATTGTAAACGACGCATATCGCGAAACAATTTTTCATATACGAATCATATACAAGAAATTGTTTTCATTGTTGCTTACGTACAATCGAATGAATCGCGATTGGGCGATGAACGATTGAGCTAGAGTGGTGCAAAATGGACTGGCTAAATGAGATTAATCGATTTCGTATAACACGTTTCGAGTTTGATTCTCGTTCTTCGAGACAGAACATGATTTCCCTGTATTAATTCAGCGCATCCGCTTCAAATAAAAAAAGGCCCAAAATGGTTTCCACCACAATTACCAGCAATAACTAGCGATAAGTCTGATTTCTCACAGAATTCACTCCGCACGGTTACTTTTCAATGATCTTTCCACTATTAACCCTTACCAATCCTTAAACATAAGCGGAAAATGACCCAAAATGGAGAGCTCTTGTCGAGCGAGTCTGGGACAATGAGCTCTCAACCATTTAAAATTTTCCCATGTCGATCATTCCGGTCTGCAAATATCACGCTTAAGAAACAAAAAAAAATCGAATTTCATCTCAATTTCGTCAGCCGAAAAAGCGTCCACATGAGCAGCTCTCATTGGGCCTCGGGCGGGCGTGGGAGATACCGTCCCGTCTTTCCTTTGCAGCTTCGAACGTAGCTGAACCATTAGTACACAGAGGAATCGGCGTCGAGAGCGAATCTTGTCGAACGGTTAGTACATTCCAGTTCCAAGGTACGGCGAAGGGTCGGCGTGGATAGGCGTCGGGTCGTAGATGAAGGGGCGACCGGTGCGAGGAAGAGAAGGGCGGGAGGGGCTTGAGCAGGCGTTCGCAGAGTTCCCGGCTAGCGGCGGCGGAGGCCCCAGTCGAGTCCCGTGAGTCGTCCGGGCAAGCACATACCGTCATAGTCGAGAGACGTTGGGGTGCGCGCGCGCGCGTTCGCGGTTTATATCGTGAAACACGAGAGGGAGAGAGAGAGAGAGAGAGAGGGGGAAAAAAACCCGAAAATTGGCATCGAACGTCGAGGGTGTGCTGAACGAGACAATACAGACGACGGATACGGAGAATCTTACCGGTATAGAGTGACATAGAATAGAAAGGAGACGTGAAAGCAGCCTGCTCGTTGAGAGACTGTCCGAACGACCACGCACCAAAATCGTCCCAAATTTCTTTTCTTTTAAATTCGAATAACAACAACATTTTACCGAGGAGCCTCGATGAATTCCGATGGAGGCTGAAGCCATTAAAAAATAATCTATACGAGTACACGTATCCTATGAGAAAAATTTGATAACGAATTTGCCGACGAAAATTCTCCGGTGTTGTATCCGGCGACGGGGTAGCTGTCACTTCGATCGCCATTTTAGCGCCGTTGGAGCCACGGGGGAATGCGCGCCGCCGGCGTACAGCAGCGCAAGCAGCGGCGGCAGCATCAGCGGCACGCCGAGAGAGGATAACGGCGGTCGAGAGAGCGCTGGACTGGGCATCTCAAAAGTCTTCGAGACAGACACACGAATCTACCAATCCTGCTTCCTCAAAAAAAAAAGAAATATAAATATATATGTATATATAAAATCATATACGTATATATATCATACTAGATAGAAAACAATTTTTACCCGACGAAAGGCGAGAAAGAAAAAAAAATCAATCGACACGAACCAAATTTTTACTATTGTTATTATTGTGTGTGATTTTGTGCGTGTCAATGTGAGTGTTTGGCGTCGTTGTGCGAAGCGAGAACGTAACAAATAAGTCACGAGGCGGAAAAAAGAAAACGGTAGGAGGCCAGAATACATATATATATATACATATAGAGAAGAAGCCACCGGCTCAGCGACGTGAAGTGAGTGTCCGGTGTGAGTGCAGTTTGCGGGGGGCTCAGTTGGATGTATTTCTTTTATGCGACGAAACTTTGGTTCTAATATTAGAAAAAAAAAAAAAAAAAAAAAAAAAATTCCAACTCGTACTCGAACCGGGATTCCACAGGGCAGAGGCTGACACTGCGTTTACCGATTGTAAACGGGAACATCGTAACGCAAGCACGAATATAGTTTGGAATTTTCTACACTGGTTACTCGTCCGAGATATTTTGTTTTGTGGTCTTTGTCTCGATAGTAAATTCGCGCTTCGATGACACACGAGTTTCTCTCGAGCTGCGAAGCATCTTTTTCGTACGAGTGAAAACAAATAAATCCGTTAAATAAAAAGTACGCGGATGCACGATTCGGTGGGAAGGAAAACCGAGAGGGTTGTAGCATGAAATAATAGAGAGGAATAAACGGTTGGAAGAGGGACGCGGCGTGGGCGTTTTGCGGCGAGTGTTCGACGACACCGTCGCTCGGCGCCATACTGGCTCAACGAATATCCATTTCGTTTGTTTCGCTGCCATAATATTTTGCCCCGGAAACTTTTCGTCCCGACGTTTCGGAATTTCGTCCCTCCTTCGATCACGGTACGAGTAATTTTTCTTTTTCCATTGTTCACACATTTTATTTTCTATTTGTTTATCGAATATTATCTTCACGGCGTTCAAAGTGCTTTCGACTGTGATTTTTTTTTCTTCATCGAAATATTGAGGAAAGTTTAATGGGAAGTAAGAGATAAAGTTTGGAGGGGAAAAAAAAAAAAAAAAAAAAAAAAATAGTGTCCGTGCGGGGATCAAAGTGGTGGATATACATAATCGCGAAAGCCTGGTTATCGGGCGACGGCGAGAGAACAGTGCGAGATAGAGGAGAGCGAGAGAACCGGGATCGAAGCAGCGAGACCCAGAGATGATTCTGCGCGTCTGCTGAGGGGCAAGGGAAGTAAGCTACGAGCTACCGAAGGAACGAAAGTCCCGCATCCAGACACACGGTAAATACATTTGTAAATATTGTAAATATTAATATACGCATTATTTTATAGATAACATTTTTATCGTTTATTCAGATTTTTCAATACTAATAAAATCACAATATTTATTTCAGGTTCCTAAAATTCGAGATAAACGATAAAGCGTACGGATTGTCGTTTACAAGTGAATTAAATATTTCTGTATCGTTCGAGTACGAGGTATCGCGAATCCGGAACGCTGCAGATGGTTGTTAATTTTTTTTCGCACACCCGAATCAGTTTACAAAGCGTTCAAGTCATGGAATTGTCCTTGAATTTTTGCATGTCCTTAAAATTGTCCTGGAATGTCCTCGACTTCCACTGATGTCCTTGAATTTTTTAGTTCCACCTAAATTTGAGTTTTTTTTGTTTTAATTCATGTTTACAACATGACCCTGAAAATCTATGCGCGACATGAAATTTCGTAATTTGCAAAGTTTCCATGGCTTTGCGAGGAAAAAAATATCGATAATTTTTAGAATTCAATTCTTCGAGCCAGCCAAAAATGTGAATCTCAGATTTGCGATATTGGTGTATTGTGAATGATTTTTTTTTTTTTTTTTCTCAACCGTTTTCAATGTTGAATCCAATCTCATAATAATCTCCAAAAAAAAAAAAAAAGATAAATTACATAAAACATCTTAACCACACCTTTATATTCACCCCTGCTCGTTGTTCAGCTGGTAAAAAAAAAACTGCAATAAATGCCGTTTCGGAACTGCGGTGAAAAATGAAAATCGACTGGGGAATTTTGGGCGAAAAACTTTATTTCCTCGGCTGGTTTTAAATTTCAGAAGGCATTCGTTACAGGTTTTTTTTTACCTGCGGTATTCCACCTTTCGTCGCTATGTATATTTGAGCATTACCAAAGTCCAATTCCGCGCCATGTTGGCGTTAATAATTTATTAATCGCTACGGCAACGATTATCGTAAATGCGAACACACTCGAGTATTTAGTAACGAAGGGGTTGGAAGACCTCGGTCAACGGCTTATCGGCCTCCAACTCGCGTCTCATATAAACGCACACAGCCATTCGCGTGTAACACAACCGAACGCGACTGCGGCGCGCGTAACCCCGACTAAATTAAATAAACAATATCGAGCCAAAACAAAATAGTCGGTAAATAAAATCAGTAAAAAAAAAGAAAAAAAATAACGATTTAAAATACCAAGCAATATAAAATTTAATCCATCGAGTGGATCGACATTGGGCAATAAACACCTTTTCAATATTAATATTTCCGCGAATTATGTTTCCCCACTTTCGATGAAACAAGCCGAAAATTTGCGGCAAATTGCCGGAGGAAAGAATTATCGTTGATTCTTGATTCTGAGGTCGCGAACGATATCAAAGATGCGCCCGACTTATCTTTCTCTCTCCGTGTGTTTCATGGACCAGTTCTTCGCCGTTCTCATCCACGACCGATTACAAAATATTTTTCTTCGTTTCTCCTCGCATAGACCCGAAGTCTCGAATCGCCGGCGCAGCCCACGGAACACACGAGGAGTTCTTCCCTCGCGGAGTTACCTCGTGCCGAGTCGGTCGTGACTGCGGCGAGTTTGCCTGGCAATCTCGCGTATCCCGACTCGATCCTCGCTGATGCTGCTTAGGCATGCCTCGTCGCCACTCTCGCCACTCTCGCCTTTTACAGAACCGGTATACAGTACGTACGTACTACCGTAACGACCGTCGTTTCAAACAAAACCGTACCTACGCTACGCAACAGTATAACTCCTTACACTCCGCGATCGGATAAGTTAATGCCTCGGGAGCAACCGCGACCAAGGAATTTAATTTCCCCCGCCACCGGGCGACGTAGAGTCGGACTTTTAATAATTTGCGAACGGGGAGAAAGCGATCTCCATTAAATTATATATTTAAATCACGACGAATCTGCATCGATTGTTCCCACTGATTGAAACAACAAAAAAAATTGTCGAGTCACCGAGTTGCCTTCACTCGTGTCCGAAGGTTTTATCGTTTGTATATTTGTTTGGTATGATTTTAAAAAATTGTTTGAAAATAGTAGCTTCGATCGTGTGAGACTTTGACTTTGGTCCCTGAATTCTCAAAGATTTTCTCATCGCATTTTTGATCGGCTTGGTGTTTCAGTCCTTCGAAGTCGGGCGACGTAGAGTCGGTCTTTTAATAATTTGCGAACCGGGACAAAGCGATCTTCATTAAATTATATATTTAAATCACGACGAATCTGTATCGATTGTTCCCACTGATTGAAACAACAAAAAAAATTGTCGAGTCACCGAGTTGCCTTCACTCGTGTCCGAAGGTTTTATCGTTTGTATATTTGTTTGGTATGATTTTAAAAAATTGTTTGAAAATTGTAGCTTCGATCGTGCGAGACTTTGACTTTGGTCCCTGAATTCTCAAAAATGTTCTCATCGCATTTTTGATCGGCTTGGTGTTTCAGTCCTTCGAAGTCGGGCGACGTAGAGTCGGTCTTTTAATAATTTGCGAACCGGGACAAAGCGATCTTCATTAAATTATATATTTAAATCACGACGAATCTGTATCGATTGTTCCCACTGATTGAAACAACAAAAAAAATTGTCGAGTCACCGAGTTGCCTTCACTCGTGTCCGAAGGTTTTATCGTTTGTATATTTGTTTGGTATGATTTAAAAAAATTGTTTGAAAATAGTAGCTTCGATCGTGTGAGACTTTGACTTTGGTCCCTGAATTCTCAAAAATGTTCTCATCGCATTTTTGATCGGCTTGGTGTTTCAGTCCTTCGAAGTCGGGCGACGTAGAGTCGGTCTTTTAATAATTTGCGAACCGGGACAAAGCGATCTTCATTAAATTATATATTTAAATCACGACGAATCTGTATCGATTGTTCCCACTGATTGAAACAACAAAAAAAATTGTCGAGTCACCGAGTTGCCTTCACTCGTGTCCGAAGGTTTTATCGTTTGTATATTTGTTTGGTATGATTTTAAAAAATTGTTTGAAAATAGTAGCTTCGATCGTGTGAGACTTTGACTTTGGTCCCTGAATTCTCAAAGATTTTCTCATCGCATTTTTGATCGGCTTGGTGTTTCAGTCCTTCGAAGTCGGGCGACGTAGAGTCGGTCTTTTAATAATTTGCGAACCGGGACAATGCGATCTCCATTAAATTATATATTTAAATCACGACGAATCTGTATCGATTGTTCCCACTGATTGAAACAACAAAAAAAATTGTCGAGTCACCGAGTTGCCTTCACTCGTGTCCGAAGGTTTTATCGTTTGTATATTTGTTTGGTATGATTTTAAAAAATTGTTTGAAAATTGTAGCTTCGATCGTGCGAGACTTTGACTTTGGTCCCTGAATTCTCAAAAATGTTCTCATCGCATTTTTGATCGGCTTGGTGTTTCAGTCCTTCGAAGTCGGGCGACGTAGAGTCGGTCTTTTAATAATTTGCGAACCGGGACAAAGCGATCTTCATTAAATTATATATTTAAATCACGACGAATCTGTATCGATTGTTCCCACTGATTGAAACAACAAAAAAAATTGTCGAGTCACCGAGTTGCCTTCACTCGTGTCCGAAGGTTTTATCGTTTGTATATTTGTTTGGTATGATTTTAAAAAATTGTTTGAAAATAGTAGCTTCGATCGTGTGAGACTTTGACTTTGGTCCCTGAATTCTCAAAGATTTTCTCATCGCATTTTTGATCGGCTTGGTGTTTCAGTCCTTCGAAGTCGGGCGACGTAGAGTCGGTCTTTTAATAATTTGCGAACCGGGAGAAAGCGATCTCCATTAAATTATATATTTAAATCACGACGAATCTGTATCGATTGTTCCCACTGATTGAAACAACAAAAAAAATTGTCGAGTCACCGAGTTGCCTTCACTCGTGTCCGAAGGTTTTATCGTTTGTATATTTGTTTGGTATGATTTAAAAAAATTGTTTGAAAATAGTAGCTTCGATCGTGTGAGACTTTGACTTTGGTCCCTGAATTCTCAAAGATTTTCTCATCGCATTTTTGATCGGCTTGGTGTTCCAGTCCTTCGAAGTCGTCGTCGCGTTGTGATTATTCGCGGTTTCACTGTACCGCTCTTTGCACCCTTTCACTGCAAGAATTTCCATTTCCCGATGGTGTTGCGTGCAACGCATTGAGATATTCGAGGCTGCCAAAATGGGGGAAGCTCCATGTGTTGCGTCTCTCGGTCGATAATGTGCCAGGAATTCAAAGCGGCGACTCAAACTTATTTCATAGCAATTCACTGACTTACACGCTTGTTTACTGTATCGTGGGAGTAAAAAATTCGTCAGAGACGTATTTTAGTGGCATATTAATGCAATAATACGCCCGTCTCATTTTAATCGCTCGACACATTATTTACACGTGTATTGTTGTGGCGAAACCCGCTACACCGTACCGTATGTGTAAACGGATAAAAAAAAGCCGCTCGCCATGCGCCATTGTTACCGTTTCCGATTACTCTCGCTATCTTAATTACACACCAACCCCAAGTGCGTTATCGACGATCGGTGTTTAATTGTCACCGGTGAGCAAGATCAATTTTTTAAAAATAAACTACATTTTCAACACCACGGCCAGGAGTTTATGCCTGGTCACCTGACCGATAAATTGCATGCTTAGGAGAATTTAATTTTTTTTTTCTTTAGGTAGAAGCGAATTTAAAGCGAAATTATAGGGCTCTTTAGTTTATCGAAAATCTTCGAGGGATTTAGATTAATGGTGCGCCACGGAAAAATGTACTCGGGACGTTTTATACGCTCGGACGACTTGGAAAAAATAAATTAACATTCATGGATTTGAACTGAAAAATTGGCTGTTAGAAAACGTTTATATCGTATATAAAATTTTTATGAATAAAGTAACGAACGAAGTTTAGAAACTAACGCGTTAGAATGCGACTTTTTGGTCGCACGTGTAAGAATTAATAAATCCTCAAAAATTTTGAACATTGTTGGCATCGCCAAAAGCTTACTTTCGTCACGTATGGCATTTCGATTTCACTGTGAATGAACCTGAAAATGCGCATTTGTTCGAAAGTTACAGAGGAATGAACATTGCGGTCGAACGAACCATGTGTGACCACCCGGGCTCGATATACAATCACGAGCAGTTATTTAGAAAACCCTTGACGGTGTAATCGGTGGAGCTCTCGCGTCGTGAACCAGTTAAATAAATTAACTGAAGTCGCTTCTCAGCAACGCAATGACAAAGCCGAATAGTGGATGCACGATAAAGTTCCAAATTAATTTAAACAACTCATTTCGTGACCGTTCTACTTTCAATTTATTTCCGGTACTTCCAGAATAAATGATTCTTTATTTTTGTTTTTCGCTCTTACTCACTCGAGTCAACATTGTGTCGGGAGACATTTGGCTAGTTGGGAGTGTTCAGAAATCCATTGAAAATAAAATGTATGTCGAGCAGGCCGTTGTGCCGGAGAGATAATATTCGTAGACCGGCTTCGCCTCTTTTGACCCACCGTCGCGAATGAATACAGGAAAAACAAAAGTCTTCTTTTCTCCCACGGTCGGATTTAATCTCTCTCGTCACGGAGAGACGTTAATCTCTATCTTCGTGCGGACAAGACTGGGGAAAACACGCTGGTCTACGCCACACAAGTTACCGTGTACAGAAGGCTTGTACACCTTGCTCGCTTCACCGGCAATCTTTCGTCCCGGCACCTGCTAATTAGTTTTGACCCCGTGATTAAACAAGCCCGGGTTAAATTCGAATCGTCCCGGCACTTTCTCCGCGCTCCCGGATAAATCACCGATAGGAATCGGTCGCTGCAGAGTACACGGACTTGGAACTTGCGTACGCGTGTCTTTTTATATGTTCCATGTCCGAGACCTTCGAGCGTCACCTTGGCCGTTGCGAGACGAGGGACAAAAATAAACGGGGTTATCGTTCGACCACTCGCTTCCTCCGCCGCAAACTAAACACACGACGGAGTGAAAACTGGTGGATTCTCGATTGCTCGAGCACGAAACTGGCTTTACAGATGTAAATACCGGAACAAACGGTCTAAAAAAAAAAAAAAAAAAAAAAAAAAAAAAAAAAACCGAAATCGAGGTTCAAAAAAAAAAAAAAAAAAAAAAAAAAGAACGACCACACAATCCAACGTTGGCGCTGAAGACGGACACGAAATTAATTTTGGCCGAGACCGAAAAAAAATTTTTTTTCTCCGGAGCAACAAAATAACTACACGGAATTTTGAAATTAATGCAAAAATTCAAAGCGCTCGAGTTCGAAGGAGCTTTTTGATAGTTCATTGTTTCACATGACGTTTCCATTCCGCTCTTCGCTCTCAACTCTGAACCTCCATGAATAAACTTGTTTGTCCGATAGTTTCTACAACAGGTGGCGCCACTAGTAATTTTAACCAGATTTTTCTCTCAGTCTACTCCGAATAAAAAATTACCGATCACCTGAGAAAAGTTAGCATAGCTCTCGGTAACAAAACACTAGGGCGCTATTAATTTTTTAAACCGTCAAGGAAGAATATTGAGCCACAAAAATAGTACAAAACTCTGCGTTTTTATCGAATTTACGTGGCCGGCCAGAATTTTTCTAACGGGGCAATCGAGGAACATCGATTCTCAGTAAATCGATCGTTTCGTAAATAATTTATTACCGGATCGTTTCAACGGGCTGAATCGATCCCGAAGATCGATCCTTTCCTTTCGAACCGGCCAACCCTATTAATAACGCTCGAAAAGTACTCTTCGAGGCGAGTCAAGTTCGTTACTCGTTTCTGTTACTTACAGACCGGAAATTGGTCTCCGCAAAACACTCGCGCTTAATTTCCCTCTTGTTTCGTGTGTGTGTATACGCGTATGCATTTACCCATTGCCGCAGGAAATGTTTATTAATTGCGGGAGTGTGCCGAGGCACGGTTAACACGCCTCGCTCGGTTCGCACCGTTCCTAACCTCTTTCTCAGCGCCGTGACTCGGCCGGTGCTTTGCGCGTTCCCCTCCGGAGACGCTCGGCCATGCGTAACCGTCGAAGCGACTCAACGACAGCTCGCTGAAGTAAGGGCGCGTGCGTAGAAGAATAAAGGTGTCGCGCGTGCGCGCTTGCCACATTCGACAATTAATTGTTGCGATTAAAAAAAGGGTGGGGGGGGATTAGTGGAAAGATGAAGCTTCAATGAAAATTGGAGGATGCGTGAGTCACGCAGCTCGGCTAGGACAAAGTTCGCGCATTAGTTTTCACTGTCCATTGTCGATTTTTTATTTTTACCAGATGATTTTTTCCGCTTATCACAATTTTCATTCCGATAAATATTGTATTTTTTAAAAATTCTTCTGCGTATGATCTTCCTTTTTTTTGTTTAAATAATTTTCAAAAGATTTTCGTACCATAAATCGGTGATGGAAAAATGTTTTGGAGAAAATTATTGTTATCGAAGTGAGAGGAGAATATATTGGGAAAGCTGAGAGACACTTTAATATTTGCGGTTCCACCGTGGGAATTTTTTAAATTATTTGTCTATACGAAAAATATACAGGACCGCAGTCCACGATCAAAAGGCCTGGAGTGTGTCCTCTATTTTTTACGCCGTCGAGGGGGCTCTCAAAAAAAAAAAAAAAAAAAATGTGAACATTTTTATTCCCGTTCATCCGAAGCTCAACGAGTCGCTGTGGGAAGCTTCGTTACCGGAGGTTAATCCTATCCCCTTTAATATTTTTTTTTATTCGACGTTTAATTTCTCCCGGCGTGTGAACTCGGACTCGTTATACGGAGAAAATAACCGGTAGTCCGCAAGTGGTATTAAGAGACTCGAAGCTCAATAAAGAGCCCCACTACTACCTATCGACGGTCTAATGGATTCGATCAAATTATACAAGGCGTCTCTCGTGCGCCTGCATAGCTTAAATGCTGCACCGGCGGGGATAACGATTGTCGGATCGGCTCCAGTGGTGGAGAAGATGTGGGAAGAGGGTTTTTTCTACCCTCATTATCGTGATCGGTCTTTGAATTGAGATCGCCGGGCACACACGTGAACGAACGCATTGTGTACTACAAAATTGTACAAAATAATATTATATAAATGACAATGGGCCCGAGTCAAAATATTAGGTCTGTTTTAAGCGTACTTTTTAGGCACAGAAATTTGGAATTTTTTCACGGTAAAACCGGGTCTGCGGAATAGGACGCTATGTACAACCAGTGGCCCGGTTTCACAGTAACTTGGGGAGTTATGTCCCATTTTCATACGTTTACCGTCAAACCAGGCGCAAAATAATCATAATATTAATTGTTGTAATAATAATAATATCAATGAAAATAGCACCCTTTAATGCCTAAAGGTCGCGGGTTCAAACCCTGGCCGGAAGCGAATTTTTTTTTTTGTAAAATAATAATGATAATAATAATGATAATTAAATTCGATGAAATTTTTTGATTTATACTCTAAATTTTATTAATAAAATTATATTATTATTATTATTACCACTTTTTTACCGTTACTTTACTTTTATTTTGAGTATTTTTATTTGCTCATTTTGCGCGACGATTTTTCACAATTTCTTTATTTTAAATCTCAACAGTCTACATTGTTGCTATTGTACTATAGATTTATTGATTCATAACATAGTTTCCTTTATTTAATACATATTACTCAACGAAAAGTAGCTTATCGCTTCAATATTCGGTGCTTAATAACTTTAATTTATTCTTTTGAAAACAACAAAATTTTGATACTATTTAAACTAAAACTTGTCAGAAATTCCTGTCCTTGTTCATTACCCAATATTTGTTATTTTAAAAAAATGTTAGGTCCAACCGCGATTTGCACCTGCATCTTAAGTTAGTATAATTTATTAAGATTATTATTATAAGCATGTTTATTATCGTTCACTTCTGAGTGAAACAACATTTTACAATGAAACGAGTACTCAAGCGCGCCTGTTTTATCCACACTTCATTGTCAACATAGTTGTTTACGGTTAAAGCAGGCTTATTACGGTGTTTGAAAATTTTTACGGTAAAAACGGACCTGACATTTCGACTCGGGGGAATTTTCGGTGCGACAGAGCGTGTTGCACGAGCGATAAAATCTCTCGCGACTGTGTCATTACGGGGCAATTGGAAGTATTTTTCCGATGGCACAATAGGCAATCGGGCAAACTTGCCTACGTCGAGGTACTCGGTTAAAGTGGAAAAAAAAAAAAATGCATCGAAATGCATTGCATTAAGATGGGACTGCGATACAAATGAGTATCAGCGGGTGGAATGGTGAACGAGTGGAAAATTGTTTCTGCGGGAATGACAATCGCTACGCGACTGGTGGATGAACGTTCGAATAAGTTTGAAAGAGCTCGGACGATGAGGGGCGTAACTGATGACTTTTCGCGTGCGAGAAAACGCCTTGTGTTTCTCAGCGGTCGATGAGATTCGAGTCCGGCGCACGACGAAACGTTCGAGTGTCGTTCGAGTCGTGACGCATCAAACTGTGGAAAATCACGAGGGGAAAGAAGTAAAATTGAAATTAGGTAAAACAAAAGGGAAGTTAATGTCATCGAAACGAATAGAACGTGATTTGTCTGTGTCGAAGAATCAATAAAACCGTCGGGACTATTCCATAAAACTATCGCAGATATAAAATACTTTGCGAGACTCTCCCCCGCTTGTGTTAGGCAATAAACGTGACGCAGCGTACAATGAGAAAGCGTGAAAATCACGATTAAACGATTACCGGCTCAAATTGATATCTGATATAACACGAAAAATGATCGAATAAATATTAGCCGAGAATTATCGGATAAAGGTAGACGAACGCGCAGCTCGATAACCGATAAGAATAAATAATAATAGTAATAGTATTAATCGCGGCTGCTCGTGTCTATGGATTGTTCAATTTTTTTTATTATTTTTTTCTTTCCCAAAAATAATATATAAGAACGTATAGTTGCATTGTTTCTAAATAGTTTGTGAATTTAGTCTTCGTGCGATGACTATAGAAAATTATAAGCGACCGGTGCATTACGACTGAATACGTCAGAGTCTGTATTTTCCTCACGCGACTATGGGAGAGAAGCCCGTGACGCAATACTAGCAATGGCCAATGCTCGCGCCGTGTAGGAAACCGTGAAGCGCACGAGATTCGTTGATGAGAAATAAAAAGTCGCGCGAGCGGTCGAACGAGAGTAAGGGAGAGCAACGAAACGCCGGTCGGATGGAGCGAGGTGGGAGAGGGCTCTCGACTGTGGAAGCACGACGCGGGCATCGTCGTGCGCGCGGACTCTGCGATACTCTTCGACCAGTTCGGTTACGGAACTCGCTTCGCTGCCCGAGAACGGCCAGTGAGGTATAACAGTCGTGTATAGTTATATACATGGACACACAAACGTACAAACGTTTATATATCGATGTATACGCCGAGAGAGAGGAGATATATAACAGCGGTAGGTTGTAGGACTGCTATTAGAGTCCTAGATTCTCGTGTTTGTATCCGCGAGAGAGCGAGCAAGAGAGAGATTGGGAAAGGGCGAGCGGCGAGAGAGTATCGCGTCGGCAGAGCATCGGGCATAGCGAGGCGGCCGAAGTCCCACGGGGCCTCGGTGTCCTCTGTTCTTCCGAGTATCGCCTCTGCGCACCCGCGCGTCCGCGCATGCGCCACCGAGACTATACCGTGTCTTCCTCCCCACTCTTCCCGCGCCAGCGTCACGAGAGCCTCGGCCGGGTACCCACTCACTGCCACGCTGCCGTCTCAGCTTTGTGCCTCGCCAACCGATATTCCGTCCGCTATTTTTCATCTGTTTTATCATTTGCGATTATTTAGAAGAGACTTTTTTGTTTAATAGGATTATCGATGGATCTTTTTCATTCACTCGATACATCTGTAGGAGAGTATAGTGGGGAACGGTTTTTTTTTTTGCTGGGATTCTTCGCCATTCGGGTCCTAGTGGAGACGAGGAATTGAAGCGTAGCTTTCGACACGGTTTGAAATTATCGATGCATGGACTTTTTCCATGGGAAAAGAATCTTTTCTTTTCGATGTCGGAAATCCAACGAATCACATACGTTGGACTTGTCTTTTCAGTAGCGACCAATCAACACTCGGATCCTTTCTCATTACTCTCCGTCGCTCCCGTCGGAAGTCGTAAAGTCGCATTGGTGGGGGGGAAAAGAAAGGCGCAACTGCGTTCGCCGTGACCGACGAGTGTCACTCGCTGTTCCACGTTGTTTTTTCTTTCAACTGCGTCTCCCAACCTCGAGTCACGTGGGTCTCAGCAGGAACGTCCAGTACGATTTTTTCTATCGTTGTTTGGGCGGTCCGAACGTGATTATTCGCAGCGGTAGTTTTCGCGACTCGTCCTCGCACGGCGAGCAAATAAAATCCCTCGCGATAATTACACTGCTAAAAATATCATGAAACTTACCGCAAGTTTAATAAACAAAATTACATGAAATAAACAGCCTTTATATATGCAATTATAATTCATATAAATCGTATCTAAATTCTTATAATTAAATCTTAAATGTCACACCCGTGTATCAAAATTATCGGTAATGACGTTAAAAATCAAAGGATATTCTTCTTTTTTTAATACAACGTTAACGCAATATCGTTTGATACGAATAAAATTTCATATACAGGTTACGTTTGAAACTTTAAATAGATTTTATGAATTTTCAAACAGAAATCATAAAGACCGCGGCTATCCACGGTTCAGCGACAAATTGCTTATGTGGAATGGAGAATAAAAAAAGGTAAATTACCATGCCAGACGGAAAAATTGTGGAAAGGTACGCTAGGGAGCGCTAGTCGAAAGCCAGCAATCGGAGATACACAGTGAGCGTCGAAATAAAGAAAACAAGTCCTGGAGCAGGAGAGGCTTTTAATAGGCACCAGGAAGCCGATCGACTCTGTGTTCCCCGAGAGAACAAAGAGGACGATCCGGACAGATCGTGACAAAGAGAAATTATGAAAGGAACGGGGAGAGAGTGGACGAGCGAGATAGGAATGAAGAAAGCGAGGAGGAAGAAATAAAAAAAAAAGGAAAAACAAAGGGGGATAAAAAAAAGGAAGGAAAGTGAGATGGAGAAAAGGGAATTTACAGAGGGCGCGCGGAGCCACAGCGGTCCCGAGAGAGACCTCGAGCTTTGGCATTTTCTTCCCCTCCCCCTCGCGACTCTCGTCCAAGTCAGACTCGACCACATCCTTGCCTCTTCTTTTGTCTCTGTTGTTCCCATTCGTTTCTCAATGTTTCTCCGTCTATCCCGTTCATTCACCAGTATACGAGGCTACGTTCTTCTCGGTTTCTCGTTGCGCCTCCTTCGTCCTCCGGACTTCTTTTTTTTTTTTTTTTTTTTTTTTTCCACGTCTTTGGTATTCGCTCTTGAATATCTTCACTCGGCCACACCGCGCGGTCTTCCCGGCTTCTCGTCGCACCTCCTTCGACCCTTATTCTCTTCCTTTGATTCGCCTTCTCTCTCGACGTCTTCGTGTCTCGCTCTGCATATCTTCACTCATACTCGGCCCACGTTCTTCTCCGCGTTTTATTGCCTCTTCCGCTTCTTCTTCACTGTTTTCTCCTTTGGCGTTTCGCTGTTCTCTTCTGAATTTCTTCGCGCATCCTCAATCACCGTTCTCCTCCACTTCCGCCATCGTTCCGTCGCTCCTTCGACTTCTTCTTTCGCCTCTCTTGGCGTTTCGGTGGTTCGTCCACGATTTCTTTCTCAGTTTTCTTCGTACCTAATCCTCGTTCTTCCTTCTCTTCTTCTTCTCTCTTGGCGATGCTTCTCGACTCTTCATTATTCTTTTTTTTATATCTCTTCTCCATCTCCATCTTCTCCATCTCTTCGCCTCTCGCTCCCATTATTCTCGTCTCTTCCTCTCTACATATCTTCCTCAACTCCTCGTCCCTTTGGTATTACCTTCCGAATTAATTTCCTTCGCATCGCACGTTCTTCAATATTATCACGACTTTCCACCTCTCTTTTTTATTTCGATAATTCTCATTCCCCGCTCTTTCACCGCTTCGATCCCTCCGCCATCTTGGATCCTGCTTTCTCTTCCTCCGCGCAACCCACTCTCCTCTCCCCATCTCTTCTCATCATGCGTTACGTTTCTCCGACGGCGCTGTTGTCGCCTCTTGTACTTCTTATCCTTGCCTCTCACTTTTAATGTTCCGTTTGTTTCTTCTTCGCCGTTTTTTTTTTTGGCTCACTTCTCCGACCCCAGTAAAATGTAATTCTCCTCTCGCAGCGTCAATCGAACACGCGCGTGCGCAGACCGGTCGTCCATCTCGTCTTTGTCCTTCGTCCCTTCGTCTCTTTATCGTCTTCTCTCACTCTCGGTCGACAATTTGTTACCTCGCGCGCCGCAAACATCATCTTCCGTCCGTTCGCCTCCTCGCATTCTTATCCCGTTTCATTCCTATACGTGGATCTTCTTACTCGTCACTGACCCGTCTTCCTCTCGCTGTCTCCGCGTCTCAATGTTTTCCTCCGTTTCTCCTTCTCCGAAACTTTGGAGTTCCGTTCGAAAATTCTCACCGCGGCTTTTCGACTTTGAGTCCTGAAACGGACCACGCGGCTTTTTCGAAACTTCGACATCCCGTTGCGTTCTCGAAAGTCGAGGGTAGACTGGTCGGAACTTCCCGACTGCTGTTTCGCAATCCTAACTCATCACCTCGCAGTGCTTTCTAACTTTCGGCTAAGTTGATATTTTTCGGGGCTTGTCCATGGATCTAGTTTTTTGGGGTTTAGTTGGTGGAAACGGGAATTTAGGTTGAATGAAACAGGAAGAGGCGGAGTATTCAATTTCAGTAATGATTCTTTTTGTGGTTGATGAAAGCGTTTGTAGGATTTTGGGTGATCATAAGAGACGATGAGCCAACAGCGAACTTACAAACAGTCGCAAACACTCGTACGGGCTCGTGGACTCGTGTCAACTCATATCTATTCGTATCCACTAATTTCAACCGACATCCACTTATATTCGCGCCTATTCACTCGTATTTACTCACATGAAGCACTTAACCCAAAGTCACCAATATGCGCTCAGACGTAACTTCATTCGCTGACGCTAACTCACCGAAAGACATTCGCATGAGTATTCCGGTTGACACTTATAGATTGCCAATAATGTCGATAATCGAGACGAAAAAATAATTCGAAAATTAAAGTTGAATTCGTGTGTCTGGGTTATTCGTTTTTTTTTTTTTTTTTTTTTCTATCGGACTTCCACCGGAGTCGAGTCTATGCATTCTGGGACTCTGGTGGAACGAGGGACCAGAAACGAGGGTTCGTAATCTCGAAGGCCCTCAGGATCGTCGAGTCCGGACTGCGCAACGTCAGCGTCCATTGCCTCGGGCTCTCCGCTGTCCTTCGTCGGGACTGCCTTGTTCTTTCATTCGCGTTCCTCGCAACCGCGACACGAGTCAGTGTGCCTCAAAGACTCGTATAACTCGCTCGCGAGGCACGTTGACTCTGCCACTACCCTCCGTTCTGCGCCTTTTCTCGCACGATATTTGCATCGTCTGGTTTTTTTTTTTTTTTTTTTTTTTTTTTTAAAAGCAATTTTCGTCACTTTGACGGTAATTACAGTCGAGCCTCTGAGACTCTCGACAAGTCCCGCGCATCATAAAAATTCTTCCATGTGGTGGGGCATTTTTCAGAATCAGAGGCAATCGATTTATTAATTTTTTTTTTTTTTTTTTTTTTTCGATTTTCTGGACACTAGATTTACACGAGTTTTTGAATGAAACGACACACTGAGAGTACGATAAATTTTAGTTTTGTAATCAACGATAAAGAATGAATTAAAAAAATTGCTTGAAAACGTAGGTAGCAGCAAATTTCGGCTTTGGAATGTTCCTTCTATGAGTAATTCAACGCGGCCCCTTCATTGCATCTATCACGACACAGAAAAGAAACAAAAAAAAAAAATGAAGCACGCTCTCATTTCCGTCTTTCGGTCTTTTTGTCCTCGGCCCTCGATCCCCCTTCTTTCCGCGTTACGAGTTGGATGTAAAAATTGTTGTCTTGGCGCCTCTTTCTCGTCGTTCGTGCACACGAGGCTTACTCAGAGAGAACAAAAAAAAAAAAACAAGAAAAAGCTTTCTTTCTTATTCTCTGCCAACACCTTACCTCCGACTCCGTAATCTCCCCTTTCACTGTATTGCGTATTTCTATCAAAAGTTGCCGCCTCTCGAGCCAAAGAGATGGTCTCCTTCTCGGCGTGACCCTCCCGCATCTTTTCCCGCATAACCCCCTCGCTAACATTCGCTCTCTTTTCTTTTTATTTCACTTCCCATCGCACGCTTCCTCCTCTTCACCGACACGCTTGTATCTCGGGCTTTGTTCCTTCCGCATCTTCAGAAACGACCCTCCTCGCGACCACCGGCTCGTGCACGGCTCTCCGACGAGAGCGCGCCGCGCGCGCCCCCTCTCGGAGGCGTCCCCGAAGCTTCGCGAGCTTTCCCCCCCACGCGGTGCCTTCTCGCGCGGCTCTCACTCATCGCCTCCCTTTACCGTGTTAACGGTGTGGGATAGCCGAGTAAGTCCCGCACGATACTCCACCCTCTTTTCTTTCTTCCACCGTTTTTCCTTTTTTCTCAACCTCGCCGAAAGATTAACGCACTGTCACTTCCGCGAGGAGCAGCGGAGCAGCACGGAGTTGCGAGAGGTCGCGGCGGTGTGTTCTTCTCCCCTTCGCTTCCAGACTCTTGTACCCTCTTGTCCGTTCGAGTATACGTTTCACGCGCGTTCTTCCTCCCCGAGTTACCGATCGAGTGGAAGCGAAAACCGAGCGGGACGCGATAGAGGAAACTAGGTTAATCGTTGCTGTTGGTTCGCAACGCCGTGCGAGATTTCTTCTGCATAATCCTTTGGTTTTTTCTCACCTTTTCTTACGGGAAATCTCCGGGTCCCCCGCGGCTTCAGACCGCCTCTCAGATCTACAACCGAAGGGTATGTCGAGGGGAAGTCTTATTTTTGTCCTCGTTATTTTACAGCGGACTAGTCGGCTCATTGGGTCGGAAAAATTTCAATCCGTCGATGCAAATTTATCGGATTAATTAACGAAAGATCCTGGCTGAGAAAATGATCTCACGGGTCTGGAAGATATTTGGAAAGAATTTTCTAATTCTGTCGGTAAAGATTTTTTTGGCATATTATCGACTTTCCGTCCGAATTTGGGGAAAAACTTTTGAAATTTGGAAATTTTGGCTCTCGTCGGAGCTAAAATATAAAGATCAACGTCCGAAGTGAAAAAAACTTGACGTTGACTTTCGAAACACGTGTAACTGATGAGGAACGATTGATGCGAAAGGAAGGAGCGAGAGTTTGTCGCAGTAGTGGATTCGCCATTGGTATTGGATCAGTGGCGAAAACTGGGAGTTCCGCACTCGACGGAAAACTGGAAATAACGAGTTGCGCAAACTCCTGGCTGGGCTTCAGGTGCACGCAGAAAGTACAGAATTGCACGTGGCGTGCGTTGTACACGCGATTAATTTTTCGTGTTTCAACAGTAGTAAATCCGGATGTCGAGTGACGGAACGGCCGGTTTTGATCGTCGTCCCTTGTTCCCGCTTCGACCCTACTATCGAAGTAGGAATATAGAGCGATAATAGTAAATATAAAAAGATAATAAATGCGATAATATCACCCACCGGGTTTCCTAAAAATCTGCTATTCAAAGTCGTTTCTGCCTCTCAAGTACAGCTCCGAATCGTTTGAATGTTGTTTCCGGAATAGGAATTTAAAAAAAAAAAAAAAAAAAACAGATCGATTCTTGAGCAAACTGTTGATGATCGTGACATCAAAATTCCAAAAGCAAAGATCAATCCGTATTATACGTTATCGAATTTTCAAACGACACCGAGTCAACAGCCCCGATTCCGACGAATCTCACAAAAAATGATATCGTGTCCGACGATAAACACCGAATAATAATAACATTTTTTTCGCACAATAATAAAATCAATTAAAAAGTTGTTTCGAACAGAAAAGCTTGGATCGACACGATATTTTGCGTCGTTGTTCAACCTCGTACGCGAGACGACAGTTTTGTGGTCCGATGTTCAATCTTCGTATCGCGAAATGACTCGTCACACTTTGTTTTGAACTATTGTTATCCGAACACCGTCCAGTCACATATTTGTGACTCGGGACTTAATGGAATAATCGTACCTCACACGATGACGTAATCCGGTAGCGCATAGTTGTTTCATGACCGTTGTACATTGTCCACGAGCGGGATTGAACTGTAACGCGGCGCGGGGTTGGAACGTCTACGTTGGCGAGTCACGTACGCTAACGTGCGGTCTTATTCGTGGGTCAAAGTTATGCTAATCCGATGCCACCCTCGCGACCCCGTCGGCCTCCCGACTCGTCTCTCTTTGTTTCTCCTCCCTCTTTCGCTCACGACTCGTCGTGTACTTCCGGTTACGCTGACAAACATTTCGACGAATAACATCGACGAATTCTTCTGCAAACGATTAAAGATGACAATATCGAATTATCCGCGCAAACTGACAACAGGTACACGCTGTCGAAGTCGACATTGTTCCGTCGTCGCGGCAGCGACACAACTTCATCTCACGTGCTATCTCGAGATCGCACGTGGAAAATCGTAAATATGACAATGCCGTCCGTCCACGCAGCTCATTGAGACGTCCGGAGATTGACGCGAATCGATTCCGTCGATCGCGGAATCTCCCTCGGTCGAACGCCGCGCATTCGTCGTCCCGCGCTTTGCGGACTCGTCGAAGGAAACTTCCAAGAATCCTCCATGCATATGTAACGGGGCAAAATATTCTCAGCGATATCCACTCGCGGTATGGAAATTCATACGCAGACACATCGGATAGTTCGCGGTGACCGTGCATAAGACCGAATCTTTTTTCTCCGCCCGAACCCAAACGTCGATTCTCGCAACAAAAAAACTTTCTTTTTTCCTGCCGGTAAAACTTATTGCGGTAAATAGTTTTTTTTTTTTTTTTTTTTTTTTTTTTCAGAATTTTTTTGTCGTTCATGGACGGTAGGAAACAAAAAAAATGATACCAAATCTAAATAATACATTGATTAAAAAATCATAGGATGAAATTTCGTCGGGATACAAATCTGAAAAAATTGTGTACGTGAAAGATGCCGAAAAGATGAATTTGTCGTGACGATAATTCGAAAATATTACTAACAAATAAATGAAACGGAAGTAGTTCAAAAATCTTGGAGTCGTGTACGATGAAATTTTCGTTCGCTCAATGTTCGATTTCTGATGGTCGCTGAAAATTTTTATTTTTTTTTCAGAATTTTTTTGCCGCTCATGGGCGGTAGGAAAAAAAAAAATTACACCAAATCTAAATAATACATTGATTAAAAAATCATAGGATGAAATTTCGTCGGGATAAAAATCTGAAAAAATTGTGTACGTGAAAGATGCCGAAATGATGAATTTGTCGTGACGATAATTCGAAAATATTACTAACAAATAAATGAGACGGAAGTAGTTCAAAAATCTTGGAGTCGTGTACGATGAAATTTTCGTTCGCTCAAATGTTCGATTTCTGATGGTCGCTGAAATTTTTTTTTTTTTTTCAGAATTTTTTTGCCGCTCATGGGCGGTAGGAAAAAAAAAAAATGATACCAAATCTAAATAATACATTGATTAAAAAATCATAGGATGAAATTTCGTCGGGATAAAAATCTGAAAAAATTGTGTACGTGAAAGATGCCGGAAATGATGAATTTGTCGTGACGATAATTCGAAAATATTACTAACAAATAAATGAAACGGAAGTAGTTCAAAAATCTTGGAGTCGTGTTCGATGAAATTTTCGTTCGCTCAATGTTCGATTTCTGTTGGTCGCTGAAATATTTTTTTTTTTTTCAGAATTTTTCTGCCGCTCATGGGCGGTAGGAAAAAAAAAAATTACACCAAATCTAAATAATACATTGATTAAAAAATCATAGGATGAAATTTCGTCGGGATAAAAATCTGAAAAAATTGTGTACGTGAAAGATGCCGGAAATGATGAATTTGTCGTGACGATAATTCGAAAATATTACTAACAAATAAATGAAACGGAAGTAGTTCAAAAATCTTGGAGTCGTGTTCGATGAAATTTTCGTTCGCTCAATGTTCGATTTCTGGTGGTCGCTGAAATTTTTTTTTTTTTTTCAGAATTTTTCTGCCGCTCATGGGCGGTAGGAAAAAAAAAAAATGATACCAAATCTAAATAATACATCGATTAAAAAATTATAGGATGAAATTTCGTCGGGATAAAAATCTGAAAAAATTGTGTACGTGAAAGATGCCGGAAATGATGAATTTGTCGTGACGATAATTCGAAAATATTACTAAAAAATAAATGAAACGGAAGTAGTTCAAAAATCTTGGAGTCGTGTACGATGACATTTTCGTTCGCTCAAATGTTCGATTTCTGATGGTCGCTGAAAATACACAACGTCATTAATTTATCGTTTGAATTCTAATATCGCTAGTTTATTTCTATAAAAATGATAATAAGTATCATTAATAATTATGATTAAAATAATAATAATATATCTGAAGTTAGGTAACGATCAAACGGTATTCATGGGATGTTCCGGAGCCGGCCGAGTACGAATTACGCTGCCATTCATTAATCCACCGTACAAGAGGAATCGTGGCTTCTCGTGTCGGAGTTATCGATTGCAGGCGCGTTTTCGCGAATCCTCGTCGTAGGACGTCGACGTCGACGACGGTTCTATCGATTCCTCCGAGGCATTGGCGCCGCGCAAGCACGTGAGCCGTCCGCGCGTCGGCTCCGCGGCCGAGTGGAATGGCGAAAAACGGTGAAGAGGTTCGAGGGAGAAAGGGGCAGCAAGAAAAAAAAAAAAAAAAACCCCTTTCGTGCGGCGACAGCGGAGCGTCGACTCGTTGCAGCAATGTGTCTGAACGAAGGAATTAAAATATTAGACGGGATGAATTTCGGCTCCGTTCCGAGCGAAAACTACACCGGAATCGGCCAATCCGATGTCCCAAAATTTTAAAATATTTTTTGGTTCTTCAATGAAAAATCAATTTTTTTTTTTTACTTCCGACAATTTATTCGGAGATTTTTTATGTAAACTGGTTCGGGTTTTTCCGACACTGAGAAATCGTATTTGGATAAAAATGTTTTTGCACATCTGTCTTGTAAATAGTTTGTGTTGTTCACCGGAAATTCACAACACGAGTGCATATTGAAGAATTATTTTTTTAAAATCCGCACACGAATTTTCGTAAGCATGATTCTTTGACGAACTGATGATTCGTCCAAATTTTAATACACAAATCTGTCCTTTTGCTCGACGCGTCGTTGACAATTTCGCTCGGCAATGTCATTCGTAAAATAAAAATCTGGATCGTGCGATCGGAAAGTCAACGAGTTCCATTAAAAATTGGCAACTTTTTTTTTTTTTTACCAACGAAACAAAAATAATTCGCAAATATTTTTTGGCCGAATGCTCTCGATTATTCGGATTTCAAGTGAGTTCCAATCTCGCAAAAAAAAAAAAATCCTGCGGTCGATCCACTTTTTGTAATTCTCGCAATTTATTTTTAACGATCACGACCGAGCGATGGATGAATTTTGAAATATTTTTCCCTCGTCTCCTTCGATTCTCCGACCTTGGCCTGAGACCTGGACCGACGTGGCAGCCGATAGATGTCAGAACGTTTGAGTTTATTTCGATAAGCTCGAGAGAGCGGGAGCGAAACCTCGCTGGCCATTTCTCGCGGGAATAGGAATTGCGAAAAAAAATTAAACATCACTTGGACCATCGACAGTCGCTGCACACATCGGTGCGCAAACTCGATGCGTCAACGACGCCTTAAAATAATGTTTCTAAAATTACAAGAAAAACAAAAAAATGAAATCAAATAACCACGAGAAAATATCGACCATAAAATACTGAAAAAATTCCACACGAGAAAAAAATTCCATTGGTGAAAAAAAAAATCGTAGGTACGAATGAGAGTTTATGAACTATCGACGAGGATGAATTTTTGACGAATGGGAAATGTTTTTTTTTCCTTTATTGTAAATGAAAAAAAATGCGGCGCGGCTCTCAAATATTCGTCTCGCGAGAGATCGATCGTCGCGCGTGTCTTCTCGCGCGAATTAATCACGTTGAATGATTGAACGTGTCGAACTTTCTTCGAGCGATCGGTAACGTACGACGGAAATATTCCGAATCGGCCACGTGTACTTGACTCTCGTCGACGTGAGACTTTTTTCGCGACGTTCGTCTCGGCGTTGAGTAGAAAAAAAAAAAAAAAAAAAAAAATATATAAATATATAAATATATAAATATAAATATATATAAATATATAAATATATAATAAATAAATAAATGAATAAATAATAAATAAATAAATAAAATTCGATGACCTCGCGCACGTTGTCGATACGCTGCCGTGTGGCGTTGGCGACTGCGTGCGCGATGAGCGCCTCACCGTACGCTCACTTCGGGTTATACCGGGAAAAATGTCTCTCGAACTATACGTGCCTCGTATGACGGATCGTTTTCCAATCTCTACGGTCGCATCGAATTCACGTCTTTCTCCCCTAAGGACACGTTGAACTATGAATTTTTTTTTTTTTAAATTTTCCATGGACAATTTTGTCGCCCGCGCGCCTATTTATTTCTAACGACCAGCCAAAACACGAGTATGAAAACAATTGATACAATAGAAACATAGTTTCGATAGTGATGCGATTAAAGAGCGATACGATAAAATAGTGAAATTGTGAAATCGAGATACGAGACGATAATTATGTGGGGCAGCGGTGAAACGGGACAATAATTGTATGAGACGATAGCGACACAAGACAATATTAATATAGGGACGACACTGACACGGGAAAATAGTTACATCGGTCAACAATTATGCGTGACAATTGCTCCATGGACCGACAGCAATTTGACACAATAGCCATTTTTTTAAATTCCACCTAACATCACCTCGATGAAGTACAGTTCGAGTTTTGTCAAAACAATGGAAATGCCAAAGAGCTTCTCTCGGTAATTTCGGAAGCTCGTGCAATTCGATTCATTGTCAATGCTTTGCCCATTCTCGTTACCTTCCACGCAATTCAGATTCTTTTTTTCTTCCTCCACTCTAGTGTGTTTTTGGATCTTCAATGATATCCGAAGCATCGCCCATCGGCTACTAGCATTTTTTTTTTTTTTTTTAATTTTTACCTACGCTCTCTCTTTATTGTCTCCGTCGCTGAGCTGTAAAGTTTACGACGCGCCAGCGAAGGATAACCGCGCCGACCGTCTTGGGCGAGTTGTTTCGGCTTGCCGGATCGCATCTGGAGTAGTGGGACAGGGTCGAGGATCGGAGATTGTTCTGGGCAAGGGCTCTCTCGCTCTTCGCGTTCACTCCCGGCCCTCGACTCTCTCTCGAGACTCTCCTCGAGCTCGACAATGCCCGTTCGTTTCCGTCGACGGAAACATCATGAACGACCCGTCGGTCGTTTTCGAAACGAAAATTTGTGCGAGGCGCGTTGCGTGACGGGAAATTCAATGGCGTGTCTTCCGTCCATTCGAACAGGAAATACGCCCTTGTGACTTTGGTCATCGAGCGTACCTGCGCGTCAGGAAGCTTCGCTTCGACCGCGTTCTCGGACCCGAAGCACATAAACCCGGAGGACTCCGCGAACTCCCTTGCTATGCATCTTTTCACGCTTCTGCTGCAGTTAACCGCGGCTATCTGGAACTTCCGGTTTGCCGGTTCGCGAGTCAACGCCCTCGCAAGCTGCGCGGAAGCTCTTGGAAATTTTGCAGGGACGACAGTGCGAATAGACGCGCAACAGTGAAACTTACCCGTGACGCGGTTTCGCGGTCGGCTTTTACGCGAAGCCCATGAAAGCCGCTGAGCTGAGCCGAGGAACACGATAAACATTTATCTGAGTTCCGGTGAAAATAACGAAAAAACATTGAGGTCGATGCTGATTTTTTAATCCCCGAGAACACCTTGAAACACCTTCGTAAAGACGAACGACTTTTTTTCTTTTTTTTTTTTTCGACAAATCTTGCGACTAAAGATATTTTTTTGTGAAAAAATATTTCCATTGAATTTAAAAATCTGAAATATTTCATGCGTCTTCGGAACAGGCGACGAATCATTATCATTAAAAAAAAAAGTTGGCTTTCCTGAAGATTCAACGATTCTCCATTTCATGAATTTTTTTCGTAACGTTTTGCCCAAGGTTTCAGTGACAAAATATTCGCAACGACCTAAAAGTGTGAAAAAAAAAAGATTAATTTCGAAAGAGAAAAAAAAAAAAAGATCTGTTTCTATTCCCGAGCGATATTCATGGGTCTTCGTTCAGCGAACCCGCAGCGTGGCTAAAGCAGTCATCGACAACAACCGTGCTGACCCTGTTGCGGTTGCGTGATTTTTAAGGTCGAATGTCTTAATCCTGCGAAATCGCGGCGTTTATTTCTCGTCGCTCGGTTCCGACAGTTCGCCAAAGCGGGTCTTTTATTTTTTATTTTTTATTTAGCATATCCCGATCGAATCGACGGAGAGTCGAACGGTGGCAAAACGCGTCGTCTTTGGAATTTTCGCCGGTACGCATACCGAGAGAAAACGCTTGAGCCGACGGCCTTCGAAGTTACGCACGATGAATTAGTTATTCGTTCGCTGTCCGTACGCTCGAGTTCCGCGATACAGAGTTCTTTGGCCCAGAGCCGAAACAGGGGCGTTGGAACGAAAGTTGGTGAGCGTGAGACGGAGAGAGGGGAAAAACAAAATGCCACGGTGTTGGGAGAGTCGTCGAGAGGCGTCGAGAGCCGGCCAGGAGAAATAGGACACCGAATCGAGATGGAAGATGCGGCGAGTTTGCCTTGACTCAACCTTGTCGACGACTCAACACCGATCGTCGGACGATCGTGCGGTTTTGCAAACATGTTCACGGAACTCCTCGGATTCGTCGGTAAATTTTATTCTTCTTTATATTCAAATGATAATTGAGAGAAAGAAAACGAGAAATATTTCTTTTCGGTAAGGCGAACTTTGAAATGCAAATAATTCAGGTGGAATTCCACACGAATAATTCGTATCTGAATATTCAAAATCTGTGGAATAATTGTGAATATTCTCGTGATAAAAATCATGAGAATATTCTATTCGGTGGTGTTTGGATTATTTTATCATTAAATTAAATATTAATGTACGATCGGATTCTAACGCTATTCCCGCATCGCTACAATAAATGTAATATTGTATTTATTAAGTAACCGGAAATGGAATACCGATATCCGGCAAAGTACGTGTTGCCTAACTCGAAGAACGTTCCTGTGACTTTGAAAAGTTGTACTTGGTTTCCACTTCGCGACAGAACAAATTGGTAAAAAAAAAAAAAAACAAACAAAAACACGTGCAAGATAAATTCTTTTCGAGCGATATTCAGGATGAGAAATAGATATCTTTTTACAAATAAAATCACAATGTATATAAATCGCCATCGTGGGTGAATAAGTATTTATTTACTGCGGTGACTAATGATTAATTTTGGCGATAGATTAGCGAGAAATATTTGGACGTTCAAGCTTAACTTACACTGTGGAATGCCAGACAATAAAAGACCGTGCAATGTACCGACTTTGTTCTCCTTCATAAAATAGTCTTTTGTTTTTTTTTTTTTTTTTTTGACCTCTACGTTGCCGTTTCTTTTATCTTTGGCGAATCTCGCGTTACCCAGCGCTGAACGACTCGGGCCAGCAGCTCGGGGACGAGTCGGATATCGATGCGGAGGATTTCCGAGAGTCAAAAGGGACTCTCCGAGAGCGGCATTCTATGGAATTTGGATGGACGCGAATTCCTCGCCCGAAACGAGAGAGCTCTTGGACTATCCCATGAATGCACGTCGCTTCGGCGAGTGTGTACCGTAGCACAGTCGTTTCCCTCCTTAATCTCTTTGGTTCGCGTTAACAAAGGAAAACTCGGCACGCTCGATAAAAGTTTAACAATATGTTCTTGCCGACGGGGACACTTTTTCGAACGCGTCGAATTAGTCGCTGTACGGACCTTTCCACAGACACGTGTCACGATATTTAGCAAATTCCATTTTTTTCGCAGGATTTTTATTCAATGATTTTTAATTAATCGTTTCAGTTCCGTTCCCCGTGTCCCGACTTGAGGCAAAAAAAATGTTTTTACCTAAACTTCCATAGAATGTTTCCATAGAATGACTCCCATCAACGTGGACCAAGTTTGCTCGGATCTGCATCTTTGGTACTGTCGTTTTGCGTGGATCAGTCCTCTCGCATTGGTTTCACGTATTACTACGCACTGTAGTGCCGCTAGGGTAAAGTCCGTGCTTCGCCGTCGGTCCGCGAGATAAACGGACGACGAGGACGCTACAAACCACTGTCGGACCGAACTATGCATCGCCGGCTCAAACCCCCCCCCCGTTTCGGTGAGGGAAACCGGGAGTTATATCTCTCACGAGTGTGAGTCGCACAGTGTCGAGCGATGCATGCACGCGCATTCCTATCTCGCGGCGGTCTCCGCAGCCGCTCGGCTTGGTTAACATTCGTACGTATGCGTACTCGTTACATCAGGGAGCACGGATGAATAGATAGATAGAGGGGCGTACGTGTGCGTGTGTGTGGGTGGCGTAGGCCCATCGTCGGTCCCGTATCATTCGCCTCTCCCATCCCTATCTAATAAACCAACGACGACGCCGCCGACGACGACGATGACTACGACGACGACGACGACGACGACGACGACGACGACGACGAGGACGACGAGGACGAACGGATGTCGCGATAACACGTTCCAGAGAGCGCGTGTGTCATGAACAATGAGAGTCTCGCCAGTCATTCGTGTACCATTCACCATGGACTATATATAACGCGCATAGATTCGCGCAACGCGGAAATCAGCGATAACGATTTGGAGCGATGAGAGCTTCGTTCCGGACTCTCTCCGCTGAATTATTTTTTTTTCCCTTTCTTTCGCATTTCCCGTGCTTCGCGAGGGTTTCCGCTTATCTCCGGTCGTCCATTGACTGCTGGAGTCCAAAGTATGTAGAGTTAGTGAATACTGGAATTGTCGTTTGCATTTGAACAATATTCTCTCGGTCGGTGTGTTTAGAAACGGTCGGTACTGATGGCAAGTTTTTTTTACATAAAAGTGAAATTATGCTGTTGGCACTAACGGATAAAGCGAATGAATCGGGACGGTTGTTATTGTGACAGTGGGCGGTTGTGTCGTTGGGCAACGGAACACCGGGTGTTTGGGTTCATGGAGTTTGGGGCGCTAGACTTTGGTACGCCAGACTTTAGGACGCTAGACTTTGGGGCGCTAGACTTTGGGGCGCTAGACTTTGGGGCGCTAGACTTTGGGGCGCTAGACTTTAGGACGTTAGACTTTGGGGCGCTAGACTTTGGGGCGCTAGACTTTAGGACGTTAGACTTTAGGACGTTAGACTTTCGGGCGCTAGACTTTGGGGCGCTAGACTTTAGGACGTTAGACTTTCGGGCGCTAGACTTTGGGGCGCTAGACTTTGGGGCGCTAGACTTTAGGACGTTAGACTTTGGGGCGCTAGACTTTCGGGCGCTAGACTTTGGGGCGCTCAACTTCAGGATGTTAGACTTTGGGGCGCTAGACCTAGGGGCGCTAGACCTAGGGGCGCTAGACCTAGGGGCGCTAAACTTTGGGGCGCTCAACTTTAGGGCGCTAGACTTTGGGATGCCAGACTTTGGTGCACCAGACATTAGGACGCTAGATTTGGGGGCGCTAGACTTTGGGACGCCAGATTTTGAGATCCTAATAATTCAATTGATATAAATGATCGTATTTATTGAATTTGGTATGTTGAGATATGGATTTATATGGAGAAAGGAATAAAAGTAAAGCCTTACCGGAGTTGAAAAATGTGCGATGACAAAAAAATCATTTCGACTGTCAATTTGAATAATTGGATCGACTGAATAAATCCGTGTAACTTGAGGAGGTGTCAAGAAATTTCGTTGGAACCCGTCGTGATCGGAGCCAGAGATCGAACGAGCCGATTCCGGTGTGCAACGAGCCGGTCCCCGTCGATCGAGATTCAAAAGATTTCAGCTGTCCCCCGGGCTCGTGACACCGTCGCACATGCGCGATATAGCGTAACAGGGATTGTTTCTCGCGCTCTATGCCCGGCCAGCCGGGTAACACGATATTCTCTCGCTTCACGCCTAGCGAGCTTTGCATTTTCTAAAAGGTCTCGAAACGCCAGTACACTCTGCACGTCACGAATCGTGATTGCCGGATAATCGCAACTTGGTTGAAAAAAAAAAAAAAATTACCCCCATATATATATATATATAAAAAAAAATACCATCCGTCATGAAATATTTAACGGTCAGCAGAAATTTTTTTTCAAAGATTGAATCAAATATTTTGTTATTCCGCGATGTAAAGCGTACTTCATAAATATTCAATTATTCATATTAATTGCCACGATTCATCAGTCCATCGTTTTCGATATGTCTATTAAATGTTTAGAATTCTCAATCAGGCGGCGTTTGAGGGAAATCAAGCGAATCGAATGAACGGTAAAAAAAAAAAAAAAAAAAAAAAGTCGTTCTCGAAATGCAGCCGAGGAGGTGCGAGGAAGGTTTGAAATATAAGAGTAACGCACAGCGTATACCGAGTAGCTATCGAGTTTTAGACGTCAAGAAAGCGCGACGTGGTCGCGCAGCTCAGATGAGTTTCTTTCACGTGAACGGGACTGGGCGGCGGTGCGTCGAGTTTCCCGCTCTCCGCACGCCGTGGTCCCTACGGGAGCGAGGGGGAACGTTCTTGTCCTCACCGCTCACCCGAGACCTGTCGGCGAAGCGGAGCCCCGTCCGTGCTGGACTCCCTGAAACTCGGGGATATCGCGTTACTCGTCGACTAACGTATCGTGACTACGACGACGACGACGACGACGACGACGACGACGACGACGGCGAACTCGCGACGGCCACACCGGCAGAGAGAACGCCTCTAAATCGAGTTGAGAGTGTTCTGCGTGCGAAACGAAACTCGAGTAGGCGCTCGGGATAGAATTATGTGAAAGGAATTAATAAAGATCTTTCTTTCAGCGATAGCAAAAACAACGACAATATTAACAATAGCAATGGCAACGACAGAAATAAAAATTTTATACACGAGATTTATTTCATCTGGGTTCGAGGTGTGCGAAACCTGGTACTTTCGAGAAAAAAGAGAGAATGTTTCTACTTTTTATAAGAAATCGATCTGGAATGGAGAATTTCGTTCGATTAGCTTAGAAAAATAGTTTAGTATATTTTTGATAGACATCAACGTTTTTCGCGTTCGAAACATCGTACTTGAGCTTTTTTTCGAAAGTTCATTTGATAGCGCAACTTTTGTGTCTCAAGCGTTTTTGTGTACAACCGATAGTTTTTGAGATATTGAGCTTTTTAAGAAAAAAAATTCAATGTTTAAAAAAAATACGATTCGAGAACCAAAAAAGAATAAATAGAATAATCCCTTCTCGATAATCGTAAATTGTGCTGAAATTACAACTTTTTATTTTGGGGACTGTAGACTTTTTATTATTTATTTTATTATTTATTTATCCGTTTAAAATTAGATACCTCGTATATTTTAGAAAATTATTTTTAAATTCGAAAATATTTCGTCTCAGATTTGCTTAACGAGAGTGCGATTCAAAAATTAGCGAAATAAACAAAAAAAACTGCATGTCCGCGATGGTAGGAATAATAAATTCTTTCCGGAATCCCTTCCGTAAATCGGGTATCGTCGACGTCTACTCCGGCAGGGTTCCCGCAGAGCGTTAACGTTCGAGGCGTTCGGCGAAGCGGCTGCTTGCCTCCAGACGGCCTCGACAATGTTCGGCTCGGTGGCTCGTTTCTCTGGCATTGAGTCAGCCCTCCCCCCTCCCTCGCGTCGAAAGCCGAGCCTCTCGCCGAGCGCCGTTCGGCGTTCGACTCCGTCGCTCGGTAACGTCTGGCGGACCATCCCCTCTCCCCGCTGTGTGCGTCACACTGGAGTCAACCGGCAACGCCGTGGCTCGCCCGAGCAGTGTTCTCGCGAACTTTGTACGGGTAACGACGTTGCCGCGTATCGGTGCTGTACTTCGCGTGACCGACACGTGCCCCGATCGGCACCGATCGTCAGTCTTTCGGGTCTACGTACAGAAGCACACAGCACTGTCGGGTGGACGAGTTTTTTTTCAACGATTTATTACGGGTTTCGTGGAAAAAAAAAAAAGAAGAGAAAAAAAATCCTCGAGTGAACGGTAACGGAGGTCACGTGTTGGAATGTAAAACAGTGAGCGTGAATCGAGCTTCCCGAGGAACGGATAAATAATAAAAGCGTCTTGTCGAATTCCTAGAGTTTTACACGAATTATTATATTTTCCAAAATTTTAGTGATGTTAACGTTATTGTTTTGAATTTCACCGATTCCATTGCTCGACCGAATATTTTCTATATATTGTTTTTTTGTTTTGTTTTCATTCCGACTTGGAGAAGTGTTGAAAAAGTTAAAAAAATTTCGTTCGCGCTCTCGGTGAAAGGCGATTCACAAGTTCACCGGGTGAATCGTTTGTTTACACGTGCTATCTCGGCGTTATTGTGTTTCGCATCCGGTGTTTCTCGAAGTGGCGATGTGTAATTCAATCCACCCTTGTGCTCTCTAATTCGACGGAACTCATCGTGTCTCGCCGGTGACGAATTCACGGAGGATAAATAAAAATAATAATCACAATATCGATAAATCGTTCTCCGACCAGTGATGCGATTATGTACGTTGTGGATTATCTGTACGATGCTGATGAGCGGATAACCTCAGCGACGGTGATCAATGTGAGCTGATAGGGTGATCCGTTTCATTGCCTAGAGAAAAATTGTCTATCGCCGTTGCTGAGCTCGTAAGGTAAAATTTCATCCGAGTTTTTTCTTCAATCAAATTTCAGGATTTTTTTTTTTCCTCGACACGTAGATCTAAAAATATATTCGTTCATGGTAAAAATTTATTTCAAAAGATCGTTTAATTCCCGAGCGATATAAACATTGACCTATAATACGCTACATTAGTGATAATCTTTCTAGCGACCGTTCAACATATAAAAATAGATTTATTTCTTCCTCATGAGTACTCAACACTCACCTCTTTAGTACTCACGACTTGGGTACTCAAAAAAAATGTAGTATTCACACTTTAGTACTTACAGTGTTTTGAGTACCGAAGAGTTACTCGCAACTCTAATATTCCACAAGTATTTATTACTCCACTGCTCGAGAAGTATTCACCACTTCGGTACTCGTTGAGTACCCGCATTTGAACACGCAACAAATACAGAAGCTCGAGCGAAAAACTCTAAATTTCTGTACTCGAAAACTACTCAATACTCATCGTTTCGATACCCCGGAAGTACTTGCAACTTAACTATTCGAGAACCATTGAATACCGAGTATTTCAGTACGCTAGAAGTACTTGCAACTTAAGTACTAAAAAAACTATTTAAAGCGCACTATACCAGTACTCAAGAAGTACTCACGACCCAAGTACTCAAAAAGTACTCGTGGCCCAAGTACTCAAGAAGTACTCACGACCCAAGTACCCAAGAAGTACACGCAGTTTAACTACCCGAGAAGTACTCACAGATTAAGTACTCAAAAGTAAGTACTCACGAGTTAAGTAAGTACTCAAAACGTCTGTACTCAAGAACAAATCCTGACCACTTCACGACACAAGACCGACGAAATACTCACCACTGTGAGTACTCGATGAGTACCCGGGTACTCGGTAGTTCGGTACTTGAGTACTGTCCTTTACTCATTACCTCGATACACGCTTCGGTACTTGAAAAAAAAAAATGTCCAGCTCGAAAAAAAAATGATGAGTTACGAACTTTTTTTTTTTTATTAATTTTTTTTTTTTTTTTTCAATTAAAATTTTATTTTATTTTTTGAATTAAAATTTTTTTAAAAAAATTATCATGGTGCTCGTTATCCATCAATGACGAGTCGAACGACGATTTTCACGTCGCGCTCTAATAGCTTCCGTCGTTCAATCGACAATTTATCAATTCCTCTGTAATGGACCGCTTTAAATATTCGGACCGGTAATGTGGAACTCGGCCCTGCGAGCGGGACGGTTCGCACGGAATCCAATAATACAGCGCTTACAGCGCCGGAGTACCGATCGGAAAGTAATTAATCACAATTAGCTCACGCCCGCCCCGCGCTCCAGGGACGTATTGTGACGATACCTTTTAACATTTAATTTGCATATACGAGCCCTGCAATGCGCCGTGACTCTCTCTCTCCCCCCCCCCCCCCCCCCCATCCCTCGTCCCGACTCGTCGACGCCACTCCGCGAGGCCTTCGTGGGAGAGAGAGAAGGGAACGAAGCCCGTTATTGCGGAACCCCGCGATGTATTATAGGCGCAGAGCGTGTACGGTATTTACAATAGCTCGAGACATCGGCCGGAATATAGACTAACGCGTAGAGTAGCGGCAGATCTTGTATGCATTGGGTACCGCTGAGAGCATTGCTCGACTATACACATCATCCGGAGAATGTAGATCGGCTCTTTGTGTATGTTAAACACTCGCCGAGCTTCGCCGCCGGATAATGCATAAACGGCACTGACTGTCCGCACCGCGGTGTTTCGCCGATCGGGCGAATCGCACCGACCCTGCCGTTTTCTTTCTCGCGAGTTTCTCGGCGATCCACGCCGGACACCATTTCCAACACGATTCAACGTCCGGACCGTTCCGGACGGATTATCGCATCGTAAAAAAAAAATAATTCATTCTATCGTTTGTCCGACACGTGGAATACATTTTTTTTGGAATAAACTGTCGATCGTTATATTTTTTAAAATTTTTATCGGATTTTTTTTTTTCTCGACTAAATTCGAGCAATATTTTGAGCTTTGATTTATGGTATTCGTTACTTCGAATAGTTCGCGTCAATGACCGATCAGTGTAATTTAAATTTGGTGAAATTTCGAGTTTCCGTGGATTTAATTTGTGTGATTTTTTTTTTTTTTTTTTTTTTTTTTTTTTTTTTTTTTTTTTTCACCGTGTGTAAATTCGCGTGGTGCACGCACGATTGAATACCTCGTGAAACGCGGATTGGGGGAACTTGTGGTTTCAATGGGTCGGTGAACATTTTCGGAAAATTCGTCCCGCATTTATGGAGCTCGCTATAATGCGAAGTTATTGAAGCAAAGCACAGCGGAATTGAGCGGGGCGCGGTTTATGTATTCGCGGATCGGCGCACATTTTGGTGAAATTTGCTTCTGCATTATGAAGCCGTTTTCCCCTCGAATTTCGGAGTGTTCCAAAAAAACGTTGGTAAAAAAAAATTAAGAAAAAAATGCTCGATCAATTTGAAATTCCAACGAACTCAATAATTCGACAATTTTCCGGATTTAATGGAGCGAACCGTTACGTAATTAATACAACGAAAATTATAGAATCAAAGTACATTTTATTTTTCATTTTCACAAAAATATATCTCGAAAAATTCTTGGCTCTTTCGAGCGCGGTACGAGTAATTTTCACGCCGCAATTCGCTCGATTGCGATGCAGAGATTATTCGTTGCTGACGCATTTTTATCCGAAAAATTCGACACATTTTTCAGAATAGAAATTTGAACTTGTCGTTTTTTTTTTTTTGTCAGTACATTTTCACCGTGTAATGATTCACGGATCGACGAGTGCGTTTCACTGATTAACCAGCGAATTATTATCTCACAACGGTCAAGTCTTGCTCTCGCTCGAGAGAGCCAAGAGAGCGCGTCGTATCGCAGCGTGACGAAGAGAACTCGCCGGCGAACCTCGTAACTGTCGCTCTCGAAGATCGCGGCTCGTACCTCGTCGAAAATTGTGCGATTACGCGGAGGTAGTTAAGGAGCGTATATCTCCATTAGTGTCGGGCTTTAACGTTCGCTCGTACCGCTCGATCCTCCCCCCCCCCCCCCCCCAGTTCTCGAGTTTTCGACTCTCTGTTTTTCGCCCCCCTTTTTTTTTTCAATCTCCATTCCCCTCGCTCATAGACCGAATTACAATTTTTTTGACGTAGAACAAACTGTTGGATAATTGTGCTTAAGTTTTTTTTTTTTTTTTTTTTTTTTGTTTGGTGAATTTATGACTGCTTCAAAATACTCGAATTTCGGAGAGGAGAGAGAAAGTTTTTTTTTGCTCGCTGCGTCTCGTGTTTCTTGATCCGCATTATCTTCATAAAACGAAACGTTAAATAAATCAAATTTAAAATACGAGTTGGTCGCTTTTTTTTTGAATTTCGGGAAAATTGGAAATTTGGGATGATAGACAAAAATAACTGAATACGTAACCCCACCGTATATTCTGTTAGAGAGGAATTAATGATTTTTAATTCGATTATATGGATTATAGAGAAATTTATAAACTTTTCGTTGTATCGGGGATTTTTAATTTTATTGGTTCAGATTAGAATATGTTTTTTTTTTTTTATTTCCATCAATTTTTCTGTGAAATTATGACTGCTCCAAAATACGCGAATTACGGAGAGGAGAGAGAAAGTTTTTTTGCTCGCTGCGTCTCGTATTTCTTCACTCACATATCTTCATAAAACGAAACGTTAAATAAATCAAATTTAAAATACGAGTTGGTCTCTTTTTTTTTTGAATTTTGGGAAAATTGGAAATTTGGGATAATAGACAAAAATAACTGAATACGTAACCACACCGTATATTCTATTAGACAGGAATTAATGATTTTTAATTCGACTGTATGGATTATCGAAAAATTCATAAACGTTTCGTTATATCGGGGATTTTTTATTTTATTGCTTCAGATTAGTACCAATTTTTTTTTTTTTTTTTTTTTTTTTGTAAATTCATCCTGCAGAGATGCTTGCATCGCACGATTTTTACCTCGTTCGACCCTCCTGTGATTAGTCTGTCGTTTATGTGGAGCGTCGATTTGTCGGAGTGCGTCGCGCGAAATTATTTAGAAAAAAAAAAAAAAATTTATCCCCTTCGACCTAACGAGACATTGGACCGCGAACTCACCGCTTCGAATTTTGTCGAGCAGCGCATAATGCGATAAATCGCTGCGCTCGGTAAGCGGCGTGAGAGCATTTTGGAGCAGAGGGAGGGTTAAAACGCCAGCGAGTTTACGAGGTCGAGGACGCTACGGCGAACCTAGCGCCCAACGTAATTAATCCCTGGATTAGAGCGTCATTGTGAAACGGGGATAGCTCCGCGCGTCGATTATACCTTTCACGATTTGTCATACACAGCTCGTAAACTCTGCAGGGCGGCAAACGATTTTCGGGAAATAGCATAATTCCGGGCGATACGGCAATCTTTTTTTTTTTATTTTTATTTTTTTTTTTAACCGAGACAACGAGCAAGTGCTTTGGGTGAAGCGTAATTTTCGGTGAAAATTCGGAAATTCGAAAATTTGAAAAATTTTGAAAAATAAATCGAAAACATAATTACGGTAAAAATACCGATACGTTTTGCACTTTGCAGACGATAATAAAAAATTTTCACTCGTAAGACCGTGGTGATTTTTTTTTTTTTTTTTCGTTTTTAATTTAAAAAATGGGTCTCGTCGACCGTTCCGTTTGGACGATGATAAAAAAAAAATTGGTTCCCGGTAAGCGATAACCCAGGAGACTCTTAATCTCATCGTTTTATATACTTTTATCCTGTAAATTAGTTTGAATCGAGGAATCTGAGCGAGGATCGCGCCGCAGCACCGTTGTTATCCTTTGAGATACTTCGAATCCCCCGCGAGTCTCTCGCCAACTCACTGCAAACCATTTTCTCACGATGCACCATTTAAAACAAAAAACGTTGAGATTTTTTTTTTTTTTTTTTCTTTTCTTTTTTTTTTTTTTTTTCTTAAGAAAATCTTTCTCTCCGATCCGACTTTGTCGCTCGCGGGGAAAAAAATCCAACCGGATCGAGGATCAACGAGAAAATGGTTATGTCCAACCGGAGGTAATCAGTTCTTCGAGCGCGCAGACGATCCGTCGAGCCCTGAGCCGAGGGACAATCGACTGCGGTCTCGATGCGCGGAACTTTTTTTTTTTATTTTTTTTTATTTTTTTTATTATTATTATTTTTTTTTTAACTATCGGCGTAAGAAACGAGAGATTTCCCGGGAAATCTTCTTCTCCGTTCCGGACCATTCTTCCCCGCTTGTCCGACCATTCCCTCTCTTCATCCGTCCGTTGTCCCTTCGCCGAAGGGAGAGACGAGCGGAGATAGCGCAGAATGATTCCGGACGATAAGAACCGAGATGTCTCTCGTCCTTTATCGTTTCATTCGCCCCGCTCTGCGCTTCCCTCAGCTTCGATGCTTCCCGCCCTAAGCTTCTTATCCGGAGAACCGTGATTAACCGCCCGACTCTCCCGCCCTTCTTCCTTTACCTTCTTCCTCTACCTTTCGGCTCTCGCGATTCCGTTTACTCGGCCCTTCTTTTTCCTCAATCCCTCTCGCCGACCTTCTTTATTCCTACCTATATTTCCGCCTTATTCTCGGTACAATCTCCGCGTTTCGCACGCGGTCGCCAATTAATATCTCCGGTCCACCGATGCCACGGGAACTGACTAATTTCGGAAACCTCCGACGTACTCCGTCCTGCTGGAAACAACGGGTTTCCAATCCCTTCGGCTATTTTTGTTTTTTACCTTTTTTTTTTTTGCTGCACCGAGTCAGAGTCGCTTGGCCGAAACACCCCGACGTCTTATTTTTCTTTATTTTTTATTCTGCCGAAAAAAATACCAAAGTACCCGGCTCTCGCCTCGTCCCATCGAGTACCATGAAGTACCAAATATTGGTATTTAAATTAAAAAAAAAAGTATCAAACCCATCGGTTTTTGAGTGCAGCGAGCCTTCGAGATTTCCGGCAGATTTTTCACCACTCGGTACGTTAAATACGCCGGAGAATCTTTGTGCATTTAATCGTGTATTACGTGAAATAGTTTGAGGACTTGGAACGCAAAAATGGAGCTTTTCTTTTGGACTTTGTCGAAGTAAATATTGGTCGGTAAATTTAATTACGGAGAATTTTCCGTAAATTTCTTCGCGATCGAGCTGTTTCGCGTCTTTGAGATTCGAAATGATTTCGAGAACGGTTCGCTATGGAATCGTACCGAGGCGCTCGCCGGTCGCTGCAAAAGACATTGCCGACTTTGTGGTCTCCCGCACACTGCGGAACGTCAATTATCCTCTGTGGATAATCGAGTGCCGGGCATGACACCGAGCTTCGGCTTCATAGAATTGTATCGTTCGTGTGTTTCCAGGCCGCGGGCATCGACACGTGTTGTACCGATGTGGACTCGACATGAAACGCGCCTCGATATTCACCACAACGTGGTAACGCGAAAGAGCGAGAGACCATTGCACGAAAGTCGCTTCGAGTCTCTCTCGAATTTATCCGAGAGTCGACGACGAAACGGCACCTTATTTGGAAAGATTTCTGCGATCGGCCGCTGACACTCGTGTCGCACACTGCAAATTACTATTATTCGAGGAAACGAGGCTCGAATTTTTGGGTCGATGAGTCTTCGCGATGAAAATATTTCGATTTTTTTTATTAAAAAAAAAAAAAAAAAAAAAATTTCTTCCATTTAATATGTAATTTAGATATTCAATTTTTAATCTGGAATCTGAGTAAGCTTTGTCAAATGGAGAAATGTTTCATTGTTTCTCGCTCTTCAAGCTTTGCTCTCGGTAATTCGTTTGGAGTTTGTGAAATTATTTTGTAATCAATGACGCTGATGGTTGATTCACGACTTTTTTTTTTATTCCTCGCTCTACTCCGTCGCATAGAAAAAGAAGTCCCTTCGTCGTGTCTCTTGAGATTCAACGACTTTGTGTTTCTTCATGAGTTCGTCTTTTTTTCTTTTTTTTTTCTCCAATTTTTCTCCAGCGAGTTTTCGCATCTTTGAGGATTCACTCTCGCGCTTTTCGCCGAGATCGCATTACTATGAGTGTCTAACCGTACGCGCGCACACGACCGTGCTTCGCACACGGTGCTCTCGTCGTGAACGCGGACGCCCTCGTCGCCTCTGTGAAAAGAGAGAGTCGATGGAATCTCGCGGGGCGACGCGCGGTTCGCGAATCACCCGACACTGGCACAATGCGATTCGCGCAAAGTCGCGGAGACTCGGCTCTCCTTTTCTTTGGCGGTCGGCGTTGTCGGCCGTCGTGTGGCCACACAATGAATTCCAGGTGTGAGAGGAAAAGTCGAGGACGAGGCGAGGCGATGCGAGCCGCCGGGCGAGGAGAGAATCTCCGACTGGTGTCGGAATGCCGGATTCTTCGGGCGTCTCGCAATTGTTTTCTCTCGACGGTAATTACGACGGTGGGATTCGACGACCTTTGCACAACGCCGATGCTCGCTGTGCGACCTAGCTCAACTTTTATGTACGAGGAACGTTCATTTTTTTTTTTTATCGAAGCTCCCGATGGACAACTCGATCGGTCTGAATCAAAATGATTTTGGAAAATGGCTTTGCAACCCTTTTTTTTTTTTTTTTCTTTTTTTTTTCTCAAGACTACAGGTATTTATTTTTTAATTTTTGCGTTTTTCATCGAGAAAGGGAAAATAGATTGCAAGCTTTATCGATGCTCCCGATGGACAACTCGATCGGTCTGAATCAAAATGATTTTGGAAAATGGCTTTGCAACCCTTTTTTTTTTTTTTTTTTCTTTTTTTTTTCTCAAGACTACAGGTATTTATTTTTTAATTTTTGCGTTTTTCATCGAGAAAGGGAAAATAGATTGCAAGCTTTATCGATGCTCCCGATGGAGAACTCGATCGGTCTGAATCAAAAGGATTTTGGAAAATGGCTTTGCAACCCTTTTTTTTTTTTTCTTTTTTTTTTTTTCTCAAGACTACAGGTATTTATTTTTTAATTTTTGCGTTTTTCATCGAGAAAGGGAAAATAGATTGCAAGCTTTATCGATGCTCCCGATGGAGAACTCGATCGGTCTGAATCAAAAGGATTTTGGAAAATGGCTTTGCAACCCTTTTTTTTTTTTTTTCTTTTTTTTTTCTCAAGACTACAGGTATTTATTTTTTAATTTTTGCGTTTTTCATCGAGAAAGGGAAAATAGATTGCAAGCTGTTTATCCGAATGAACGACGCGTGAATCGCGTGAATATCCGATCAGAAAATGATTTTAACACTCGTCGAAGCCGATCGAAACACCGAAACCTTAAATTCCTTAAATTCTTCCACCCGTAAAAGCCAATCTTATCTAAACGACGTTCACAACTGGATGTTCCGTTCTGTCCTACTCTTCGTTAGACGATGAGTCATCATTGGTGACAAACGAGGGGTTTCGATTAGTGGCGTGTCTATAACGAAGGTTCCACTGTACCTTCGATTTTTCACTCTTGAAACACCTCAACCTCGTTCGCCTATCGTTCTCTATCTTTCGTGCCTATTCACGCGTCTCTCTCCTCACCTTCCTCGTGTCCCATATCTCGATACAGCACAGACATGCCCTCTGCACACTCGTCTCCTCACTGTTCTCGGATCGTTATCGTTTCACCGGTTTCCCCGGGTTTTCCCCGACAATAGCCTCGCGTACACCGTTCCCGTCGTACTTATCAAATATATATATATATATACGTACATGTACATATATAGATACACAATGTACATTGTACGGTAGGGACGCAGGTAAAATGGACCGCGTAGACTCGGACAGTTTAATGGGTCAATTATTTATTATTATTACTCATTTGCCGTTTTTTTTTTTTTTTTTAAATTTATTATTATTATTGGAAAAAAAAGGTGCACAATTGAATTGACAAATTAAATAATATCTATGATGGAAAAATGCATTGTATAAAGGTGTGTGTGTGTGTGTTTTTTTTTTTTTTTTTTTAAATGATATTCTTTAAGCAATTTGAATTATTGCAATGTGAGTAACGATGTAAATCGGTGTCGGTGATTTAAAGTGAGTCAGTTCGACATTGAGTCGCACCACGAGAATACAAGATTTCGTGTTTAAGACGAGGTCCATTTTACCCCCGCGCCTATTCAGCCCCTACTCTCGCCTCGCGTATTACACTGTGCGGACTGCGAGTCACCGGTGCGGGCTCGCGGAAAATCTCGAGATATATGTTTGCCCTACGAAGCATAGGTCTCGTTTCCGAGTTCTCTCGTACACGCGCACGCACACACACACACACACACATACACACACAGAGAGAGATGTATCCGAAGACTATAGGCAAAGCGGCCATAGCGGGGAAACTTCGGCAAAGCCAATCTCGCAAATTAGTAACGAGTTTCCGGAGGCGCGGCGGGAGCTTCCCGCGAGGAACGGAGCGAGAGGCACGCCGAGAGGTTGAAGAGGTGCCCGGCCCAACCTTTCCTAACTGCGCCGCCTTGTCTCCAGGCGCTGTGTGAAGATATCCATAGCGATGTTTGCCAGTTTGTCCCCGGGAGCAACGTAGCTCCCACTTCCGCCACTTCCGCTTCTCCGAATATTTCCTTTTCGCCGTTGTGCCCGCGCGCTTGCGTGCGTGCCTTTTTTTTTTTTCTTTTTTTTCTTTCTTTTTTTTTTCTTTCTTTTTTTTTTCTTTCTTTTTTTTAATTTTTTTTTCTTTCTTCCCAGGCCGCCATATCTTAGCTTTGCTCAACGCCGCCAGTTGCCACCCCTGCCGTCTCGTTTCCGACTATTCGCCGTGCAATTTTACCCCGTGTCGCATATCAAATTCGCCGGGACGGCAGAATCAGCGGAGTTTTACCAAGCTTTCGGTTTGCGCGAGCACCGTCCACGATGGTTTTTTTTTTTTTTTTTTTTTTTTTTTTTTTTTTTTTTTTTTTTTAAACTTTTCACGGCGACAGTCACGCGATTCTCATTCGCTGTTCCGTGTACCTGGGCTTGATTCGGATTCGCCGCATTCTAGATGTTTTCTCGTACGAATTGTTTCCGGTATCTCTTACGTTCAGTCGCGAATTTTTTTTAGATATTCATTTGGCAATTTAGTTGGAAATTTTTTTGGATATTCATTTGGAAATTTATTTGGAAATTTTTTTGGATATTCATTTGGAAATTCATTTGGAAATTTAATTGAAGATTTATTTGGAAATTTATTTAGAAATTTATTCGGAAACTTATTCACAAATCTATTTGGAAATTTATTTAGATATTTATTTGGAAATTCATTTAGATATTCGTTTAGAAATTTAATTGAAGATTTATTTGGAGATTTATTTAGAAATTCATCTGAAAATTTATTTAGAAATTCATCTGTAAATTTATTTAGAAATTCATTTGTAAATTTATTTAGAAATTTATTCGGAAACTTATTCACAAATCTATTTGGAAATTCATTCAGATATTTATTTAGAAGTTTATTCAGACATTTCCTCAAAAAAAATAATGTTCATCTCTATCAACGAATTCTTTCAATCTCCGTTCAAAAAACTGCATCACATCCAACGCGAACACCACTATTTTAGATACTCCCGTCGCACAGATAACCCAAAACTGGCTTCGAGTAAATGGTCCCGGATTTTTTTTCTTCTTTCGAGTGGTAAATTGAGTTCACACGAAAGGTATATAGATCGGGGTAGCGTGATTTAGCTTTTCAGCCGTGGAATATAACGATCCGTCGGGTACGGGAATGCGAGGGTGGAGGGAGAAGACTCGAACGGGTTGGCGCACTTCATCATCGCGTTATTAGAAAACGTGCCGGGAATTAGTCTCGACGATTCTCGCAAACGTGTATGCATCATAGTAGCATGGATAGGTACATAGAGGTAAATATGGTGCTGCACTCGTGTGCGTCACGGCCCTGCTGGATTCTCCTCGGTAAAGAATATTACTCGACACGGTATGTAGACAGAGTAAATAAGCCACATGCCCTAAACTCCGGCTATCTTCGTTACAAAGCCGTGTGTAACAACGACACCAAAGATGGAAAAAAAAAAAAAAAAAAAAAAAAAAAAAAAATATCTCGTGTCTTCTCTCGTAATAACCGTCGAGGCGTTTAACACGGAAAGACGGCTCATTTTTTCACCGTTGGAGACGAGGAGCGACGATGAGAATGGCGAGCGACGAAGAGACGAGTCCGAGTGATTGCGAGAGGATCGTGAGACGAGAGCTTGCGTGTACTTGGATTTTGGATATAGAACGGGTTTGTCGGTAGAGACTGATTTGAGAATCGTTCGAACGTACAGAACAGAAGTTAAAAAGACAGTCGATAGCGGAAGCTGGAACACAGCAATTGGTCATTTTGGATACCGAGTCGAGGAGTGTCGGGCTCTTCCGGATTTAACGACGAAATGTCCGAGAAGCTAATTTAGATGTTGTCTTTTTTTTTTTTGTTAATTTAAAATACTGAAATTCCGTGATTCACGTATTCCGGAGCTTTGATCCGTTCTGGACTTATCACGGGACACGAAAAAAAAAGACCGGAAAAAAAGAAAATAAAAAATAATAAAGTCTATATAAAAAAAGAAGCGGAGTCGCGTAAATTAGTGGCTAAAAGGTACGCGCGTTTCGAAAGTACCAATGTAACCGTGTAACGGCTGAAGAGCGGCCAGCCCACTCGACGAAACAATGGTCGACGCATGGATGAAAGTAAAGAGTCGGCTGAACTCGCGAAATCTCTGGAGCCAAAACTCCGTCGCGTCTCTTCGGCTCTGCGCGACTTCGCATCTCGCTCTTCGGTTACTTTTTCTCGAGACGCCCGATCTCTTCGCGCCGTATCGTGGAATCGTTGCGGTTCACTGGATCGGAGACACGGAGACGCGGAAGGACTCGACGCCGATGCGGAAGGAACGGAAGTTACGCCCTTTGGTATCTCGCCAGTCGATATACAGACGGAAGGATCACGGCAAGGAGAAAGGAATCGACGAGGCGTACGTACTTACTGCACACGGTACCTTCGTACCGGCCTTGTCGACAGTTATTACGACCGGAAGTGCGGCTCAACGCTGTGAAACTCTTCTACGAGGCGATGATTTTTTTTTTTTTTTTTAATTTTTTAAATTTTTTTAAATAATTTTTTCCCTCATCCAAGCAGCCTGAACTGGCGCGCTTTTAGTCAACTACGAAGCTGACTATCCGACCGAGTTGAACTCTCTTCATCGATGTTTTCTATCTCGCGTTTTTCTCCCTCCATGCCGGTTCTCCCGCGCGCGTTCATTCGCCCTCGCGATTCGTTCTCTTGGCTTCTCGCCTTCGGCGTCCAATAAAGACTTTTGACCCACACGACCGACGAGCCGGAAACCGTAACACCTCGACTTCGAGCGCTCGGAAGACCAGACACGTTGTGTACCGTACGAACGAATCCGTACCGGTTTTCTCGTGCGCCATCGAGAGGCCGAGGTCGAAACGGCGATCGTGACAAGTTTTCGCCGCTGACGATCATTCGAAGCGACAGCGATGAAATTCGGAGACGCTGTTTGTTTGTTTGTTTTTTTTTTTTTTTTTTTTTTCCGGCCAAGTCGGATTGAGTTGGACCGTTGGAAATCGGGTCATTGGGAACGGAGTTTGGGAGAACCGTTCGATTTTAAGTTCCACGATAATGCACGCAGCTTTACCTCCAGCTTTTTCGATATACACATTTTTTCTCCCGGATTTCATTGATCGGCGTTTTCTTCCTCCTACGAGTTTCATTCGATCCGGGTGTTTTACCGATCAGTCGGCTCGACGTCGGACGGTGAAAGGAATCGGCAAATCGCGGACGCAGCCGGTCGTTCGATCGGTTTGCGAACTCCATCGTCCATGAATATATTTATTTTATCGATATTTGTCAAAAGGTTGACACGGAATAAATTCTCTCGTCCGCCAACGAATCTCCTTAGCGATCTTTTTGTTGTTCGTGTCGAGAAAGTGTGCGAGAGACTCGTCGAGCGGGAGACGAAGACAATGAAGAAGGAAACGCAAGCACGGTCATTAAGATCGCCGATCAATGAAGCAAACATCTCTCTCTCTCTCTCTTCATTTCTTTCTCCCCAAACCGTGGAAAAGAAAAGTGAAATCCGCGCCTCGATCACCCGGCAATTACGTTGCTCCGCGGCAACTCAACGATTCCCGATGCTGTTCTGCTTTCTCAAAAATAGCTATTCTCTTTCGTTGTTCACCTAGAATCGCGAGATGTGATGTGAATGCGATTGGCAATCAGCCAATTTCAGCCTTCCTTACTGCCACCTACTCGAACGAGATTCACAGCTATTCACGAATTACATCACTACTCGGATTCTCAATGCTTCGCTGATAAAAATTTCGGAGCCTAGAGCAGGCCATGATGAGCCAGAAGTTTCCACAAGTCCAATAAAAGCCATTGCGATTCGGACCATTTTGAAAAAAAAAACTTCTGGAAAATGGACCATTGACAATTGAATAATTGGAAATTGAATAATTGGAAATTGAATAATTGGAAATTGAATAATTGGAAATTGAATAATTGGAAATTGAATAATTGGAAATTGAATAATTGGAAATTGAATAATTGAAAATTGAATAATTGGAAATTGAATAATTGGAAATTGAATAATTGGAAATTGAACCATCGTCAATTTGAACGATTCACAATTGAACTACTGAGAATTTAATGATTGAAAATTGAACAATCAGTAACCAGATTATTGGGGACCGGACTGTCAACGTACGAATCATTGAAGATCGGTCCCCGAAATGCGGGAATTTCGAGACGCAACAATTTAACAAAATGAGACTGAAAAATGATCGGTCGATCATTGTGAAAACGAGTCCATTGGATTTCGGAATATCGGAGACAATGGCGAGGCATCGGGAGTCCGAGGCATCGGTCCTCCTCTTCGGCGGACAGCCGAGACACCCGAGGTTGCGAGAGCTCCGTTCGCTCGATCTTAATCGACGACGAAGGGAAAAGATCGCGTGTCTTGGCTTCCCGTCACGCGACCAGAGAGACCAGCGGAGTCTCCGTGCGCGGAGTGCAGTTTTCGTTCGAGGCTGCTCGGCCTCGTTCGTACATTTATGCACACATATATCCACATATATATCACATACGTATACATAAACGTGTCTGTGTGTGTGTGTGTGTGTGTGTGTGTGTGCGTTGGTACATACCGAGAGTCTATAAGTATGGTCAGAGTGCGCATGCACGTGTGCTTTGGTAGCGTTGGAAAGACGCCGGCTTAAGGGCAGTGGGCCACGGCGTCGTTCTTCCATTACTGCGTTTACGTATTCAGCATACTCGCTCGAGTCCTCGGAACAATGCCCTCTACATGTTCCTACGGCACATGCGAATATACACCACGAATGTACGCCAAGTGCAATAACATAGTTGCACAGCTACACTGTCGAGCATGACGGTATTGCACCGTTGTTTCGCACGGCAATTTTTTTTTTTTTTTTTTTTTTTTTTTTTTTCCCATTGTTTTATTATTTTTCTTATTATTTTTTTTTTTTTTTTCATTATTACTTTTTTTTTTTTCATCATTAGCACCGTCAAGCGAAGCAATGAAATGTTTATCGAGAGCATTCGGCGAGAGCTGCTTTTTTTTTTTTTTTTTTACATGGTATTGGGAAAATACTTTGGGTAAATCTTGCGTGATCTTTGGGTTTGGTGGAAGGTTTCGCTCGCGACCGTGCAATCAGTGACGGTGAGAAAGAAAAATAAGTTTTCATTGGATCATCGTGAAATCGCGTACGGAGAAACACGGGATGCGGCACGAACTTGTGCGGAGAGGTCAGCTGTTCCGGGCAAGCCCCGCGTCATCGAATACTCTGTCGGAGTGTGCACGCGTCTCTGCTTCCTCGTTGCGGGGGCTCGGCAGTAACGAGATGCACAGCTCCAGGAGTGACGCGTCTGACTGCAGGAACGATCGGGTTACACGGAAGGGCGAGGGTTTCACTCGCGAATAGCCGGGAGCACTTCTCGCTCCGAAAGCCCGTGACGTTCGAATTACATCCGCGCAAGCAATGTTCTCGCAACTCGGCGAGCAACATCTCGATGTCCGAAGCCTTTCCGGGACACGTTCGCTCGTTCGTAGACCCGTGCTCCGTTGGATTCTCCCCGTCGACACCGCCGCGACATCGACGATGTCCGATTCTTTGGTGATGCGAAAAATAATCACGGCTCTGCGTTCTCGGCTGGAGAAACGCTGTCGCGGCGATCGTGCACAGGACCACCGTTCGAAATCTCCTTCTACGTCCATCCACGATCTATCCGTGATCTATTCCATTGTCCATCGACGATCTATTCGTGATCCATCGACGATTTATTTGATGCTTCCAGGTGATTCTTCCAGGATGGAAGCATGATCGGGTAAATGGAAAACAATGCAGCGCGCATCTCTTCACCCAATTTCTATTCGAACTTTCGATATCCGTTGGAATTTTCTTCTTCCTCGCGGCTAATTCTTGATCCTGGATTATCGTCGCACGTCGAGGGGGGAAGCCGGGAGGGTGTCTGTGTCATATAGCGTCGCACTTGTCGGTTCTCCGTGCGTCTCCACCGGTTCATCCGTCGTCTTTCTCGCGTATTTACCCGGCGCAATATAAATCCTCGGACAAACTTCTCGCGGCCAGTCTCACTCTCTCGTATTATAGTGACTACGATATATATATATATATATATATATGTATGCAGTAATAGGGAGAGTGGAGTCGCGCGAGTTGACCGCACTATTAAATCTAAGTGGCTTAAGGCCTTTAAGCCCGGCGAACGATAAAAATTGATGAAATTACGTCGCTCGTAGCTTCGCTATACGAGGTATACGCGAGAGAGAACGAAAATCCTCCGTCGACGTAATCAGGTTCGACCCGACGAACAGTAAAATATAAAATAAAAGCAACAAAAAGGGAAAAAGCTTCGATGAAATTTTCGTTGCGTTTGGTAAGGGTCGGAAGGAGGAAGGGGATTTTTTTGGGGGGGGGGGGGGGCTAAACGACACATCAATGAAATTCCCGATCGATGCAGTTTTCCTTCGAGGCCCTTCGCTTCCGCAGGAAATTTTGGTTCGCCCAAACGCGGAACGAAAGTCTACGCCGACGATGCGAATTTATGAAAACTCGCGCTCTCTTCGGCCGACCATAAATAACGTCATCGAAATAATACACGACGACAGTTGTCATGGATTTTCTCGTCCCCGGACGAGGGGGCCTCGGATGAGACCCCGGCAAATAAATAACGCGCAGGGCTCGCAACTGAGCCGAGTTTCTGCCCTCGCGCATCGCATCGTCGCGAATTCCCTTCGGCACCCCCGGCGCGCTTCGGTCCTTTCCGACACCCTCCAATCTTTTGCCTCCCTCCCCTCGAAACAAAAAAAAAATCATCCCTCGATGTTGTATCGCTTATTTTCTTCTTTACTCTTTATTTTTTGGTCTCTGTGTACGGTAGTTTATTATTGCGGGGAATTCGAAGCCGGCAACCCGATTAGAAGAGCCGCGGATCCGAGGAGGGGAAAAAACAATGTGGATTCGGTAATAAGCTGAGGAAAGACCCTACACGAGAGACTGGGAATGGGGATGTTAATCCTCGGGGGGCCAAACATGTTTAGGATACTAAAGCAATTTTATTTGAAGACTAAATACTTTGACTATTTAATTTAATTTGCGAAAAATCTCGAAGTTTTTTACGGATCGTTCGGAAAAATAATTGGATATTGAAAATCGTGCGTTTCACATGGCGCTTTCAGGAGAGCTGGAAAAATTGATGTCAAATCGTGAATCAACATTGTCGGAGCAATGATAGAAAAAATATATCGAGTACCGCGGATTCGCCAATCGGTCAGGAGTTGCCGATAAAAAAAAAAAAAAACAAAGCAAAGTCACCGGACTTGACTCATTATAAAAAAAAAAAAAAAAAAAAAAAAATTCAAAGACTACAACAAATATGCGAGAAAAATAAATGATTTGTACAAGGGAGATCGCGGAGCATGCAGCGAAGGATTTTTTGGTCCATCGGCTCGCCGTTACAGTTTTCCCTCCGAGTCGCACCGCGGCCAGTGCCGAGGGAATTCCGTAAGGGAGGTTGACGCTAAGTAAACGGGCAAGCGAGAAAGAATGACAGAGGGGTTGAACGAGATATAAAGCGGGATTTCTCTCCGGGGCGAGGTGGAAACGAGAGGCACATCGGGGTGGGAGAAACAGGCGCGGGGAAGAAAGCCGGAGCTACTTTAACGAGGTTGTTGGAAAGGGAGAAACGTGCGTAACACACCCTTGCGCCGACCACCCCGGCCTACTCCGGAGACTCCTCGGTCCCTCGGGGCTTTGGCCATCGGGAGCGAGCGTATTATACACACGTGTAAAAGGCATCAACTATGTCCCGCGATCGCGCTCCGTCTCTCCACGGTTCTTCGCGCTTTATCGCTTCTCTACAGCTCGCCAAAGCCCCGTTTCATTCACGACCGCACGACTCATCTCCCCTCTAGGAAATTAGATGTACAAGGAAAATTTATATCCGACATACGGTAATTTTCGTCTTTTTTTTTTTTTTTTTTTTTTTTTTTTTTTTTTTTTCTCGGACGCGTCTACGGATGAATTGTTCTTGTATGCATTTTCCTATCTATTTGAAATACATGCGTTCCCGTCGTGTATTTCAAATGTGTGAATTTTTCGCCATATATGATTGATTACAATTTTTTTTATAGAAGAATTTTCGAGGATGCTACGACGTATCCGAATTAGGAAAATAAACCCAAGTTAATTAAGACAGATGAATAAATTATGAAAATTTCGACGTCTCGCTTGAACTATTTTGGGTCTTTTTCTCTCCGCCATAGTTTGTCTTCGCTGCCGGTTTCTATAGACTCGTTTATCGTTCTCGCTCCGTAGGTCTCATTATTCTTCGTATTCGCTCTCGGCAATGTGTCTTTCCCTCATCTCATTTAAACTGCGGCCCTTATCTTCATTCTCGCACTCGGCCCCGACGTTCCCTTTCGTAAAAGGAAACATCTGTTACTTCTCCGTACGCGCCGATGAAGCCGGCATTCGGTCGGAGGAAAGAAAGTCCCGCAGCTGATCCTGTTTTTTACCCCACGCGGTAACTCATCGGGAGTTTCGAGAAATGAGTTTCGCACATTTCGAATGCTAATCTAAATTGCATTTTATAATTCCTCCATAATCGTTCGTCACGAATCCAATTTTTTTTTTCCAACGTTTTTTCCAATCATCGAAGACCTCAAAAAAAAAAAAAAAAAAAAACGTAGCTCATGTACTTATAAAACTATTGCTAAACGCAAGTTTCAATGCAAAAACTGGCACGTTCGATTGAATGTGCAATCGCAATGATTGTACATTATTCAGTATTTTTTATTCAGTATCCGAAAAACATCGGAAACACTTTACTTTTAATAATTTATTTTTACGTGTGAACACTCGAAGCATAAAATATTATCTCCTATGTACTCGGTTTAATTAATCAGTTTCGAAACTAAGCCATTTTTCCACCACCGGCGTTTTCCACAAAATCGTCTTTTATTTACGTACATTTTTTTTTCATCCCCGCAGGTAAAAACAATGAATTCTAGCAAAAAGTAGCAAACTTCGTCTAAAAGTAACTTTCGAAATTTTCCATTTGGGTGAAAAAAATTATGCATGCGAATGAAAATGGCGAGTCTCTTGCAGAAAAGTGTAATGTTTAAGGAATGGAATTTCTCGGTGGGTTTCGTGCACATGTCCAGTTTCTGGCGTGGGGAGTGGATTTTTATCTCGCTACCTCAGTGGACGGAACTTCATGGTTTCGCAGACTGCGCAGCACTCTTGCGTCTCGCGTCTTACAGCCCTCACCCACGCTACGTCGGAGCCGCTTCTCCCTCAGTTGGCATCTTGCGCACCGTGTACCGTCCTCGCTAATTGGTTCGAAATTATTCACGGTGGCCCCGGGAAGCACTGTTGTCCGAGGAAGCTAGTCCGTTCCTTCCGAGCTCTCCATTCCGACGGCGACCCGTTCCGTTATCTCTCGCTGCGTCCAGTTTCCTCCGCGTCTTCTCCACCTTCAATTTTCCTTCTCGTTGCGTCTCGTAGAATGTTCAGGCGAAGAGCTTCGAGGGAGTATCGTCCGGAGAAGACTGGATATGTCTTCGGCAGCGAGGCGAAAGATCCTGCGGCGGAATCCAACAACGTCACCGCCATCGCGGTTCTCCATTTCTCTTCTCCTTTCCTTTCTCGCCACTTTGCCGTTTAACGAAGCGACTACCAGCCTCGAGACTTCACCTCCTTTATCCGCGTCACGAACGTATGGTACGGAGACACGTGTCCCGTCTGCTCGTCGCGAAGTAGCTGTGGTAAAATGGAAATGGAAGATTCCGAGCCATCCGAAGGATGTTTTGGCCATTTTTTCCGCAGATGCCAGGCTTGATTCGCGCGAGGACTTAATTCCAAGTCCCCCTAAGCGTGCTTCCAGGTGCTGATTCATCCGAGTCACTTCCAAAGTGAATCCTGACTACTTCGAGCACCCTCGCACTCCTCCTCCTTCCGTTCATGTCGCCCCAAAGGAACTCCCAGGCGCTGACCGATCCAAATCCAAAAGGCTTAAAGTTTCCTTCGGGGACATTATGACTATAATTATTTTTGGGAACTCTTTGCACTGAAAACTTTAGAGAAAGATGTCACATCGAATGTTCTGGCACGAGAAAGCCAAGGGAAGAGAGGTCGGTGCTTGCCGTCTTCCGGAAGCGAGAGGTCCTGACATATTTCTCGTTTTACAGTGTTTACAAGACATCGAGGGAAGCGACACTGGTCGACAAAGCGTTACTCCTGAGCATCCGTTTCGTTGAATTCCGTGTACCGCAGCTTGTCACTCTCTTCGCCTCTCAGCTTGTTTGAACTCTCAAAGATTGTTTGACTCGCATGCGGCTGTTGGTGGCAGCGTCTCGATGCATCTTCCCCCATTACGCCTTCGAAACTCCCTCTCTTGTACTCCGCCTCGCGGTGAATTGTGGGAATGTTCCTCAACAACGGACCCACACTTTTTCTCATTCTCCTTAGTTCCTTTGGTATCCCGCTTAGCGCAACCTTCCACACTTGGAGCTTTGCTTCCCTCCTGCTTTTCGCTCCTTTCCTCTGATTATCCGCGGCTCTTACCGCTTCCTGCTGGATTTCTTTAGCTCCACCACCTACATCTCCCACGCACCTTTTATACACTCCACCAGCAGTCGGTCTGCTCCATGTGTGTTTTCTCGATACCTTGGGCCAGCAGTCCGGCAATGGCGCCATTTTAAAAGTCGCAGTTTGACTTCCAAGACTTTTCTAGGATCCCCAACGCTCTATCTGTGTACATCGCACTATAGCGGGGCGGTAAAGGATCTCTGGACTCTTGCCTCTTTATACTTTTCTCACTTCCTCTTTCGCACCGTCGTTCCTTTTCCACGGTGGATTGCAATGCTACTCGCCGGGCTATAATGTACTTGACCGGGCGCACGATTTAAATTCCGTGCCCGTTCTCGCGCGTCCATGTAACTTTCCTTCTCGGATATCACGAGTCTTCGCGCGAAAAGGCTCCGCCGTATCCTATCGTCCTACTTCTGCTGAACCTTTGAAGTCCTGAGAATGCTCGCCACGACTCTGTCGCCTCGTTGCCTCCGCGTATCCTTTGCCATAGCTCCCATCCGCAAGTGTGCTCTTTTCGTACGGATCTTGGGAATTCACACTGGCCACTCGTACTCGCCCGGCATTGATGCCTCCTTTTTCTGGATATCTCGCTGAACGTCTTGACGGTTGGAATACGGCAAGCGAGACATGTACCAAGACGTCTTTCGATGGTGCGCAAGCAATGTGACTAATGCGCGCCACCTAAAAGGACATCCGGAAATGACGTTGACTGCAAGCCAAGCTACCGTCCGTCTATGGAATGACACCAGTAGCAATGTTTTCCCATGATTTACAGCCAGTTGGACTGCGTACAAGACAAGGTCGGATTTGCACATCATCACCCGTTCAATCAGAGATCAATGTGGACCGCGCGACTTGTCTCATTAGCCACGTCGTCATTGATGACGCGTCGATGCGCTGCGACATTCATCTTCCGTGGATTGGTATTACAACATAGTTCCATTGCAACGCTTCCTGGCACACGATTTCAGTTCAGTTCGCTACCGCGCCATGACTTCACTGCTAGGTGTGTCGTCCGTCCCGGCGATTTCCCTCGACTGTCCGGCATGTGGGCTAATTAGCGACAAAGGTTACGGTGTAATTGCCGGCTTAACGCGAGGCGGAGTACACGAGAGTCCATACGCGCGGCTACTTCCGCGTGGCCCGGTTTGCTTCGTCTCGGTGTGCGACGACGCGATTCTGGCCCCGAACGGCCAGAACCGAGACTGATACGTCACCACTTATGTCCGTTGCGTGTACTTTGGTGTCCGTGTGTGTGTGTGTGTTTCAATACCGTTGGAGCACGTGCGCTTCCAAAGCATCGGCGATACCCAAGAGCAACCACGAGGAATGCGGAGGAGGAGACTAACAGAGCCGGGCAAAAGGAATCACGTTTGCGGCCTGGGCGAGCCGGTCCGGCGGCCCCCGCAAGACGGAATTACTATTCGTACCCGCGCGCCGACGAAACACGTCTGGACGAGGACATTCACGAAATGTCCGGGTCAACTGATTATTCAACGGCCCAAGAATCGCCGGTCCCCCTTTTCGCGCATTCACCTCGTCCCGCTCGCGAAAGTTGGGCCGTTGATTCTTATCTGGACGGATGATTGGGGCGACTCTCCGGAATGGGTTGCGACGGTGATGTTTTGCGTGTCGCTGACGTGAGGTGGTGATCCACTTTTCTTTGTTCCGTACTCTGAATATGTTCGGACCGTGCGTTTACCAGCCACCGCACGAAACACGGACAATTTGCTTCGGAAGGCCGGGAAAATTATTCCCGACCTTCTCCGACGTTGTATACAAACTTGACGCACTCGAGTACCGAGACGCAGAAATTGGAGCTGGAGTGCAGCTGTCGCTGATCACGATACTCGAAGGCTCTTTCGCACGTGTCAGTTGCTGGTCGGTGAAGCCGCGGGCGATGAAACCGGAGTGAAATGCAACAAGAAGTCATATGTAACGCTTGTCCCAACTGAACTGGCGAGCACATTGATGTGGGTCTTGAACGTCATTCCGCGTCTCGGCTAGATGAAGACCACGTGAACCATCTTCTTCTACACCCAAAGCAGACCCGTTTAGGTTGAAAAACTGTAGCAAACTTCTTTGCTGTTGAACTGTTTTCTCAGTTCGATGATTCTCATGCCGGTGATTCTTCGATTACTTCCAAAGACGACTTCTCGCGGCAGGTGAACCGGTTGTTTTCCCACTATGCGAGATCTGCTTGAGAAACGGTTGGGTCATCGATGATGCCGACAGAGAAACCGGACAATCAACTTGGATCCTCGGTTGATAACCGCGAGGTGACAAAAGTCGACGGTGATTAGGGTTACAGGTGAATCATGGAAACCTCATCGCTCCTGTAGATCAAGCCTCGATTCACCGTGTGCACAAGCGTTGTTCAGAAAAACGTGGGCAACCCACGACGAAGCTCAAGGAACAAAGGATTCACGTAAGGCTCCGGTAGCGCGCCTGCGCGTAAACTCCGTTCTGCCACAACGCATTCGCGCTGATGACTCTCCCGCAATGCTCATTCCACATTCTTCCTATAAACTTCGACTTCAGCTCCCGCGTTACCGCTGCGGATAATCACTGATTCTCTTGGCTATGACGAACCGTCCGCTTTGCCTTCTCTTCCGTTCACTTTAAGCCCGTGGCAACAAAAATTCTGCTGATGCCGGCGCGGAACCTATCTATGCATTCGCTGGCGCACATCTCTCTCCGTCTTCATCAATGTAAGTGCGTCGAGAGAGCTATTCGCGTACAGACTATAACCGATGAGCCGGCGTCATACAAAGCCGTGCGTTTCATTATCCTGAGAGTAAAGCGCAACCCAGCGAAAGAACGGGAGGAAGGTTGGTAGAGGTTGGGTAGAGGAAAATACTTTGGTAGGGGAGAACAGAGAGACACCTGGTGCTACGTCGATAAATCGCCTTTGGTTCGCTAGACTACTCCCTCCCTCTTTTTTCCTCATCGTTTTTCCTCGTCTTCCTTCCACTTACCCCAGCCCGCAGCCCTTCTCGGCTCCCAGCTATCTATCGACAACTTCCGTTTCCTATCCCACGGGACCGGAAGGCTTCTTCAGCCTCAGGAAAATTGCACCGCTGCGGAGGCTCACCAAGCGTCGAGGGTATGTTGTCACCCAGATGGGGTGTTTCAGGTGGATTTAGCCGTCGGTCCGGCCAGTTGTGGACATTCCCCCCCTAGTGAGAAAGTCCTCTCTCGCCTTGTCGCAATTCCCGGGAACAATGTTCAGCCTCGTGTCCGCCTCTCGCTCTCGATGCGGCAACCAGGCGTCGACGGCGGAGCCAGCGGGAAAACTTTCTCGCCGGTCCGACGGGACGCTTCGCCAGGGTCGTCGAAGGTCCGCCGTATTTATTGTTCCTTGGAACGGAGGTCTAGCGAGAGACGGAGAATTCCCTCCTCCTCCTCGGATTATCCTTACTCACAATTTTGCTGTCGGACGAGTCGGCTGCTCGCTCGCGCGCCGATTTATCGGCGCCGACCTCGCGAACACGACCGGCTCGTTTACACGCGACCCCACGGAAGAATATTCCACGGATCCGGCACGACCCGGTGAACCTCGGCTCGTTGTCGTTACCCACTGCGCCTGAAATTGGCTCGCCTCACTCGGTGAAGGAAATGTCTTTGACGCGATAACGAAAGCTTTCCTCAAATATTATCAAGTATTTGGTGACTTCGTTGCCGAGAAAAAAGAAAATACTTCATTTGAAAAATGATGTTTGATCAAACAAAAGTTACATCACAAGTCGAAAATTCGTCGTTTCCGGTACAGGAAGTCGACGAATTCCCGCAATTGTCAAAAAGTGTAAAATATCTCTGCAGACAAACGAAACATTTTATTAGTGGAGGGTGACGCCAAGATAATCCAGAATATCTAATTTTCACTTGAAAATTCGGATTTGCTGAATTCAACAATTTTCAAAATAGCCTTAAAAATGCATCAATTTCGGAGACGCTTCGTAAATGGATTTTCAATTCAACACCTCACGACAGTACGCACTGGTCCACAAAAAAAGTTGCAATCAAACCCAATAAAAATCACCGCTTCAGTGTTCTAATAACACAACGATGAACAGCGATTCGGAAGAACTTTGGAGGATTTCGAGTGGAACTGTGCTCAGTGAAGCGGCTGCGCTCCGACTTAGTTAGCGACACAGTCTAACGGTGGAATATCCCAACGAATCTGGGAAGTGCAACTAGGCCGTGAAGTGCAGGAAAGGGTTAGCGTCAAGCGCGAGCCCGACGCGGCACGTTCGTTTTCATCAAACGTGAGGATCGAAGTTGCGGTCGGCTCGAACAACCCACGCACGCTCTGTTTCTATCAGAGTGTGTGTGTATGCACGGTATTGGTACATCGACGAGACAAGACCCTCGATGGATCTCGAGTGAGAGCCGTACGTCCGCGAGGACTCTCGGGACAGCGCGGCTGAGCGGGGAACGCTGGAGAACGCTGGAGAACGCTGGAGAACGCTGGAGAACGCGGGAGAGCCCCGGTAAGGGAACTCTCGAGTTCCTAGCTGTGTACCCACAGTTATCGGGACACAAAAGTACCAACGTTGTTTCTGCGGTGCCAGTCCGTGACCCACGTTGAAATCAATCCCAAAGTCACTATCGATCCTCCACCGCTGCTGCTGCCGTTACCGCTGTTGCTGTTGCCTTCCACCTTCGTCCAGAGGAGAGCTTCGTTAACGATGCACACTCGGCCGCGAGGCTGATCCACCTCAACGATTCACCTCGTTAACTCTTCGCTGACTAGCCCGTCCGAGTCACCGACTCCATCAGCGCCGGGTCCGAGTCTTTCGGTACGCGACCGCACGATCGACCTCCCCGTTTACGTTTCTCCATGTCGATTATTTTTGACTATTCGCGGCAGAGAATGGAAAAAGGCAAGCTACGAACATAGAGGAGAAACAGCTCAATTTGTTGACGATAAAGTGTGTCTCATAGTATCGAGCGTTTATCATTCTATGATGATTCAATGAATATTACGATTTATTCAATGAGAAATGTGAGAAATGTGCGATTATTAAACCCCGACCATCATTTTGATTTACCCACCTGAACTAGAGCTTACCTGGTATATTTGGATGCAGCTACACTGAACAAACGAAAATTGGTTGGATCAAACAAAAGTCGCTGGGACATGATTTCAACATTTTTTTTCGTTGGTACAAATGTAGCATTGTGTTGTTGAACGATTATTTGCTTCAATTGATTCAACATTTTTCAACATGTAAAAAAAATGTAGTCTCTACAAAACTTTAAGATAAGACGATGAAAAAAGAAAAATCTATACCGACTCGACGACTAACGATTCCCGTTGAATTTTCTGTTGCAGACGACAGCATAGGATCGACAACAGCGGGGTTCCGGTTTGGAAAAGGGCGAGACTCATCTCGCCCCGCTATCAGTTCGCCCAAGGAAGTCCCGTCCGGCCAAGGTGTCGATAAACTCCCGAGCGGGACTGAGTCCCAGGCTGTGACAGAGCGAGGCAAGTAGCCGGACCATCGAGCACCGAACAGCGCGCGAGGAAAGAATCGTCGAACGAGAGATGAGGCTGCCGGAGTGTCACCGATTTCGTCGGCGATCGTCGCCGATTCTGAGCCTATTCGCTTTTCTGGTGATGACACTGATCGGCGTCTCGCCGACGGTCGTCGCCGGTCACAAGTCCGTCGACATCGTCAACCAGTTCTACGATCCGGACGTTCAGCGAATGAATCATCTGGTCGTCGACAAAAACACCGGTCGGGTGTACGTCGGTGCGGTCAATCATCTCTATCAGTTCTCGCCCGACCTCAATCTGGTCGTGAAGGTCGTCACGGGCCCTCAGGACGATGCCCTGACCTGCTCGACCTTGGACTGTCCCCGTGAGACCGTGAAGAAACTCGCCGACGACGTCAACAAAGTTCTCGTCATCGACTACACAACGACGATTCTCATATCTTGCGGCAGCCTCTTTCAGGGAATCTGCACGGCGAGGAATCTCCACAACATAACCGATGTCGTCGAGAAGATCAAGGAACCGGTCGTCGCGAACAACGCGACCGCCTCGACCTTCGCATTCATTGCTCCTGGACCACCGAATCCACCGGTCTCGCAGGTCATGTACGTCGGTGTGACCTTCACCGGCAACTCACCCTACAGAGCCGAAGTGCCAGCCGTCAGCTCCCGCTCGCTGGACAAGGACAAGATGCTCAACATCGCCGAATCGGCAGTGACGACCGGCACTCGAATCTACGTCAATTCATTGGCGCGCGAGCGTTATCCGATAAACTATGTTTACGGCTTCAGCAGCGAGGGCTTCAGCTACTTCATCACCACTCAGTTCAAGGACACCGCCGTTGCGGCGTACATATCGAAGCTGGTCAGGGTCTGCCAGGAGGACAAGTACTATTACTCGTACACGGAGGTGCCGATCGAGTGCACGAGCAAGGATCGAGCGTACAATCTCGTTCAGGCTGCGTACGTTGGTAAAGCCGGCTCGGTACTGGCCGGCGATCTCGGTATCACCGCCCAGGACGATGTTCTGTTCGCGGTTTTCGCCGAGAGCGCCGCGAATAACAGCAATCGCCCGTTGGAGGAATCGGCACTTTGCGTCTACTCGCTTAAGGCCATCAGGCGAAACTTCATGAGGAATATACAGCGATGCTTCAGCGGCGAGGGACAGAGGGGATTGGACTTCATATCGCCGAGTCACAACTGCGTACCCACGGTCAGTTTTTTCTTCCAAAAGTTGTCTCCCATCGTTTCAAGACACATCATTTCTCTTTCCGCCTTTTTTTTTTTACCCGCCATCTGCTTTATCCTCACACTCCTCATCGACTTTTCTCTCGACGGTCTTCCCATCCGTTTGTTTACCTCTGATTTCAATCGAGTGCAAACCCTCGATCCTCACCGACACTCGAGCACGTCTCACTCTTATCCTTTCCATCGACAGATTTATAATGGATACCAACAGAAATAAGAATGAAAAACAATAATCTCTTTTGTACACAGTTCGTAACTATAGTACAAATAATAATAATAATAATAAAAGCTTGACGAGGGCTGATCCTAACGAAATTAGAAAGGCTCGTGCCGAGTCCGATTCGCGAATGAGATTCGTTTGGTATCCGAGTCGTGGGGAAGGCCGCGAGCGCGTTCGATCAAGGAACTCTCAATCCGGATGATCCTTGGCGCCGCGGTTGATGCATACCGTTTTTCTTTCCTTCTCTCGCTCCCTTCCACCTTGCCCGAGTTCACTCTCGAAAGTGGCAAAGCAAGAGGAACGCGCGCCTTACGTATCAGCCACACGTATATTGCATTTGTATGAGTTATGCGAGCGTAAATACGTATATAGAAGCTTCCGCGGACGAGGAACCCTCTCGCGCAGCTGCGTCAGCGCGTTTAGAGATCGTTTTCTCAAGGAAATCCACCGGCTATGAAACTATAGCTATGAACGTTTATAACGTCCTTGTGGCTCTCCCTCGCTCCTCGTGCTATCTCCTCCTCTCGTCCATTGCAGTACAAGTCAATTGGCCGCGTTACGACAGCTTTGCAAAACCGACTCGAGTCCGCATACCCGGCCGTCTTTCCTTCCTTCTTTCTATAAGCTGCACCCCTACGATTACGTAACAGGTGGGATATAGAGACGAGCTAAATTAGAATAGAATAGTAAGGCGGAAAATAAAACTAAACTCGTAGAGAATAATCGCTTCTTGCTTTGTTTACAGTTGTTCGGTATCGAAGATTGTTGCTGAATTTTGAGACATTTTTTTGTACCGCGTATTTTTTTTTTTTTTTTTTTTTTTTTTTTTTTTTTTTTTTTTTCGGCCGTTCTAAATTTGGATTTGTCGTCGTGTAATTTTTTTTCGGGATCTGCTTTTGAAGCCACTTGGAAAAGGTATTTCGAACCTATTTTTCGATAGAGTAGACATTTTTTTTTTTCGTACGCGAAGTGAACACTATTCGCGGAAACTACCGTAATCGCTCAGAGAGTTTCATCCTTTAATTGGCCAGAGAGTTTCATCTCTTAATTGGCCGGAGAGTTTCATCTGTTAATTGGCCAGTGAGTTTCATCCGCTTTCAGTCCTCAAACTGTTCACGTTGCATCACAGTCTGATCATTTTTTACTCGGATGAGCTGTTCCTCCTATAAAAAAAAAATAAACGCTACTGCATCATTAGGAATTTGTAAACTCAAAAAAAAAAATTTGAAAAAAATCTGACGTCGAGCGCGAATCCGATAATAGGTGTGGTTCGAAGATCAGTCGAGGATCGGTAATTGGCGATTTTTTTTAACTTTGCAATTGGTCAGTACTGCCAGGATTTTTCGATAATTTCGATAAAATTTCGGCCGATGGATTAAAAAAAAATAATTTTTTTTTTTGATGGGGATTAAAAAAAAATTATTTTTTTTAAATGTGGATTAAAAAAAAAATTATTATTTTTTAATCCACCGGCCGAACAAATTGAGCGATTGGTAAATCCACTCGGAGCGAACGCGCTCCCAGGCGAACCGGCACGGGGCGTCGCGAGAAAAGAGCCGTTTCATCGCTCGGTTGGTTCTTTGTTTATCGCGTATCCTCCGAGACCATGGTCGAGGGAGCACGTGAAAACATTGTTTTTTTTTAAATATTTTTTCCATTTTTGTTATCAATCAGTATAAAGAAGCGTCGTGGTCGGCAATCGCCGGGAATTGTAGCGGGTGCAATATCGCTGCATTTTTCCATAGTTGGAGCGTTGAACTCTTCCTCCGATATATATAAAACGATAGCACGATAGTGGGCCATTGTCCATGCCAACGCCAATGAATCCATCCCTCCGGCCTCTCGGGACAAAGGCCGATAAATTATTATAAATAACTTTCCACAAGCGCGATTTTTCTGAAATTTCGAAAGCATTCGTACGTGCTTGTAATTATCGTGTATTAATTAATTCGCAAATCCTCTGGGATTTGGATTTGGATTATCTACACAGGGTTAATCACGGAAGATGTTAACGTTGTGCTTCACAATGTTTTTCCAAAATATTTTTCAACGAGCAGACGCGGTCGATACTATTTACATTTTTTTTTATATGCAGTACGATCGAACGAGAGTACCGCAAAGATGAAACGGGGCGGAGGCTGCGCTTTGAAGCCACGTATTTACCTCGTCGTCGAGCTTTGAATTTGTTTATCCGGCCAACCCGCTCCGGGATCGCCGGGATTGAGTTTTCGCTCAGTGGCGTTCGAGAAAAAGACGAACGGAGAGCGAACGTTCACGGAGCTCTTATCCACTTCGATAACTCGCTTAATAACCAGAACCGTCTCGGTTAACTCGGCAAACCTCGGGGGGAAAAAAAAAAAAAAAAAAAAAAAAAAAAAAAAAAAAAAAAAACGAAATTCGTTATATTATTATTATTATTATTATTATTTTTGATCGTTAAAAATTAGGTTTGCCAAAGAAAAAAAAAATATGCGCGATTGGCGTAGAATTAAGTCATCGTGATTGTTGAGTTTCCCATTTTCGTACGCGATTTCTCCGACTTTTCGTCCTTGTCCCAAATGAAAATCCACTTGAGCTCGATACGAGCAATTTATTTTTTACTTCGCGCTTATGACACCGTGTTTTTTTTTTCACCCTTCGCGCAATCTCTTCGGCAGGATGCACACTTTGTGTTATCGGCGCGCTATCGTCGCGTCGACGCCCATTTCGTAGGCTGATTTATTTTTTCTCGCCGGAAAGACCGGACGAGATATCGCAACTTTTAAATAAGGGAGACTTTATTCGAAAAGTTGTCGACGGGATTTAATTTCAGGCGACTCGACTCACTGAGTGACTCATCGGTTAACCCTGTGAACAATAGTTCATCTACTTTCAATTGTGGAGATGCAAAAAATTGTTCCTTGAAAAAATATAACTTTTGAGGAATTTACTTTTTTTTTTAATGTTGAAAATTGCGCTCGAAGAACTGTTTTCGCGGTGTTGAAAAATTCGACGAATTCTTTGCGATTATTCGTCGCTAAACTGACGAACATAGATTTAAAAGTAGCTTTTTTTTCGTTACCGAAGCCACGAAAAGTGATAAATCGTCGATTTTAAAATGATAGAATTTGAATTTATCAGCGGAGATGGCCCGTAGATATTTCGATACGTTGTTTCCAGATCAGATGAGAAATTCAATAGATCTTAACTTGATTTTACTCGAACCCGACTGAGTCTTTTTTAAGAACGAAGTCACGAAATTCATACAAATCTTCATTATCGCCAAGCAAATAAATTCGGAAAACCAGCGAAAATCTTTAACCAATATGCTCTCCACCCTCTCCGCGATATCAACTGTCCTAAATCAGAAGAATTTTCGACGATAAACTCGGAGGAACCACATTGAATCATCGAGAGCCTAAAAACACGATCCCATTAACGAATCTCTCAGCAGTAAAAATGACTTTCTCAAATCTCTCAATATCCTTTATCCCCTCGAGTTCGTTCGCCGCTCGAAAAACAAATTACATTAGCCTCAAGCCTTTCGAATCGAGCGCGGCGGAGCGGGTCGCGGGGAGGTCGGAGCTTTTCCTTACTTCGAATTTTATCGTTATCCGGCACCGGTTCGGAGAGCCGGAGGAATATAGTGCACAGCGGTCGCGGAGTATATACCAGGGTTACTTCGCACACACCCTCGGTAAAGCCTGGAGAAGAAGGGGTTGCGACGACGGATCGGGGAGGTGGAGTCGAGGTTTGAAACGCGGTGGGTGCGCGCGTGCGTTTTACCCGATCGCGTACCTCTCTCACTTTATCGACGTTTACGATTCGCGTGTACGTGCTCTCGAAGGTAACGATCGCCCGGTTTTCCCTCTGCCTCGCACTCAAATTCAGAGCAACCCTCTCGCCGTGTGTCTTTCGCCGCTCCCGCTTTTACCCTCGGCATTCTCTCGCGCTCGCTTTTACCGTAGTACGACGAAAATCCTCGCCAGCTCGCTTCGCTTGGCTCTCCCTTACGTTTGTAACTCGGAGTCAGCCAATCATCCTTGATGCTGACCGAGGGTGGAGAGAACACATGAGGTAGGTAAGTGGATGTCGATGCGGAGGACGGAGGTGCACAGTCGGCAATGGCGAGAGGGAGAGAACGAAAGCGGATTCTGTCTGCAACCGGGTACAGCGAACGAGCAGCTGCGCGGATTCCTGATCGTTGTTTCACGAATGCCATACAAGGTACCACTGTGCCGTTTCCTTCGATGTTTCGCGAAACCGAAGCGATTCGAGCTCTCGCGTCGTCGACGACACAATGCCAACTTCTCGGTTATCGTTCGCGATAACGAAACGCCGTTGCGAGAGAGCTTTCGTGGAGACAGCCGGAGCTTTCACTGATTAATCGTGAGGGGCAAAGTCGGCGATAGCGAACTTTCGGCGAACTCGCCGGGAACAAAATGCGACTGGTCTCGGTCGTCTGCCAGGCGCGATTGTTTTTAACAATCGAATGGGCTTCGGAGTTTTCGAATACTACGTCTTCGGGAAGATTTTGAACGGTGTCTCAATGAATCCTAGGTGGATCGTTCCGACATTCCGACTCGAACTAATTACATCGTGGCTAATTAAATCTTACCGAATAGATTCCGAGTAAATCTTCGTTGGTTACTCACGAGAATCTTGGTAGATCCTAGATAAATTGTGACGAATCGGGACGTCTCGTTGCGATTCTTGCTAGCACCGATCGAATTAAATTGTTTTGCCTGGTTATCTTACTATTTTTTTTTTTATTTTTTTTTTTTTTCCAGGTAAAAAAGGATATCATGAAAATCTTTTGGAACTAAAAAATAAAAGGTTCAGCTTTCCCTGTCGCCGAATCAGTTTTCCTCGCGGTCGTCAGGAATCCGATACTCCTCGTCGCTGGCACTTTTACAAATGGGACCGTTTCATTGTAGTGAGGAAAAGTTTCGCGTTCTTTGTTTCTCTCCACCCCAATAGTCCGAAGTGCCGGAGCTGTTTCGTAGCGGACGGGTGATTTTGGGAATTGACGCTGGGGTGAAAAAAAAAATAGGGGGAAAGCCTCGTACGACGCGAATGCGTATGGTTTCGGCTGTAGAAAGTTTCCGAAGCCGAGGACACCATTGCACTTTTTTTTTTTGTGTTTTGTTTTTTTTTTTTGTTCCCCCGACATGGCAGCTCCGAGCCGATTGTCCCGGTCGGACCGGCGTAGGTGGCGATTGTTTGCACGTCGCGAGAGTTCAATTCTTTTGGTGGTTCAAAGGAACGCGAACGACCGGAGAGAGAAAGAGGGATCGACCGAGATGAAAAAGACACGAAAACGAGACAGAGAGAGAGAGAGAGAGCAGTGGAGAAAAAAAAGGAGGAAAGTAAAGCCCCGGTGACCGTCGTATGGAGTTCGGGATTGAGAAAGGAAACGGATCGCTGGGCGTATGGGAGAAGTGGGTGGTCGGGGATCAAATGGGAGGAAGTTGGCTGAAAGACAGAGCAATGAGAAAGCAGGTGAGAGAGATGTTGGATGGAAAAAAAAAGAGCAATCGGTGACGGAACCGGGAAAGAATCGCGCTGCGGCTGGGGTGAAGGGAATAATGAAGGAGAGAACGGGAGGCGGAAAGAAAGGGGAGGGAAAAAGGGTCTCTCGCGCGGTTCCGCGTCACGTTTGAGGGAAAAAGCCATTCGCGCAAATTGGATGGCCACGTGGACGCTGCGCAGGCGCAGGCGACGCAACCGTCGCGGGACCGGACCATGCAATTAAAAAGTTTCGAACGGGAGGTGGGAAAAAAAAGCTCGGATCTCTCCCAACGGTCACAGAGGTGGAATGAAGGAAGCCAAAAAGGAGAGATGAAAGGGCGAGAAACGACTGGGCAATTGTTCGCGTGCAGTTGAGTTCGGAGGCGGCCGCTGGGGACCGAGAAGGCGATGCAGAAGGTGGTAGCGAGTCCTAAATCTTTCGGGCGAAACTTGGACCAAGTTCGGAGGCATTTTTAATTGACTTTTCTTATTCCTATCCCAAATCGTCTATCTCTTCTCCCGTCTCCTCTTTGTCTTCGCTTCCCTCCGAATAATTTGAATTTTTATTGAACTCGGAACGAAGACGTTCACGCCGGGGAATAATTTCTCGTTGGTATGGATCGCTGAGCCGGAGTGAGCGAATTTACCTCCCGGCGGAAATGAATTGTGGACCGTTCAGGAGCCCCGGAAACATTCGGATGCCGCTGATCTCCGTATCTCGGTCATCTTTCCACATCTCCCGACGTCGAATAAAATCGTTCGGTGGTCTTCGGAAACGTGTGAACATCGATTGGTCCTCGTGAGAGTTGCGAGGGGGTGTTTAGTTCGCTCCCTTGGCAATGTGCCTCGTCGCCTGCAGCGACGCGGCAGTTGCAGTTGCGATTTCAGTTGCCCGCTCGAATGTAGGAGGTAACAAGGACCGTCGGCAAACTCGCGGAGTGCCGGAGCTTTCACTCGTGGCGTGGATGTAACGCGGCAAGGGCCCGAGGACGAGTTCCAGTTGCCGGATCCGTACGACCGAGATAACTTCCGGTCGACGGTGTCTGCAAACTCCCCCGGATCTAGATACGCCGGGGTATACACACATTGAGAGTACTGGAAGAACAAGACCGGGAGAAAGAATAAGGACATCAGGAAGACGGCGAAGGGGAAGAAAATGAAGAATCTGGCGAATGGCCAAATAGCGCGGTAGAAATTTCAGAACGCAAATCGGGGCCTTGTCGCCTCTCGACGAGGCTTTTTTAGTAACCTTTCTTTTTTTTTTTTTTTTTTTTTTTTTTTTTTTTTTTTTCCAGTAAATCAAGAAATTAGAAAATTGAGAAAAAGGAAAAATATTAAATGAAGAAATTGGAAAGTTGAGAAAAGGGAAAAATATTAAATCGAGAAAGTGGAAAATTGAGAAAAGGGAAAAATATTAAATTAAGAAATTGGAAAATCCAGAAAAAGGAAAAACATTGAATCGAGAAATTGGAAAATTGAGAAAAAGGAAAAACATTAAATTAATAAATTGAAAAATAGAGAAATGGCGAGACATATAATAATAGTCATGACGATTTTTGAAAAATCGACAAAAAAAATCGCCTTACAGAAGAGATAAGAGTTCACTCGGTGCACGAATCGACGGTTGGTGGTATGTAGGTTACTTTTGAGCTGCTGGAAACCCGAGGTTTATTTTCAAAGTGTAGTCGAGAAAAAAAAAAAAAACAAAAAAAACAAAAAAAAACAGCCATGGCTTCCGCGCCCGAGGGGTTCCGCTTTTGTAACAAACCCTTCGATAAATCGATGTCGGTTCGTAGAAGAGGTTTATTCCTGGCCGCGATATACTTTCGTTATGAAAAGTTCGTTCCCAAGGCAAGCCTCGCTGTCACGGTTGCCACCTGTCCGTAAATCAATCGGGTCCTTACCATCTACCGCAACCCTTAAGACCCGACAGTTTGACCCTCCCTCGACCGTAAGCACATAAACGTATTACCCGATGGCGTATAGTACATACCTCTGTACACATAGCGGTATCTGTACAACCTGTGCCAAACGTCCATTACAGCAGCCGCTATGTACAGAACTCATTTACCCATTACCAATCCTCGGTAACCGGTGAAGGAGCTTGGCTCCTCCTCGACCTCGGATGGCCTCTGACCTTCTATAAATAAGGATTAGCCCGTTGGAGTTAATTACCGTGGAAACGCACTTTGGAAAAGTTCGATAGATATCTTCTCGAGGCAGAGGCTCAAAATCGCACAAGTTTGAAGTCTCCGCGATTTAATCGGGTTTTTTTTTTTTTATTTAATTTAATTTTATTCAATTTTTTTTAAGTAAAATTGGAAGACTTGGCACAAGGTTGGAAATATGTCAGACCACTTTGCCGATCATTGAATTTATCAAATTTATCAATATTAGGTAAACCAAAATTTTATCAATTTTTTTTTTAATCTAATATTTTTTTAAATCTTTTATAAGGGAGGATCCAGTAAGGTGGATGATGTTTTAGACTTTTGTCAATATAGGTTAGTGTGTTAGGGTCAGTTATGTTTGCAACGCACTTTGAAAACGTTTGGGAAATATCTTTTTGAGGCAGAGACTCGGGATAACACGAGTTCGAAGTCTTTGAAATTTATTCGTTTTTATTTTTTCAACCAAAGTTGGAGAACCCGAGTGTAACGTTGAGAAATATATCGGACCACTTTGCCGATCATTCAAGAGAGGATCTCCGGGGCTCTAGTCGTCAGGGGAGGCTCGAGAGACGGTGGTAGATGAGACTGCGGAGAAAGAGTAAACGAAAAGACGATGAGAAGAATTTCCATTCGAAGAAACCCATTTATTCCCCGATTGTGTCGGCACCGATAGATAGGAAATTTCGCTCGCTGGAGGCAGCTGACGTAATGGATCCTTCGGAATCTTCGAGCAAACACGTGATATCCCGCTAGATAGAACTGCGAAGGGACGAATTGGTAATAAAATTTCAGGAAATTTTCAGACTCGTTCAGCGAAGCTTTGATTTTTTTCCAGGTTTTTTTTTTTTTTTTTTTTTTTTTTTTCCCCCCTCGCTCGAGGGAGAAAACTCGTAATTTCGAGACGCGAAGATTCCATGTATTTTTTTTTTTTTTTTTTTTTTTTTTTTTTCGACGAGCATCAATTCGACATCAGTTTTGCCAAGACGGACGTGAGTAACCGTAGAAACAACATTTTTTTATTTCTGCTAACAACGCGCCCAAGTTTGCCCATCGACGGATCGTTCTTTCTTCGGAAAACATTGGCTCGTCGATATTCGATGAATTTTAATGCTTCTCAATGACAACGCCCGGCACGAAACAGGCTACAGAGATAAAATGATAAACGTGTTCGTTAATACGATTTTTGCGAGAGCCACGCGAGTTAACACCGCAGCCGCACACACATTTTATATCAGAATTCCGATAATTCGTGACACGATTATTCACTCGGTATAGATATGTTTTTTTTTTTCTTTTCTTTTTCGCTATGACATAAAAGCCGTATTCACGGATGAATGAATAATTATTAAAGAGTTGGGCGATTCGTGAAGTCCAAATCCGATAGTGGCTTCCGTTTCGCTGCCATTTTAATCCACCCAATAACGGTATTTTTTGTCGTCGTGCGATTTGAAAAAAAAAAAAAAAAAAAAAAAAAAAAAACGTAAATATGTTCATTTCAATCGTGAAACACGAATGTCGGCTCCGAGCGAAATTAAAAATTGCCCATCGTCATTTTCACTCCTATCCGCGTCGTTAAATATCTACCGAATTTATCGGACCCTCCGGCACTCCGCAGTGTGCAGTCGATGAGAAAAAAAAAAAAAAAAAAAAAAAAAAAAAAAATCCCCATTTCATACGTGGCCAATTCGTTCACTCGTCAATACTATAATATGAGCAGAGTGTCGATGCGAATTCGCGAATATCCAGAGTCACCCTGTTTCCTGGATATATTTTCGTTTCGTCAACTGCACATTTTTTACCGATTCGTTCATGTAATTATGACGATTGCGGAGATCCGGACGAGCAACGGAGCTGTCGATTGGCTTCTCGTTCCGCTCCCAATAAGTGGCTTATTAATAAACGAATGAAAAATCATGCCCAGGGGCGCGTAAAAAAAAAACAAATCCACTGTTGAAACTGGTCAATAATAGGATCGAAGAGGATTAGAAGAGGTCCATTATTGGGTCGACAGAGAGTTAGCTAAAAATGGAACCGTATTAGTGGAGCTCTTTTAAAGTACTTCAAATCCCAAGGGCTTAAATTCCATAAATGTATAGGAGCGAGCGAAACCCCGAGCATCCGTAGTAATACATTCGTGCTGTACGCAGCCTCGTTGGAACTGATTAGAAAGCTGCAAATCGCTCTTTGATCGCGCACCTCGAGCAATTATTCCGTACACGCGCGGATACGCGAAAGCATAAATGAGAGAACGCTGCCGGTGCACGGTATTTATCGGCAATAGTGGCAGAGCGCCGATAGTCAGCTGGGAAACGTTTCGGTTCGATAAACACTCGACTCAAGGCAATTCGCAAAATTTATACCTTCAAAAGAAAATAATAATTAAAGGGCGAGGCACAGAGTGGAAAAATTAGCACCGAAAAATCGTCTCGCTCCGAAATAGTTTGAACTCTGAATAGCTCAACAGTCGCGCGGACGCGGTGTCGAAAATAAAAAAAAAAAAAAAAAAAAAAAAAAAAATGTTTCGCGCGGAATTCGAAAACAATTTCGCAAATTGCGGATGTACATTTCGCTCATTGGAACGATGCTCTTATGTGCGGTGCAGGCGCGTTACTCCCAATTTCGAAGATTAACACACCGGACACATCGCTAAACCGTTTTGCTGCATTTAATTTTTTTTTATTTTTTTTTATTTTTTTTTTTTTTTCGAAATTCGAAATTATTAAATTTCAGTGCAACCGAATCCGCTGAATGTGTGTACGGTATAATCGACAATCGGTACGATTATATTTTGAATACGAGGCAGGCGTCGAAGAGCGAATATGGTTTTCGCATCCGCCTCTGGTTTCGTGAAATATTTTCCCGCTGTTACGTGAATTATTTAACGAGGCAAAGCGGGTCCAAACGAAACGGCAACTCGCGTGATAAATCGATAAACACGATTCATTTTTCACGGCCGTCTAGATTCCGTTCATTCGCTTCATCATTTTTTCATTTCTCCGTTGCCTTACGTCATCATTTTACGATTTACGCACTTCGATATTTCTCCGTTTGTCGATTATCAAATCTTCCATTTCTTCATTTTCCCTTGTGCCAATTTTTCTCCATTTCCCAATTTATCAATTTTTCATTTTTTATTTCTCTATTTTCCACTTCTCGTTGTTTCTCAAGTTACCAAAATTTTGTCAATATTACATAAAACATTTCGTGATCGTGTTCCGCACAAAATTTGAAAAAAAAAAAATTGTTTATTCCCCCCCCCCCCCCCCTCCCGCAATAAACTCTCTCACTAGCAGGACTAGGCGTCATTTTAAATTGGGCCTTCGACGGTAAAATTTTATTGCTCCACCATCAGAATCTACAAATTTGTGTATGCACGCCTATAGAAAATTCTATCGTCCTGTGAATTACGTAGGGAATCGATTTTGCTCTCTCTCTCTCTCTCTCTCTCTCGTTCTTCTTGCAAAACTCACCCTCACCCCTCTTGTCGTGATTCTCCGCCGCGCACCCAACACTGTTCCGCCGCTTGAATTAATTATTATTCTAATTTCGTTATACTTCCATTTCGTGGACTGCAGACGGTCTCTCGCGGTCTATTGTGCAAGAATATAACCGTGAATAGTTTTCAACGTTATTTTAATTGCACGTCGCGCAAGGGTTTATTTCGAGCGGAGAAAATCAACTTTGAAAAAGAGAAATAGCCGTAATTTCCACGGTTCCTTTCAGATCAAAATTGTATATCGAGTTCCAGAGAAAAAAATAAATAAATAATTAATCATTCATATTTTCAATGAGCGGCCCATCGAAACGTCAACAATACAGGGAAATTGTTCAACATTTTTTGACAACTCCATCCGAGCCGGTAACAAAATTGCTTATTAACGCACTCATCGTAGCGGTGAATTTTTTTTTTTTTTTTTTTGAGAGAGTCGCAATTTTTGACCGTACGAAATCGAACGGAATATCTCATAAACACATATATATATATATATATATATCGATATCGTAAAATCCGATCGTTAGCTACGTTTCGAGTTATTCTAGCGTAAGATAGCAGGATTCTTTCGCGACTAGATTCGTTACGAGCCTCTCTGACCTTACGCCTGTAATCCGGTCTTTCCCACCCGGTCATCCGAGAATTCTCGTTTCACCCTCGTAACCGGTGAGGATTCACCCTAAAGTTTCTCGCAGGTTTCTATCCCCGCACCACCACCCTAACCCTAAGCCACGTGGATGAGGCATAAAGGGCCAGGACCTTTGGCGAAGGCTCCCTCTATTTTCCTCTCTCTTCACCGATTTCATCTCGCTCGTACGCACACTCACCAGCGCACAGTCCTATCGGCTTCTATCTATTTCACAATATTTCCGGCCTGTTGCTCTCGCCCTGGGTTCGCTTCGTATTATCAGCATCGGCGGCATTTCACAGATTGGGGCGAACAGGAGAAAGTGGCAAGAGGTTCGAGAGGGGCGGGGGGAGGGGGAGGGAGGGGGGGGGAGAGAAGCTGAAGCATCCGATCGAAAACGTCCCACCGGTCCTTCCAATCTCGGCACCGTCGACATCTTTCCATCGACGCTCCGGTGGAAACGAACGTCGAAATATATTTCTCTATTTGGCCATTCGCGAATTTATCGGTTTTTTTTTATTTTTTATTTTTTATTTCTATATTTCGCGTTGTCTCGATTTTGCTGGTCTCCATAATTCCCCATAAAAATGTTTCTTTATTTTTATTTTTCTTACTTTTTTTTTTTTTTTTTAGGTTTTTTTTAAGGTTTTTTCGATTTATCGATTCGTAGATTTTTCAATTTTTTTTTTTCGCAATCTATGTGTTTTTGCATTCATGTATTACACGATTTTTGAATTTCCCTTCGTTCAATTGTATTCTCTCTACGTGGAATCAATATCGACACGCTCGCAGGTGAGAATCTTGAACTACGGTTTTTCTTAATTTTCAACGATTTTTTGTACACCAGAGAGGGATCCGGAATTGAGTGGGAGTCGTCAGAAATCGTCGGAAGAATGTTGCAACCCACTCTTACAACGATTACGTTTTGCCAATTGAACGGATATAGAAGAAAATGCACGTTGCTTCCGTATAACTATCCCGCCGACTTACAAACAAGCTTACCTTCGTAATTGCTATCACAAGAGAGCATGAAAAATGTACAAATAAAAGGCTCTGTTATCGATAAGAAGAGCGCAACACTCGCAACCCTGATTGCTCCTGGCAAAGACGTTCCAACAATGGGCTGAAATAAGTGCGTTGGAGATTCGAATCGGGAGTTCCGACGGATCCGCAAAGTCATTATTTCGATTCGAAAAAAGGACTGGCGGATTTTTTTTTTTCTACACCCCCGCAAAGCGGATCTTGCCGTGTGCTCGGCGATCCAGCTGTATCGAAAAAATTGGACGGACTGGTAACAAATGTCGTTGCAGAATTCATTCGAGGAAAAAAATTCTCCAAGCTAAAATCTCCCTGTTCGCCGTTGACAGACGAGAAGTTTCTTCACCCCCCTCGGCAAACCACGACAACGAATTCGGAGCGACGCTTTTTTCGATTCTCTCACCCTCTCGACGAGGGCGCGACTCTTACGTGTTATTATCGACCAACCTTTTTATTAATTTTTTTTTTTTTTTTCGTCGTCTCTCGCCACCAGCCGGAACTTTGGAAATGAAAAAGATATTGAAAATTTTGTCGGCGATTCGGCAAAACCGTTCGTTTCTCGCCGGATACTTGCTTTGTCCCGATGGGCATCGTTTTTTTTTTTTTTTTTTTTTTGGTAACAGACGGTGTTCCATATTTTAACCGATCGGGAACGGGAAATTGCGAGAGCAACGTGCGTGCTCCGTTTCGCGATACTTCATCGCGTCTCGTTAGTTTTTTTTTTTTTTTTTTTTAATGCCGTCCTTCCACGACTTCGATGCATGAACCTTTTGAATGAGAAGTAAATGAAAAGTCGAAAACCGAGAAGCATCGATCGCCGATAGTTTCTTGTCGCTTACCCACACGTACTCAATTTCCATCTACATTATACGGTGTATCCGCGATCCAATATCGCATCTAGGCTGCCGGGTGGTTGGAAACCTTTATTATTTCGTTCCTTTGATCCTTCAACTGCCGTGCTGTACGGTCATTCGCTTTTTTCTTTTCACCCTCCCCAAACCCTCGGCATTGAATCCGCGGTTCTCGCCCGAGTGTTTTATCGAGCCTCGCACTGACGCCGATACGAACGAGAAAGAAATAAATAAAATAATGAAACGGGAGAAAGAGATGAGTTCCTACGAACGGAATAGCAGGAAGTAAAGTTTTACCGAAAAAAAAAAACGCTTCAGAATCACATTTCACTCGCTTTGACCGTTCTCGCTCACTTCACTTTTTTTTTTCTTTTTTTTTTCTTTTTTTTTTTTTTACTCCCTCTCTGTAGCCGCGATAGTTACGGCATCGGTGGATCCACACACACACACACACACACACACACACACACACACGGCAACAATGTAGGAGCAAATCGAAGAATTTCTGGTGCGTTGTGCCATTTGCAATGTGTACAGAATCCTTTGACGAGCGGGGACACCGGGCCGCGAATAAAAGCCGAGTAATCATAACTGGCCGTGCGAAAACGAATCGATCCTTTTCTTCTTCACTCACCTTTCTATTTACTTGATTCTCCATCAACCGGACCGGACGGAGGCCGATTGATTGAATGTTCTGTGCGCAATTGCATCTCTCCGCACCCTTCTCGACTTCATTCGGTAACTCTTTTTTTCGTTAATACATTTTCATTAATCCACGTACTTCACGGTTTTCGCGCGATGAGAATCGAAAAACGTGCGAAGCTTTCAGTGCCGGAAAAATTGAACGATTTTCAAAAATTGCTATTACGATACGATTCGAATTTTTATGATTTTTCAAATTTTAGTGTCGAATACGGGAAAAAGTTTTTCCCCCGCTCTGTTCGATTTACGATGTGTTCGGTGATTTACCCCGCGGGGCAAAATATAGTGCGGCGCACATCAGTCGAATTCCTTTCTCGTTTTCGCGGTAAGTCGTTTGCCTCGCGGCTTACCTATGTGGACGTGCGGTTTTAATCCACACGCTATGCTCCGAGCCTATGGCAACTTTTCCACAAACACTTGCGCCGAAGTTGCACGCACATTTTCGCCCCGCTTGCGGAAAGCGTTTTCCACTTGGAAAAGTTGGGTTAAATTGAATTCGGAGAAAAATAAAAGTTTGACCGAGAAAAGATATATGGGAGAATTATCGCGAGGCGAAAAAAACGGCATAATGGTCGATTCTCGGCGGGAAACTCGAGGTTTGCTCACAGCGAAGCAATGTCGCTCCGATTGGTGGATAAACTTCTGGAAAAAAAATAAATAAAAATAAAAACTTTCCTCGTTACATTGATCGAAGAGGTCACCAACGACTTGCGCTGAGGTTTTTTCCGTAAATACATATTTACTTAAATTAAATTTTTTATTTTTCGACGTTGAAAATACGCTTTTCAAAAATGTTGAATTTACAAAAATGTATTTACATTCGAAATTTTAATAATTTTGTGCGAGCGAATGCCGGAGGCGAATGCAAAGTTTGTCGCGTTACCGCTCCGCCAGAGTCGGCTGGTACGAGTAATTGGATTCGAGTTTGTTTTTTTTTTTTAATTTTTAATTTTTTTTTTTTTTTATGAACGTTTCCAAGGCCGTCTCCAACGAAACTTGAGTAACGTCAATGAGAGATTAACAAAATTCTGACGCATTTGTAAATGTTGGAAAAATAAAAAAAAATCCCTCAGAATATTTCATAGTCGTGTCGAGTTTCAGGATCGCAGCCTAAACTCGCGGAAGACGATATTTTTCGAGAATTTCTCTGGAGAAATCCGAAATTACGTATTGATTTCCTCGAAAATCACGAGTGCTGACACAAGCTAAAAAAACAGTACGGAAAAGATGTAAGCGAGTTTCGAGACGTATGAAGAGCGAAAGGTATTCCATCGACCATTCGGAGCAAACGTGTATTATGTGTGTTTCGACACACTCGACACAACACGCATGTTTTTACGGAGCTCCGAGGGATCGCAGAGGACAGATTCGAAGATGTTTGCATATCGGTCGCGCATGTGTCGCCCGAACGTTTCTAGTAACATTGCACAGCGCCGTTTTGCCCCGGGCTCCGACTTCCCCAGCGCTCCGGCCGACACATCGATGGGCCTCACGAAGCCGCGGAGTGCATAGGGCAAAAGCGTGTTACACGATAGACAGCGGGACGGAGTGAAGCGTACCTCGAGGTACAGCGAAACTGAGCGAGATAAATTTTCAAAGCTATAAGCCAACGTACGTACGCGTCCACACGAGGTACAGCGCTCGAGGGATAAGCGGCATCGTACCGCGAGCCAGCGTCGGTGCTGCATAGGAGGATTGGAGGAGGGGAGGTGAAGGAGGAGAGAGGAGGCAGTAGCAACAGCACCCGGCAATTACTAGCTGGAATGTCTGGGAACGCGTGGGACTCGATCTTGAAGGTCCCGACCACGACAAAGTTTCCCTCTCCAACCTCTCTTCCTTCGCCTCATCCTATCCTCCTTCTCCTCCCCCCGCTCCATCGAGCAACAGCCAACGCCGCCGAGCTCCTCCTCGTGGTTACATTATGTCCATGCATCTATGCCCGCAGAATTACGTAGAGGACACGTATAACTACACGGGTACACTTCTGTGAACCCGGACCGGTCCTGCACGTTTAGGATGCAACGACATTGCTCTCCACTCCACTCCACTCCACTCCACTCCATCGGAGAGGAGGCGACTTCGCTGTTGCAGGCTCGATTCAACTTCCGTTTGTTCCTCGTCGAATCAGACGGAATACCCATTCGGCTTCTTCCATATTTCTTGCGCTCCCCGATCAGTGGTTTCGTTTCGGGAATTTCCGGAAAGACTCGCAGTTCGTCTCACGGAGCTAATTCTCGACTTAACATCCCAACCAACTCCTTTATTTCCCTTCATTATATCACTGCTACGTTTCGAATATATTTACTCCACTCTTCTCTCCTCACGATTCCCTCCACCTTCCGTGGTGTTCCGCTCCACCCCGTTATTTCTTCTCCCCTTCACTCCTCCACATCAATGAGAGTAATATTTCCAGCTCGGCTCTCCTCTCCGCTCCCTTCGACTCCTCTCCGATATTTCATTGGACACAATGTCTTCTGGACTGTCGTACTCCTCACTCGCTCTCCCGACCCCACAAAGGCTTTGTTTCAGAAACGCGAGACAACGATCGCACTTGGCGCCGGCTCATTTCCCAATCTCCATCACTGCCGACTCCTCAAGCTTCCTTCAGTATGTTACCGAGACGTTTGTGCCGGGGATAATTTTTCCACTCCCGTCGACTCGGTTCTTCTCCTCCCTTATTCTCACTCCGTTCCCAACCTAACTCGGTGATTTCACTTTTGCCGGCTACCCCGATGGTTCTTTTTTCTTCTCCCAAGCCCCGTATCGTCGGTGCTGTGGCAGAGTTTTTCCGGGTTTCTTCGTTCTTCCTCACGAAGTGGAAGGGCTAACTACTGGCGCCATTTGTCAGTGCCGCGGAGCTCATATACGCCGCTGTACGCTATTATCCGCGTAAAATTCCTGCTGGGCTCTCGACGACGTCCTTTTTTATTCCTCTTCTTCATCATCCTTGCGGGTCGTTAGACGCCTCTAATCTCGCGACCGACGGATATCGTATTTCACTATTATACACTCCGTTGTCTTAATGGACCGAGAGGTACTTCAGGTCGACACTAAATCTGTGAAATATCCCGAGGATAGAAACGCTCTAATGACAGGATTTCACTCGTTCAAGGCACTCGACGAGAAAGACCGGAGAGGGATCGAGTAAGATTGTCGTCTTAATCGCACCGTCCGACCGATTCTCTTTCCTATGTGTACGCGTCGCATTAAACGCCCACGAGCTCGCGGTTCTAATCCAATCCGTCGAGTCACAAAAAAAAGTACCAACGAGGACTAATGGTCACTGGCGGGTTTGGGGGTGTGGAACGTATCGAGGTGTCCAACCGCTCGTTTTACACGCGATGTTGAAATTTGATGGATCGTCCGAAGCGATTTTACGAATTTGAAATAAAGCATTAGCTTCGAAACCGCTCGCATATCCGTCATTATTTTTCACGTCTCATCGTTCTGTCACAATGTCCATCTGTAATGTTGACGGTTTCACGATCTCTCCGAAGGTGGTTATATTTTATAGTAGGAGAAATGGGAATTAAATTCGTTCGCGCGAGTATTTCGGAGACTTCCTAACCGACGTCAGGAGGAAAAATAATATTATTGTTACAAATATCGTGGAGATAATATTGTTTCTAATATACCGACATTTTATTTACGATACAGAATTTTCTTTTTTTTCTTTTTTTTTTTTTTTTTCTTTTTCTAAATACTCTACATGCCCAAAATTTCATATACGTTTGTGAATTTTCCAAACGGAATTTTTTTCACAGTTTACAAATCACCTCTGTAAATAAGACACGGTTTTCGGCAGAACATCATCTCTCGAAGTGCGTTCCAGTTGGCACGCTTCCCGAAGCTTCGCACGGGAAATCCGTCGAATCGATCGACCGATCGCGTTACACGTCGCACAGTTATACTTCCGGTGGAGCACGACTGCGAGTCCTCTGGATTTTCCGGTGAAGGAGTCCGAGAGCGTGAGCTGTTTCTTTAATCTCCCCTTTCCCGGATCAACCGTCAGCACTATATATATATATATATATATATATATATATATATATATGTGTGTGCAGTTTAGCTTGTCTGATTTCACTGTCGTTCTCTGTTCACTCCTATCGAAGAAAAATGTCCTCGAAAGCATTTAGAGCGCGGAGGTCGATCGAACGGAACTCGCGCAAAGTCAATTGATTCGAGCTTCTTCCAGGGTTTTTCCCGCGTGGAAAAAAAAAAAAAAAAAAAAAAAACCTGTGACTCAAAAAAAAAAATGAAAAGCAATTGTGAGTCTCACGAGTCTCTTGTGAGAATTCACGTCAGATTTTGTTGTCGCTCCGCTCAACATTTCAATGTTCGCTCCTAATTGTCAGCAGTAAAAAAAAAAAAAAAAAAACACATTTCCTCGCACATGAATAATTTGGTAAAATTTACTTTAGCAGCGAGCCGGGTCGTTGTTGATGCAGCGATTATCGCATATTAAACACTGCGTTAGTCCCTAAAGTTCTCGTCGTTTCATTACGTTTTCGTAATGACACACCGAGATGTGTTCGCGCATCGTGAAATCGCAGTAATTCAATGACTGGACGCAATGTGCATTAGGTGGATGGGAAGTGAGCAATAAGCGATCGAGCGACAAAGCTCGCGGGAAGCGGCGGGTGAAGAGGGGGAGAGGGGGGGGGGGGGTCGGGCAGGTGGATGTCATTGTAGTTATAACGGAAGAGGGCGAGCGACAGGAAGCGGAGAATCGATTTCTCGTCACGATACATAATATAGTCTGCGTTTGTGACACGAATTCCGGGACTCGAATCAGAAAAGTCGGGACACTCGCTCACTCACTCTCACCGTCTCCTTATTCGCAATAATTTAATCGCCATTTATCGTGTTTCACGCGAAGCGGTGACCAGCGAAACGGAATTAATTGGAGAAATGAGAATCTCCGTGGATTCGTCGCCGTTGCGGATATCACAGTGAAAACGCTTCGGCATTTAGCCGACGATATAATCGGTCGATGACGATCGCAATAAGGTATTTTCGTTTCGCGGGAATCTCAAAAAAATTTGCTCGACGAACAGCGAGAAAATTTGATGGCTCGTTAAAGAATTTTTTTTTTTTTTTTTTTTTAATTTTAATCTCAGGAAACGCAGTCTTGAGAAGAAAAAAAAAATATGAATTTTTGGTAATCCATCGAGACCGGATTGGGCAGTCGCGTTCGTCGTCACTTCGAACGCGACTGCGAAATCAATTGACGCATCGATCTCCGGTGACGCGAACAAAGTCCTCGTCTCCCATCGAATTGCCATGGGCGAAATATACATATATATATATACATATATATATATATATATATATATAATTTTTTTTGTCAATTTGTCATCCAAGTTTTTAACGGGGGGGGGGGGAAAGGGCGTCGTCGGTGCCGAACGCCAAACGAATTACAAAGGAGCGTGTAATAGAAAGCCCGGACGAGAAGTAAAGTAGGATTAAACATTGAAGTCACCGGGGCAGAAGCGAGGCGCTCAGCGGGAGACGAAGAAGTGGAGAGTTGCGTCGGGTAGTTGAAGAAGTGGGCAGCGGTTGATGGTTGAAAAGGGAGGAGGGGGAGGGGTGGTGGATGAGAGAGAAACGGCTAACGAGGAGGTGCAAGAGGACGAGGGGAATCCTCTTCGGCCATTCGTATGTTAATGAGCCTGTTACGAGGTCTGATGAGAGCGTTGAAGGGCCTCGACGACGCCCGCTCGGTAAATTATGTATCGATCGAGCGATCGAGATAGCACAACGGAATCCGCGGGGCAAGGGCGGGGGGGGGGGGGAGGAGAAGGAGGAGAGGAATTAAACCGAAGGAAAAAGGACGAATGAGCGAAGCAACAGGATCGGCAAAGGGAAAAGCCCCGAGGCGACGATACCGATGCGGATTACCGATGTACGCGATATTTCCTAATCGATTACTCGTTACGATACGGACCGTCGATTGTTTATCTCATTACGGGTTATTTGCGCGCGCCGGAACAACCCTCCCCCCGAAGCTATTGTTTCTTCCAGTACCGTTTGAGTAGATGTTTGTCCGTCGCAGCAACTTCGTCGGCCCGATGAGACGATGTTTCAACAATAATTTCCAGGCGCGTTCTAGTGTCGTTTTTTTTTTTTTTTAAACCTTTTTTTTTTGCGCGGAGTCAGAAAAATGGTAAGTGGGAATGCCGAGTGCGAGGCGTTCAGCTGGGTCGCAATTGAGGTTCGAGTTTGTAGAAATTTTGAGGCTGTATTGTTTTATTTGAGACCGGGGTGTTTTTTTAGTTGGGAGAGAATTAAGCGTTTTCAACCTTGTGTATGTCGGGTGACGCAAAATTTTATCTGAAAAACGTTCGAATCCGGATTTAAGGTTTGGCATATCGATTATTTCAACGCAATATTGGCTATTGGTCCGGCGGATGTAAATTATTCTATTACCGCGAACAAGAGACCTCGGGAGTTGAACCGAGAAAAAAAGATTTTCCAGTAAAGATGGAAAAAAAAAAAAAAAATGGCGAGACGCCCGACTACGGCGCTTTAATTGGACTACGCTAATAGTAATTTAAAAAGTTCCTCGCTATCCTCGTTCAGTCGAGTATAAAGTCAATTCGGGCGAAAAAAAAAAAAAAAAAAAAAAAAAAAATGACCACGGGCACTTCTCAATTTTTGAATGTCTCCTAATCTGCTCGTTGGTATTCCATGAAAGTGCAAAACTTAACGACTCCCGTTATCGCCGATGTTACTTTAACTCTCTTTCGTCGATTACATCTGCGTCTGGAGTCCGTAGAAAATTGTCCAATTTTCTTATTTACTTCAACATTATAACGGTTCCGAAATATTTGCCTTTTTTTTTTTAATTTTCACGTTACCGAATTTCGAAGAATTTTTTTCGTTCTGTTCCGTTGTCCGAAGTCGTTAATAATTCGCACTTTGCGTTAAAATACGGGAAAAAAAAAAAAAAAAACGCCTTTTTGCAACCATATTATTCGATTTATTTTTACTGAATCTTCGAATAAAAACGAAAGAAGTCAGGAAAAGAAAAAAAAAAAAAAAACAAAAATAACGACACGATACATCAGAATCCCATCGAATTTTTGTTTAATTAAAACACACATATAACCGAATAAGTTAATCTGTTATCAATTTCGATTTCAAGAGTTCCGAGCGGAAGCTCTTTCGCGATTTCATATCGTGCGATTCAGTTGTAAGCGAGTTAATTACAATTTTCCAATCAAAATACCAAACAGCATAGACACTCATAACAACCCCCTCGAATGGATGGGTTCAATCGAATTTTCATTATCGCTCTACGCAGCGATAATTTGCGGCTAAAATCACGCAGACGACCTCGACGATATTCAAGCGTCCCGATCCTCCTCTCGACTCCCCACTTTTGATTTGTCTATGTGTGCTCGGAACAACGGCGTTGCGTAACCGTGCGTGGATTTGCAACAGTGTACTCCCGTATCGTGCAGTATATATAAATGCTGCCTGGGCAAATGTAGTCGATGGCAAGTGGTGCGGAGCGGGTTTTCGATTGTCTCTCGATCGAATCAACATCCCTCCCTTGCAGTTTGCCGGCCGATGGCCCGTCCAAACCGTTCGTACCCTGGCGATGCACTCCCCCGGCTGCATCCATTATAATCCCGGAGGCGCTTAATTTTCACCCCGCGGACACCGAATGGAAATTTCCACCCTGGCGCGAAACATCTTCGCAGAAATTTGTGACTACGACATTTTCTTTTTTTATCAAAGACAATCAACCTGACGGCTTCAGCGAGAAAAAAAATAACTGAAAGAAACTACCATTTTTCACGGGTCACTTTTTGCACCGATTAAATAATTTACAAAGAGTGCCGTGAAAAATATTCGCGTCCGCTTCCGGATGTTATTTCGTGGAGCAGCAATTTTCCCGCCACTTACCTGCATTTTTTTTTTTATGATGGGTTAGCACGTATGAAATAAAAGTTTTTGGGATAATGGAGAAAAAATTGGCTCCGATTGACATCACGAATTAGCTGAATTTACGGGGCAATACCGATCTCAGTTGAATGTTTTACGGAATAATTTTTTACTCTGTTTCGTACCCGGGGCATTTAGAAAAAGGTAAAGAGTCTGCGATGATGAGCGGGACGATCGTAATGTTCACTTTACTAGGTACATATTTGCTCGGCTGTTGCTCATATTTTCTTGCGGAAGAATTTTTCCACCAATATCCGCACGTAGAGGAAAGAGTTATTTCAGGAATTTTTTTATTATCCTTCACTATTTTACATTTTCTATCTTTATTTTCACAATTCCACAATGCGTGGGAAAAAAATATCTACATCTCCAATTTTTAAATAGAAATAAATATTTCACCGTAAAAATAAACAGGTATAGTTGAGCTGCGAGTATTAAAAATAAATGCTTCGTTCAATTTATCAGAATGGCCAGTTGTTCGATTTTTATTTCAACTATTTCACAATATTAAAAAATATTGATGTGAAAAAAGAAAATAGTCAATCAGCCCCGGTCTCGGTTGTACATTTTTCTTTTGGTAAATATTGCAAATTACCCGGTTAAATTGGTTATTGAATAATCATTTTTGAGATTATGATGTTCCACTGCGGACTCGACTTCCGAGCTGGTATGATGTCATCGTGAGAGAATCGTGTATGTCATCGAGTAACGTAGCTCGCATATTTGCCAGCAGCGTCGTATCTTTTTCTCCGTGCGACTTTGTCCTTTCGCGAGACTGAGGTGAGATTCTCTCGCGCGACGAGAGATCAGCCGCATCTGACTCACAATTCTCCTCGCCCATCAGTCGCGCCGTTGCTTCAACGATTCACAATATGTACACAGCGATATGGCATTCCGATCGTATAACGAGTCTAGAATGTTCCGGCTAAGAATTTATCGGCATTCTAATTATCATCATCGCGTAACCAAACGAGTTTCCGCCTCGTCCCATCGTTTATAATGTCAACTTTGAATTTCCGATGAATAACGAAAAAAAAAAAAAATGAATTTTCCATCGATATTATTTCGGTAACCGTAAAGTCGAAAAAGTGAAAAAAAAAAAAAAAAAAAAAACAATTTCCTTGAAACATACATTTTATAAAATTCGCCGGAATTAACAGTGTCAAGCGACAGAACGTTTACAGTCGATAAGAATTTTCTTGAGTAACAGATCCGCGTATTTAAATGTAGTCGATGTGTTCGAGACGAATCTTCGGTCCATGTTAAATTGTAAAAAAAAAAATGGATTCGGAGACAACGGTGGATTCTGGGGTTCGAGAGAACTCGAGTTCGCAGCCAGTGGCGAGCGAGGTGACAAAGATTCCTGAGGTACACATTTCGAACGAACCGCTCGTACTCTCTTTGCGGATTTTAACGGATCGTCCGGATCTTCTTTGCAGTCCTAGTTCGCGGCCTCGAACGCGAAGAGCCGTGGGAACTTTCTAGCGAGGTTTACGCTGAAACCTGCGGCAGGCGGCTGGGTGAGCGAGGTACGAGAAGAAAGTATGCGCTACGCCGCGGTATTATTCCGAGACATGGACCAGGAAAACTTCTTCCATTCGCTCGCCCGGTCGTCCCACCATCCGCATTTCTATATTCTATCGCGCGGGCGGGCAAACGTCCTCCGATGATGCTGTAATGTACCGCGTCCGGACGATTCCCATACCCGATGCGCGTCGCGTGCATGGCCAAAGGATCGCCGAGTTCTCGCGGGCTGTCGTAATATTTCCTGTGAACTATGCAACAGAACTACGGAAGTGATTTTCGTTTTTTTCCTCCTCCGTCCCATTTCGCCACTTTTTATTTCCGAAAAGTGAAACACTTTTGTGCATCTGTCGAAATTAAAATTCTCGTTGTCTCGGGGACTAACGTGAATTAGCGATACGAAGGGGAGGTAAAGTGACCTCAATTGGCAGCCGAACGTGAACGAAACTTGACTCATTTTGAACTCGTTCGAAGCGATCGGGAGGTGAGACGAGAGTACGCGGACGGAGACTTATCGGCAGCGAAACCACGACGAGAACCTATTTTGAATAGTTTTGGAACGACCGCGGACGAACTTTCCTTTCGGCATCCCGCACTCATTTCGAACTCGTCCGGAGCGAGCGGGAAGCAAGCTGAAACTAGGTAGGTGGAGATTCGTCGACGGCAAAAGAACAACCTACTTGGTCCGGTTCTGATTCCGATTCGATTTCCGAGTCAAGAAAGCACTTCGTCTATTCTCTCGGCATCGTCGATTCGCTTCGGACATGTCGCCAGCCAAACCAGAACGAACTCATTCGGACGGGTCGTGAAACGTTCACGGCCGAATTTTCGCATCATCCCTCTTCATAGTCCATGGCGTTGTTGGTGGCTCGTGAAAAAGACCTCGAGCGAATTTACGGGCGAATTTCCTATTCCCGTTGATGCATTCACGCGCACGACCGTAGCCGAATGATGCGAACGTTGTTGATGGTACGTACGACTGGATGCATTATTATGACACGGTGTGCGTGACGACCCGGCATCCGTATCGAGGGTGGAAGCTCGTGTTGGGCCGAGATGTGGCGTACCGGTATCTCATAAACTCGGTGAGATACGGCACCGTCGTACACCTCTCGTCGGCGATACCTCCCTCGGCTCCATATTTCATCGTCCAACGAGGAGAGAGTCTCTGCCGTACCAGTGATGCCGCCATTGCCAGGAGTATACGCCGGCGCTGACCCAAACGCCATCAAGGGTTCACCGTAAATGCGAGCCTCCAGGCTGTGCGACCGTGTACCAACAATCCTTGTGTCCATCCTCAGCTCGTCGGACGCGATCGCCGCACGTATCGTATTGATGCCCGACATAATGCATCTGATCATCAATTTAATTGTCTCGGACCCCAACTTCGGGCATCGCCGCTCCGGCAATGAATAATCCCATGCGTCGCATCTGCCGACTAAACTATTCTGAAGCGTTATTCAAGGTGTTTAGTTCACCGGCACAATTCATTTTCAGGACGATAAGAATTTTCATCCGAAGTAGAATCTGGCAGACGTTAATATCATTTATATAGAATCGTGCGGATGAAAAATGTACGAAAGTACGATTGATAATGGAAGCGAAATAAAGAATTTAGAGAATCTGGTCGCATTTGTGAAATCAAACGAAGCATCGAGATCACGGTTTCCTGTTCCGGCCACCGTGGACAGCTCTATTTCTAGAGTGGGTTATCGTGAGTTCACGACATAGTGCAGGCTCCATCGGCGGAGATGAGTTTGAGTATTACGTCGGAATCATTTTTTTTTTTTTTTTAGTTACGTTTTCGTAGATTCATAACCGCGATGATTATGGTAGTCGAAACCGGAAGTTATAATCATAGGAGTTTTGTCAACGTTGCGGCGAGTCGCGTCGTTGGAACTTCCTGCTCGCGATCACCTGGAATGTTGATGTTCAACGACGAATTTCTATTTTTGTTCTGTATTATTGGGCCGTCAACAACGGGAGTCAAACGAAAACTGACCAAGCATTGCCGGACGTATCAACGCGTGTCGATTGTCGGAACTTAACAAGTTCCGATAGAATCAGAGGCGACATGGAGAACACGAACAGACATCAGGGCGTTCGGGGTCGCTAACCCGGTGACCCTTGACCTCCTGACACGACGTCGAGTTGTGTCTAGCTTCGGGCTCTCTCGTGAGCTCGCGCGGATCACGGCCGTCGGGAATCTGCCACGACAGCGACCCGTCACTGGATGACTGAAATTTCGTCTACATTTTTTTTTTATCACGTAAATGGCGCGATAATCGATAATTATTTTTGAGGCCATTTATTTTTTTTATCGAAGATAAAATTGAAAAATTATAAAATTATAAAATTATAAAATTATAAAATTATAAAATTATAAAATTATAAAATTATAAAATTATAAAATTATAAAATTATAAAATTATAAAATTATAAAATCATAAAATTATAAAATTATAAAATTATAAAATTATAAAATTATAAAATTATAAAATTATAAAATTATAAAATTATAAAATTATAAAATTATAAAATTATAAAATTATAAAATTATAAAATTATAAAATTACAAAATTACAAAATTACAAAATTACAAAATTATAAAATTATTATTCGCATGCTTGAACGGTGCAAAGTAGAAGCCACGTATAAAAAATAGTCTTGTTCCAAGTGGAAGACCGTGGTCCGTTTTGACCCAGAATTAGGTTGACAGCGTTCTGCAAAGCTTTCTTGAGCGCGATATGATAACGTGATCATGCAGACCGAAGAATGTCACGACAATGTCGCCCAAGATCCAGGGCAGCGGAGGCGCCGAGCACATAATATCGGGTCGACGACCCCGTTGACGCGTCGTTTTTGTTAGTCGCGTAATGGGACTTTATCGTGGTAACTCCGGTTGACTTGCCGCATGAGTCGGAAGGTGGGGGAGGATGAGCTCGAGGAAAAGTGGGCGAAGAGGTTTCTGGCGCCAAGGCGGAACAACCCCTTCGCACCGCAAACCGTGGAGACGAGGTGGAGAAAAGGTTCTCATCCTTTTCACGTACACATCATCGAGCACGAAGTGCAAACCTTGCGGAGTTCGGGAGTTACCTATGCGCATACTGTAATCGGCGCCCGGCGCCCTAAATTTATTTCTCTCTCGCTCCCATCTCGTTTATTTTCCGCCCCAAAGTTCCAAAGGCATTTGTTACGTTTTCCAAATTTTTCTGAAAACCTCGCGCGAACTTGCCGGTGCTCGAGGCGATGCTGGATCTTCCGGTTGTACCGACCAAAGAAGGCGCTCGCATTGAGCAAGCTCTCTCTATCTCTCTCTCTCTCGGCAGATAAACCGATCTCCCTTGGATAGATTGCGAAACCTCCAGCACGAGTCCTGGTAGGAATCTCAAAGCCCTGCGAGGTCTTTTCAGGGCTCGATCCGACTACCGCGTGATCCTCTAAAACACACAAATTCACGCATGGCGGGGCTTTTTGGCGCGCAGAGGATAAAGTAATGTGGCCCATGTAAATACAACCGGGTAATCTCGAGAGAGCGATAAATTTCTTGCTTCCACTCGAAGCAGTGTTGGGAGGCGGCGAGAACGTTAATCCATGGATTAGAGCCAATTCCCGAACACCGTTGGGCTGCTGCGAGGGAGGAAACAACGGAAGGAGTGCTTCACGAAAATGCGTGTGCCGTGCGCTCATGAACGTGCGGACGTGTGGCATAAGGGAAGAAAAAAACGGGAGTCAAACTCCCCAATGACGAATGAGCGTGGATGCTAATGCGTTGTTCGGACCCAAAGGTAGGAGCAACTTTTTTTTTGTAGGGCCTGTTTAGTCGAATCAATGAAAATCTCCGAGAACGATGATGGTTTTCGAAAAAATTGCGATTGCTCTCGAGGCAGCCGATTGTCTTTCCGTGGGCGTATAAAATTGTCTCCAGGCATTACGCGCAGTCCGACACTATCGCTTTGTACAATCTGCCCGTTCATCGCATTTCACGTACCGTATGATAAACACAATTGCGTTGATAATACAGGTTTCCGCGTCCAGCACCGATAATAAATACGCAACGACGAAATATCGACGTTAAAATGTGGACAGGACGATAAATTAATAAAATAAAAATGTAATGTATGCTTGACCGACGGCGCACGATCAAAGAATGGCGCATGGTGGTACCGGCGAGTCATGCAGATTCGTTCGCGGCTAGTATTTGGATGGGTGACTGGCTTGAGTCGTGCGATAACCGGTCAATCGACCGTTCAACTTCAGGGCGCACGGAAAATTAGGTCTCATAAACACCTGAAGAAAGTGTACCGTGAAACTGGTACAGCAACAAATTAAAAAAAAAAAAATCGTGTTCACAGTTCATTATTGGATATTGGATTTTGGATGTCAGGTGTGGGGTTTTTAGTCTGGAATTTTGCTTATCGGACGCCCGACATCCAAACTAGTCGTACATTCTACGCTCTGACGAAACAATTTTTTTTTTTTTTTTTTTTTTAGTCATTTTGTCGACGATATTTCGCCCCATTAACACCAACGTTTGGTATATTTTTTTGCGAAACACTTTCGACACACATCCCAACTATCGTACAATCACAGTTAACGTACTCGCGTATACATTTCTAAAACCCTATCTTTCTCTTTGACCCACTACTATAACTTGCAGTATAAACCTTCCTTCTCCATCACGCCCCACCGGTAAAGATATAACCGCGACTATGTATATCCACGTTGCATTAGGTTTCACGTGACGTACGGTGAGTCATCGGGTCTCCGAAGTTATTGCGTCACAAATGTCGAGACGATGACGACAAATCTAAACTGCATAAGCCTTCGTAATCCGGTCTCTCTAAACGTTATTCCTGCATCAGCGAAAATGCACTCCAATGCAATTTCAGATGCATTTTTTTGTATTTTATTATTCCGCTTAAATTTTATGTAATTCGGCTCTTTTTTTTTTTTTTTTTTTTTTTTTTATTTTTTTTTAAGGGTCGTAGATTTTTTTCCGTTTGAGTTTCGTCGAACCAGGAAATTTGTCTCCGGGCTTTTGCGCATCGACGAAGGATCGGTCGGTTCGTGTCTTCACGTACGTTCGTGAGGACGTACCGCGTGTATCAGCGTCGTCTTTCGCTCGACTCGTCCGATACGCAACGAACAGATCATAGTCGCAGATTTCTCCGACGTTGTTGATGCACAATTAATGAGAAACGACGCGAGCTTTGTCGATCCCACGAGGTGCACGAACACCACCATTACTCTTCGTGCTTCAGTGTGGATACTCGATTTCCATACACGGTGAATTCCGCTACTCCTTGGTACCAAGCGGCAGAGTTTGTAGAACGCGTCTCGTTAGCGAATCGGTCGCTTGCTTTCTCGTTGTTCCTTGGCACCGTGGAGAAATTTCACCGGCCAAAGTTTCCTGCGTATTCGTCTTAACTCGACGAGGGATTTTTTTTTTTAGGTAGGAAGAATTGACTCGAACGGAGAGAAACATTTTGGTCCGTCCCACGCGCCGGACCGATCGTTTTCAGACTTTCCGAAAATTATATGATCGCGATAAAAACGATATCGAGGTCTCCGGAATGTGGGTCATGAGCTGAAAAATTCATCATCGACGATGGACTTAACGGTTGGATAATCCGAAAATAGAGCGCGGTTTGCCCCGCCGGAGGGTGGTTCGGATAAGGGTAAAACAACGACGGCGTAAAAAGCGCGTTCCATGCTGAACCGGAAAAGCGGCGTAGAACGGAAAGCGGGAATCGCGCTGGAGAACGAGAGACTGATCCGACAGAGAAGCTGAAGCGGTCCGAGGGAACGAACGCTGGAGTGAGAGCGGGTGGAGATGGCAAGCGGAAAGATCGGCACGCCCGGGTGGATCCTCGAAGAAGGCGCGCGCGTAGCCGCGAGGTGGGTGTGGTTCTGTGTTTCGGATGAGACTCGGCGCTCCTCCGCCAGAAAAGAGAACGGCAAGGTGGAGAGAGAGAACCTCGGAGATTCTCTTTCCATCTTACTTCGCCGGAGCTTCGGAGCGAGAGTCACGGAAAGAGCGCGCTTGGGTTCGCCTCCGTCTCTTCGTCCGCGCGGTCCGCGAACCGTGAGCCACAGCATTATGGATACGAAGCTGAAGAGACATGTGTCCTCATCGAAAGTTCCTCAGACTTGGGATTGACAATCGTCGTGACTTAACTCTCTAGGAGTTAGAACGCCCGAAACCGTACCGAACCGGGACGGAGGATCGAGTAGTGGGGGGAACGCTTTCTGCGGTAGCGCCTAAGAGTGGGGATAGAGTCGCGATTTATTAAGGGGTTAAGATGCAGAAGTGTCTGACGAAAGACGACGTGGTCCGGCAGTGTCTGATGTTCTTTTTTGCTTTTGTGTTTCAGGTGAGTCAGTGGAGATTGTTTGTTATCGATGGAGCAGGTTGCATCGCTCTTGAGTTCTCGTTGCTATCGGATAGGTAAGTTACTTTCGGAAGCTGACGTTAACCCTCCGTAACTCGAAGCGCTCGGAACCCTACCGAAACGCGACTAACGGCTGCGGAGTGGGGGCGCGTTGCCACGGTAGCGTCTGAGAGTGGGGATAGAGGCGTGACTTATAAACGGTTAAGCGAGTTGATGTCGGCAAGAAACGCAGTTACAAACTGATGGACGGACGAGCCGGCAAACTGGTAAACGAACAAACTAGGAAACTCATGAATTAACAAAGGAACGAATGTGCAAACACGGAGACTGATAAATTGACTAATGGATACGGTGATTAACTGGCGAACTGATAAATGACCAAACTCGGAGACTGATAAATCGACAAATGGATACAATGATAAAGTAGCGAACTGACAAACGGATAATCGGATAACCGAATAAGTGAACTGAGGGACGACAGGATCGACTCACTGACGAACAAACCAGCTGTCGGACTGTCGAACAAACGAACAAACTGGAAAACGGACAGGAAGTAAGTGGGAGAGATCGACTCGATCGCGAATCTCGCGGAAGCAATGTCGTGCATCAATGACGCACAATGTCAGCTAAATGAGAGTTCCGACTCGTTTGGATTTCTTAGGACATGCGGATTGCGACTGTACCTGCGAGATTGGAAAGTGGGAACTTTGAGAGATTCGAGAATATACATAGCGAGGTAACGCGCGCAGCATCAAAGTCACGACTCGCGATGATCCGCAAGGTAGAATTACACATTTTCCAGACTACTCCGGCAACCAGCATCGAATCCGTTTCTCCGATAGGTTCAATCTTCGGAGGCTCTCCTTGACGAATCCTTACATATCTTTCTCAATTCCTCCTCCACCCGCGACCCGTTGAGTACGGATTCTCCGCATACTATTGGATGTTTTAGATGGAACAGATTATTCACTTGTGGAAGCTGGAACTCTGGGCGAATCGAGCGTACGGCGGATACCCGTGATGCATCATTCGTGAGACCGGGCAAGATTGTCGAGACGGGCACGTGGATATTCGCGTCGTGTGGGTTGCCCCAAAAATTAGGAGCAGCCCTAATTCGCGTCGGCGGCTTTCGAGACGTAGTCCTTTTTAGCGATCAGTTGGAATTCTCTTTCCTCTCTTTCTGTGAATGCGCGTGGGATGTTCAGCGACTGCTGACTGCATTCATTTACCGTCATTTATATTCCAAAGAACGCAACAGCAACGGCACTCTGAAAACTCGTGGTCTAATGGATTTTCATCGTGGATCGACACGAGATGCAGTATTTCTTGAGTTCAATCAAACAATCAGACGGGCAGACGATCGGACAATCGGACAATCAGAGCAGCGAACCAATCAACCGATGGATCAACGGACAAACTGTGAAACTGACAAACTCTCGAACATACCGACCGACAAACCAATAAATTGACAAACTGACATACTGGTGAAGGTTGCTTTCTCGTGATAAGGTCGAGCCGTTCATCTTCTTCCCAATGTTGCTCCCCGAGTGATTGATTTTCGTATCTATCCCATTGATGATCGTATACATTTTTCTATATACCATTTAAAGTGATCGACGCATTTAAATGTCTCGCGGACGTGCGAGAGGCAAGTCGAAAACCTAATGACTTTTCTTCGATCATAGTCCTGCGTTTGTCGAATCCCCGCTGCGATGGGAACGAGAGTCGAGTCGAGCGTGCTGTGGGCAGCAACAGCGGCAGCAACAGCAGCAACACACTTAGTCCCTCACTTTGCAGCGTTTTCTTTCAACGAGGTGTTCTATGGCTAATGCACGATACATGAGGGGGTCCGAAGTGAAGGCGCGCTGTTGCCTCTCTTACTCTCGTGCTTTCGCTTCGTTGCTGCTGCTGCTGCTGCTGCAGTTGCTACTTCGGCCCAACACCAACGTGTGTAACGCGTCAAACAACGTGTTCCTCTGACCGCGAACCAGGCGGTCGCTGGTTCGTACATACCGAGCAAAAGCCCGAGCACATCACAGATTCAAAAGGACTATTGCCGAGATGGTTTCAAACTGGTAGGACTGTACTCTGGATGTTCACACGGACCACGATCAGGCTTAATCGATCATACCGACCGATGACTGCGCACATTCGTTACAACAATCACAACCCGATCCGATTATCATGGTAACAAATGACTCTACGACCTTATCACGATTGGAGGCTGCTGGCGAAGCCGGTTCGTCTAAGCTACGGTCCTGGGAAAAAACCGAGCAAAAGCGATCATCCATGCTGTCGATTGGACCAAATGTCTGTTGTTCCTGACGAAATGGATTGTTCCAATAAACCCCAACCGATCATCCTAGTCGAAGCGATAGTCTTCTAGAGTTTTTCCTCTTCGAGTGAGAAATCCCGGAGAAGCGACATCGGTTGGAGGAGCTGTTTTTTTTAAGTCGATGATAAATTTTCTTCAGGGTCTTCGGCATGCTGCGAACGCCATCAATGGTTGGAATCTGTTCGGTAATTATATTGCATAACCGCGGACGGAGGAGCGGAAGAGTGTTCGATGAAAGGTTCAAAGTCTTCACCCCTGGACCATCTCGCGAACGAGTCATCCTTCCCTCGGCAAAACCCCAACGACCCGTCGTGGAACGCGGAGCCAACTCTCCCAGATACTGAGAGATCAAATTAATTACACTGGCGATGGGAGGTTGGGCGAGGCAACGGGGGGATTCGATTGCTCTTAGCGGATTGCACGGAGAGGGTTGCCGCGCTAAGGAGAGGACTCGATTGACGACGAGGTTACCTCGCGCAAACCCTTACGGTATTCCACGCTGGTTATGTGCATGTATGTAGTACACGTACATACGTATAGTGCTCTGAGGACAACGGAGGGAATGTTATCTTTGAGGGGAATCAATCGTTATAATCAATTGTGGAACAACCTGGCTCTCGTCCGTGCTTGTGTCCATGTGCGACGCACTCAATGAGACGGAACTTCATGGTTACCTGAGCGAAGGAGCAGCCTCTCGACGGTATGAACGCACTTGCAATCACTTCGATTCGTCCAATGAAATTTTGATTTTTCGTATCGCGAAAAATCACTGAGGGTCGCGTCAGTCAATCACGGTCTGTGGGATTTACGTCGAAATCAAAGTGGACAGAATTTGATTTATATTGACATTGAACACTTGATCCAAATATCGGAATATTGTGAGTTCGTAACCCTCACAAGTCTTTGTCAGACTACTTTCGTGAAGTCTTTGGACCCAATCTTTTTTGGACTCGAGATTGTTCTCTTTGGACCTAAGACCAATCTGCCGTCTGAAAATTTATTCGAGACCACCCTGCACTTTGCCGTGTGGTTCGATCTTGTGAAGTTCACCAAAGCGTCTTCCACGGGGATGTTGGAAAGTCGTGAGCTCCTGGCAACCAGGAGCATCAGCTCGTACCCCTCCATCACGCAATACCGAGCGAGACTCCTCGTGGATCCTCCACTTGCCCACTGAACGCTGCTCCATCTCTAGTCTTAGGTTACGTTCATGTGTTCGCTCCTTGAGGTTCCGTCACGCGAGAGGACTTTCTTTCTCGGTCTCGTATCCACTCGCCTACATCTCGCTTCTTCCGTAACAACGAGCATTTTTTTTCGCTCTCTCGCCTCGACTCTTTGCCCGTTGATTATTCTTGCTCACCCTCTCGTACCGAGCTTCCGTTCCTCGGCTCATTTTCGCTTCCTTCTTCTCTACATACACACAAACATCCCTGTATCATCTGCAACCGACTATTTCGCATCGTATGCGAGGTTTTTATTATATTCTTCCGCCAGAAATGACACGCGTTTCATGCTTCCTCGGAGCATCCCCAAAACCTCCCCCTTAAGCTGGCGCGTTCGTTAAAATTCCCAGCTTTGCCAGCTCCCGTACGCTTGGAGGAAAAGAAGCACAGGCCTTACCTCGTGCTTTGTTCTCGCACTCGGAAATGTAAATGCGGAATGTTACGAATTTCTCTGCCCTGTCGTTATTATATCTTTTCATAGAATTTTTTTTTTTCTTCTCTGCTTGTTCCGACTTTCTCATTAGTCATTAATAACTTCTGGCGACTCGCCTTACGACCCATTGCTGAATCCATCTCGACGACGCTATTCTCCAATACGTCGATGCACTTTGATTCGTGCAATTTTTTTTTTTTTTTGGATTTTTGTACATCGATTTTCATACAAATTCATAATTTGCGTCAAGCTTTTGAAACGTTAAGGGCCCTGACGTAAATGGATTAAATTTTCTTACACCGATCGAAATTTTTCTCTCCAAGATCAAAGGTCGCTTCGCCAACAAAATTTGGAAAATCTCGAAATCTTTCGTAGTAGGCCATTCAAAAATCACTTCCAACGCCGTACCGGAGTATTCATGATCCAGTATCAACCTTATTTTTTTATTTCTTTTAACTTGGAATCCGCGAGGAAAATTATTCGTTCACGTACACCGAACTCCAGAGTTTTCAGCGACCCCGTGAAAGCTTCTGCCGCTTCCACTTCACTCACCGTGCAGTAAAACCCGCGTGTTTTTAGTTTTCCCAAGCGAGTCTGCAAGAAGCCCGCGAACTCTGTACGCGTTCGAAGTTCACTGGTTTCTTTCCCTCTTTTACGGAAATCAGCGAGGGGCGTGCGGAAAACCAGGAGAGGTGGCCGCGGATCGAACTTTACCTCCCCGGAACTCTTACCCGAGTAATTGCTTTATTTCTCGACGCTTCCGCGAACAAATAACCGGTGCTTCTAACACTTCCGGCCTTTCGATGGCGATCCCCGGACGTTCGTGAGAGAATTTTGGGTATGTTCCTGGAGGATATCCGGGCTTCCCCCTGTAAACGCAAACTGTATCCTTGGAATCTCTCGAGAGGGTGCGTCAGTTAGTTTTCGGGGGTTCTCGCAGCTTCGCCCGCAGGGCTTAACGGGACGAAGTGGAATTTCGAAGCTAAACTGAATCCTGAGGAAGAATGGACAGCCGGGGCAAAATGGCCACCCGTCCTTTTATATAAAACTTCACATCACTAAAATGTCAAGTTGCAACTTAAAAAAAAAATTAAAAACATTAACTTGGAATATAAAATAATGCATATGTATTCCGAAAAAATTAACGAATAACTTTTCTTTTTTTAAATTGTTTACGGTGGATGTTCATTATGCAAAAATAATCTTTTGATCGACTTCTATAGTTGATTTTTTTTTTTTTTTGAGGTTTTTATACCGTCGAAAAGTGTTGAAAATTCCCTCCAATTGCTCTGGAACTCATGCGAAACGAACGCTATTTGCAAGGACCACCTTGAAATCTCTGCGAAAAATTTTTTTTCACAAAAATTGATCGATTTTACTATTTTTGTGTGTTTTAATCTCAAAGTATGGTTTTATCTCAATTGGTTTAATCTTAATCCTAATCGTTGAAGGAGGCGCACAGGCGGTGCCAGAGGAAAAGCCGCGCGAGTCACCGAGTTTATTCGCGGACACCGCGAAGATGCCCGGGAAAACTTTTCACTCTCCACGAGATGATAAATAATTCCGTAAAATATTAACGCCCGAAGAAGGGTGCGACGGGTGCGAGTAGTCAAGCCTGAACCATCACACACGGTTGGCTTCGTCTTACGACGCTACAAAGACAACGTAGGAAAAAAAAAAAACGTTGTAACAAAAAAATTGCGAGCGATCTGGGTCATCGGCTGGGTTTTCAAAAGAATTTCTTCAGTCCCTTTTTTTTTTACGATCAGCACCAAGCGTTTACTCTTGGGGGTCTTGGACATTTTTTCCCATGCCTGCCTCGTAAAAGGATGGACGTGGTTGACCAATATTAAAGATAAACGGCGTGAGACAAAACCGACAAAAAAAAAAAGAAAAAAAAACGATACAAGCGTCCCGGCAAGCGTGCGTAATTTTCTTTTATAATGGCTGCCCTTTTTTTTTGCGGCTTGTCCAAGATCCGCATCGCAGACCAAAAACTAAAAAAGAACATTTCATCAATTACATAATTTCATCGTGCAATTAAATTTCATTACATAGAACTGAATTTAAGGTTCAATTATTATTGTAGTTCAATAATATTACAATACTAGTACGATAAAACTCTTTCTCACGATTGTTGCAATTGCACGAGTTAGTAAAACGTTTTTTGCGCGAGTATCGTACAAAAATTTTACCTCACGTGATGCGAAAGTGCCTAAAATAGGACATTACGCACCGGGCGAGATGAAAAATCAACCGAAAATGTGTTCAATCAAATTAATAAAAATTAATAATCGTTTTTACTCTGAATAATAATATGAATATTGAAAGAATTAATTAACCTGAATGTGAATAAACTGGCGAGTACTTAATCGCGTACAATGATCGATTATAAACAGTGAAACGATCTTGAGGCGGTCGTACGGAAACGAGCTGGAAAACCCGATCATCTTCTATCTCGCTTGAACGGCGCTGTAACGCGATGTAGAGCCGGAAGAAAAACCGGCCTCGATCGTATGAACACATACACACACACGCGCGGATCGACACGCTGGAGTAACCACTCGTTGTCTTTTGTTTCTCGCGATCGTGCGCTCGACGTTCGCGAGAACGCACACAAGTCGCGAGAGCGCAGCCCAGAAGACCCTTTGGAGGAAGGTAGGGCTTTTTTTTTAATTTTTTTTTTTTTTTTTTTTTTCGAAACTGAAACAACAAAAAAAAGTAAAGAGAACTCGATACAGAAATAGTGTATGACCGGTGTGTATCGTTGTCGTAAAGTAAATGAACTAAGGGCGCCTCCTCACGTGAGAAAATCGTAAACTCCCGCGAGAGAGAGAGAGAGAGAGAATTTTATCGTCGTAATTATTCATGTCGCATGGAAGCTCAATTAAAGCTGCTAGCCGGGTACTTCGCGACTTTTTTTTTGTGCCTCGGCAGTGGCACAGTAGTGTAGAAGTGCGAGGAACAGCTCGATCTACCAGAAATTCGATGCAAATGCAAGTTTTTAATTAATCTTTTTTTTTTTTTTTTACGATTTTTTTTCGAGTCCGGAAATTTTGTCGTGTAAAATTGTAATGTTCTTCGAGACTTGTTAGTATAGGTCGATTTTTAGGTAATGCTCGGCTTCTCATCTCCATTACGATCTGCACGAAATCGTCGGGAGACGAATAATAACACCGAGCTCTGTAAAATAGTTTTAGCCATTTCGGAGCAGAAGCCGAACGGACAGGTCATTTTTTGTTCCCAAATGAAAATATTATTTCGTTATATTTTTCTACCTATTTTCGATATTATCAGAAAAGAATTCAGTTCGGTGTCCTTTATTTGCCAATGCGATTTTGTTAACAGTAAATGTTCAAAAAATACTTATCAACGATAAATTCCATGATTTTATAAGAAAATTCGTGACATATTTTTGTTCGAGCTTTTTTTTCTCCAAAATTTCTCAGCAAATTCTTCGTTTTGTTTGTTTGTTTCTTAATGGCACAGAAAACAAAAATCGTGCGAGAACTTCCACGCTCGATTCCCACCGAGCACGAGAGGGAAATTCAGAGACGGACGGGAAAGATAGAGACGCGGAAGAGCGCGGAGTTTCCGCGGACGAGGTGGCGTCGGGACGTCGGGGCAGCTGGTCGACGACTCGCATTCACCTACGCGACGGCGCCCGTCGACGAGAAAGACAGACGCTTTGCCGTCGAATCGATATACCGATTTGTCCTGTGGTGAAAAGTTGCGTCTTTCCGTCCCTCTCGACGCGTCGCGAGAGATCGAGCGCAAAATACTCCAGAATTATGTTCATATTTTCATTTTTCTCCAAATTTCACTGACTCGGAAACTGGAACAATTGCTGGTTACGTAAACAAAAATTGCATAGGGGAAACCGGGGCAAAATTCCACAGCGGGGAGAAACGGACAGTCAAGGTAAAATTCAATTTTCCAATAATTTTTGAATGCCCCATTTTGTCCCAACAATACCTCCGAATTTTCAAGTGAATTTTCGAAAAATTATTGGTTAATTGAGTTATGTGTCAATGTCCCGTTTTGCCCCGCAGTTCTATGTCGCCCCGCTCACCCCTACTCGAATGTACGCAGTAGGGTGTTTCAAGAAATGCAGTTTTTTTTTTCTAATTTTCCTCCCACCTTTTTTTTTTAGTACAGATTTCGATCTAAAATCGAACCTCGCGAAACTGTTGCTAAAACCGATTTCATCTGCTAAATTTGTTGGATTGTAATTTTTATTAAATAGTCCCGCCTCCCTTAAAATTACAGTCGACAGTTCGGTCGTTTCGCGGGCAATAATTCTCATCTAGGAGCGAGCAGAGCGAGACTTCGCAGATGTATCCATAACGGGGCGACGTCGGGCCACGCTGGCTGGCAGAGCTTTGTTTGCGAGATTCACTGGAGCGTTGTTCGAGCGAAGGGAAAAAGTGGATGAACATACTTCCACCAAAAAAGGACCATCTGTTTCCAGTTCGTTTCCAAAAAAAAAAAAAAAAAACAAAGGAGAACGAGTCCAACCACGACGTGATAGTCGTAGAAAATATGAAGTGAGAAGATCGGAAAAAAATTCCAAATCGCCTTGGTTGACGCTTCTGATTTTTTGCCATATTCTATTGTCTTATATTTTCGAATTGCCAACAGCGATGAGAGAATGCGTTCAAATGAAATTGAGTTTCACCTACTGGAAGAGCTCGCGAGGAAGATTAAGAGTCCGGCCGGAGAAGATATACAAGATGCAGAGACATGAGATTTAAGTTCTTCTGCCTCCCACTTTCACCATCGCGAGCGAAAGTGTAAAGGGATTCCGAAGTATATAATACAGTGAGAGAAGTTCTAAGGCGGAGTCGGGTTCCCTCGCGGAGCAAAAAGGAGAAAGACAGAATGAGAGAGAGAGAGAAATATGTGCGGTCGGACCGAAGACAAATATCCTCTCTAAAGTAGCTGGCGTGTGACACGAGGAACGTTTACGTTATCCACTGAAACGTCGATCTAGCCTCGGTCGCTCGCACGAATCTCTCTAACTTCTTTCTACTTATTCATTTTCTTCCCACCTACATCAGGCTCGTATTTTTCATTCGCTCCCTCTCGTGAATTCACGCTCTTTTTGTTACGGAAAAATTCGGCGAGAAACCGTAGTCAAAGAGCAGCTTCGAAAGCGTTGATCGCTTTGGTCTTTCGAAGTCGAATCGAATAGTTACCGACCGCTTCCGCTTGCTTTGCCCTGTTTATGCAATATTACATTTGTGTTCGCTTAGGTTCCCGACTGGTTGACGCGGTCTCTGGTTGATCCAGCGTCCATTTAGTGTAGTCTCCAGTTGGTGCAGTTTCCAGTTGGTCCAGTGTTCAGTCAGTGCATTTGCTGGTTCATCCAGTGTCTAGTCATTGCGGTTTCTAGTTGATACAGTCTCCAGGTTGACCACTCTGCAGTTGGTGAAGTCTGCATGCGGTGCAGTCTGTTGCAATCTCTAGGTGATGCAGGTTCGAAGTTCATCATCTTCAGCCGTTGATGTGTCCGGGTGCGTCTGTCTTGAAGATCAGTATGACGAGCCGGTTACGTCTATGTCGAGGTTTAACCGCAACACGGGTTCCACGTTGAACCGATGACCTATCTGGTTGCGTCTGTGTCGAAGTTTGACATGTCGAACGGATGATGTATCCGGTCGCGTCTGTATCGAGTTACCGATATGTGAATTCGTCCTCGCACAGTTGGCCGCATTCAGCAAAAATCTGTAGAGCCGATAGCTCGTCTGCTCGCCATATCGAGTGTCGGCTTCCGACATAATCGACGTATCAGTGAGAACACACGCTTCGGGCCGGAGTTGTCGAAACGACCTGACTGCTTGCAACGACGATGATACTTGTCGCCGTTGAAGTTTCAACTCCGTCGCCCTACGCGAGAGCTAAGTTCGTTCGAGTATCTGCAAGGCTTTAAGACTCGTTGGAAAGTTATGGGAATATTTGGACCGAAAATATCTGAGTACGAGAGAAATCGCAGTTTGATACGGACTCAGCCCGTTCTCGTTAGTCCTCTTCAGGTTCTCCCTCTCCTTCGGAACAGTTCTCGAAGTCCGATCTCTTGCGCTCCGGGAAGGAGATAATCCTCAGTGGGGAAATGACTTATGAGCGTTGAACCTCGTAGCGAGTCCCTTATCCGAGTTGAAATCGAATCCCGTTGCCGTTACATCTAGTAGTAAGTTCCCCCAAGAATCTTTCTCCATCTTCGTACCAACACTCGATTATTTTACATCGTTCACCTCCTATGCTCCTTCCGCTTCTTTCGGTCCAATCGTGAGGAAGAGAGCCGAAAGAGAAAGAGATAAGATGTTCTTTATGGAATACATCCAGATTGTCCGATGGAACAGGGAGGCTTTTATTCCTATCGGAAGCGTTATCACGCCCCGTGCATCTTCTCTACACGGCGATTTTCCGTCGTTTCTACCGCGTCATCCTTTGGATTCCCTGATCGTTGGGAACCGATCATAGCGATGGCTTACCCGGACCGTGGAACCGTCCGGGTCGTTGGCAGCAACGTGCACCATATCTTTCCCGCTCCATCGAGCATTCACCCCTTCTACCACCTTAAACCCTCTGACCCTAAACCGGAAGCCCGATGACACTGCCAATGCGTTTCCTCAATTTTGACAAAACACCTCCACCAAATAGATGGAATAGTCATCGATCCTAGGTTGATCCTAACCCTATCGATTCACCTATTAAAGAGCCCATCAAAGGTTTCGCTGTGACATCGCGGAAGTCGTCAATCTTCCGATTTGCTTGTTGCTCCATCGATCGAATAGTCCGGTATTCACGGTTATAACCGCCATAGAAAAAGACTCCGGTGCGACGCGACAGGGGGTTATTTTTCACTGACCTAGGATACAACGCAGGAAGTGAAAATGGAAGGAACAAGCGGGCGCCCCTGACAGCGTGGTGTGAATGCGCGGACCTATACGTCGACGAACCGCCAGTAAGCCGAGACCAGACCACTAGGTATTGATCTGCAAGTCTACTTGGGTCTGTGTCCACTCAAGTCAGTGTCCCGTTCGTTCGGGGTTCGCTTGGTTCACCATGCGCTTGGCCCACTGTCCGCTTGGTCCGGTGTCTCTTTGGTTCGGTGTCCTCCTCGTGTGGTGTTTGCCCGAACTGGTGTCCGGCTTGTTCAGTTCGGTGACGACTCGGTTCGTAGACGAGCGAGCGGAATCACGACCGATCGGTATTGACCCGGCCATCAGCCGGCGATGAATCGTCTCCGCGCTTCAGACCGTCCGTCCCTCCTCGGATTTTCGTCCAACTTCCGGAACTTCACCATAAATTCTGTCCCCGACTCTCCGACAAACTACTCCTTTCTAGTTTGTGAAGTCGCTCGTTAAATCCTCACCGACCTTACTTCCAGTTCCTCACCGTACTTCCTTCTCCATTTTTTTTTTTTCCTCTATCATTTATTCACTTTCTCCTCAGTTCGTTTGGACCTCCGCCGAAAGCAAACAAGAACCCTGTGGATGGAAACTCAAACGTTAATCCGATAGAGCGGAGCACCGAAGGAGTTGGTTACGTGGGGAGCTGGCAAGGAAAAAGTCCGGCGGAGCACACGTGGCCCGAGAAGCTGCGAGGGGGAAACCGGATGGGTCGAGGGTGAATGTACTCGTCCTACACTTCCCTCTCTCAGCGTCGATCACGCCCTTCGCCCTTCGCTCTCCCCTCCGCGACACCCCAATGGAAAACGAGAACCCTGTCCTCGAAGCCATTTTACAACCCTCGTTCGGCGACGTTTACTCCTTTCCGTAGTGTTTTATTGATGAAATAAACTCATCGGCGCGGCTACCACCGGCTAAACGACAGAATTTTTATTCGCCATTCTTATTCGATCTTGTCGTCCGCCGGTGCGTCGTACAGGCTCTGCGCTCTACGTTCCCACTCCCGAACCACCTCGTCCATGTATCGTCGATAACGCGCTCTTCATATCGAAACTATTTTTCCATTTCGTTCGCGCGAATGATTCGCCGACGAATTCTCGAAACGTTCGGGACGTAATGGATATTGAAATTCTGCGAATAAAGGGCGATACGAAATTCACGAGGACAAAGGTGAAGGGAGCGAGATACGAGTTTCCGCGAAGGAAAAAGCGAGACCCTTTTTGGGATCGATGAGGACGAATTTTCATCGAAAAATTCAGGGGTGAGGAGAAGCGAAACGCGGTGATATTCGTTGAAAAAAAAAAACATGATACGATGATTCGATGTCACACGGAACGTCGAGAAGGCTATCAGAGTTATCATTGTTCGCGGAAGAGCACGAGCTTTGTGGCCTGACGTGAGCTCAGGCCGTTGTCGTCGCTGGTGAAATTCACCGAGCCACGACAACCCCCTTGGCTCTCGACCCCTCCGTGCCTCTTTGACCTCTTTTTTCGTTAGAGGGAGGATAGAAAAAATGTACAAGAATGCTTCGCCGAGGACAAGAGGGCAGGGAGGAAGCCGGGCTTCCTGCTCTCCCTTTCGCCAACTGTACCTGATGTATTCCGCGGTTGCACATTCACCTTCCTCTTTGTAGCCCCTACGACCTAATTCCGGCCAACCATGCAAGCCGATTCTTTCCATTTCGTACATATTAAAACCCAACCTTTGCATCCACCTCGGCGCGTCGTAAATTAGCATTATTACGGTGTAAAGTTATCAGATATATCTTATTAATAAAAACATTTGTTCCGTGAATGGCGGACTGAATAAATTAGCAAGGCAATAACAGAGGGACGCGGAATATCACGTAGAGACAAATAAAAATTGGTTACTTGACCATGTGCGAAACGGCGAATAAAAAATCATTCGTTATCAGAGCATGTGACGTGACGGATAAAAACTCATTGGTTATTCTAGTACGTGACGAATGACCGATGAATAATCATTCGTTATTCGAACTCGATGAATTAATAAGTGTGGAAACCACTCGGTATTTTAATAGTGCATGTCAGAGCTGGGCAAAGTACCGAAAAGATAGTTGAATCTAAATACCCCAAGTACTTTACGTAAAATGTAATTTGCTTATCCGAAACGTTTTCGTGAAGTTGAAAATACACGGTACTTCTTAATCGAAAGACGTGAAGTTCCGCGAGTTCGAAAATTTGTGAATAACGTTTAAATCGAACGGTCTTGTTCATGGACATTTGCTCCAAAAAAATCTAAACTCTTAGTTTCCAATGAGATATTATTCTGTTGACAATGATTATGGAAAAAAAAAAGAGAACGGTCTGCAGAAACAACACGCCATTATTTCACGATCGTGAATTCGCAAAAGAAAGTCTTCCGAGGATTAAGGATAAGTGAAAGCTACGAAAATCGATGAAAACGTTGCCGTGAATTTAGCCACCCTCAAGATAGCGTCTCGTTCCAGTGCTGAAAATGTATCCAGTCCGACACCATAGTTACCATACTCCGTTTCCCCGATAATCAGTGTTTCATCGTTCTCCGGTCTTAAATTCCCGCCCTCGTGCAGTCAACCTTTGGCGCTTTCGAGCTCAACTAATTGGAGCAGAGGGGAAGGGAAGGAAAAACGCGCGGAAGAGCAATGAAGAGGAAGAAGACGGGGCTCCGTCGTCGGTAGCGAGGGGTGTTTCCATCCCTCCTTCTCTCCCAACCAGACTTCTCGAGAAGAGTCCCCTTTGCCTCCGACTGCCGTCGGAGGTTTTACGCGAGCCTGCACGAGAGCTGAAGTATGCGACGCACGCGGTCCGAGGGTTTCCGTGAGCGATAGATAGCCGGGCCATGGATACAACGCGGTGCGCATAACGCTATAAAACTGAACACTGTCGTAACGGTACATACCATAATGGTGGAACTACTGGCACAGAATGTTGTATGCGTGCAGAACAACGTAACTGTGAAGTCCACCGGTCGACGCCTACCACTGCACGCCTGGAACAACGATTACCATGGAGGGAGTCGCTGAGAGACGGAGAGGGTAAGATTTGCACCCCACGGCGCCGACAACGACTCCCCTAGAAAACGGGCTCGGGGAACAGATTGGTTGTTGTTTCGGAGTTAAGCCCCTCGTTCGCCGGTTTCCAGGCGCCCCTTAGCTACGGAACCCAGGACTCAGCAGGGCAGAAGCATGTTGTATCCCGGCCGAGGGTGAGGTCGAGGGTTGAACAGGGCTTGGAAATGACCAGAGACCTCGGCGCCGAGGCGAGCTTTCCGAGCTTTGTTCGTTGTCCCAGGAGCAACGCGAAACTGGCGGATCCGGCCAGTTGGTCGCGTAAATTTGCGTGTGGCCGATACTTCAACCCTCTCGGTATCGGTGATGGCCTCGCTGGGGAAAGGTGTTGGGTAAGGCGGTACAATACCTTATACAGTATGTTGCGGTTCTTTGTGCAGGTATTATCGTAGGTAGGTTGGTTCGGGTGCTCATCCCGTCGATGCGCGAGCCCAGCCAGCGACGGTGCAGTCGGCTAGGGTTGTGTCCGTGTCTTTATTGTGTAACCGGCGTTGTGCCGGGGACATTGAAATCGGTAGAGTGCAGTTTGGCTTGAATGAGGCTGCAGGCCGCTCCTGCTTGGGCCGAGCGATTGATGCTGGAAGGGGATTCCCCGTCGTCCATCGAAAAACATTGTCCACATAGGCGCTCATTGTACATGCGAGCTTACGCTTTCGCGTGTCATCCGCGACCGGATTGTCGCGTTAGGGGTCGTTTTGGATGTGGGAATGTGTTCGTCAGAGCGACACATTGTATGAGAAGGATTAAAATAGCACTGGATTATTCATCCATTAATGCATTCGGATCGTCGCGCGATGGTGAACGGCTTCGCGGATCACCGAAAGCGTCGAATACAATTTTCCGTAGAGGGACCTTCATTGTCCACGGGTTGCACGGTGTTCCCGATGTTCCGGACAATGAACACGACGTTTTTTAAGGCTCATTTGCGACGGGTGTTTTGTTTTTCTTCGAACTCGGATTCATCGGTGAATTTTCAAAAAAAAAAAAAAAAAAAAAGCTGACGGTAACTGCGATTCGATTTTTCCTCATTGTTCGCATTTTTGTGTCACAGTCTTTTCGAATTATTCACTCATTGTTACAGATACGTGTCTTTCAAAGAGATGCTCGGCTATGTAATTAATACGTGCACGTGGAGATCTCTTGTGCGGTAAACAATGACGGGGAAATGTCGAGCGCGGACGTGTATCGCTTTACCAAAAGCTCCACCTAAAGCTACGTTTGGACTGTCGGTGAATCCATTGAAATACGTATATTCCAAATGGACATGTGAATTTTGCGTGGCAAGAGTCGCATCTCTGAAGAAACCTAACCATATTCCAACCTTCCATATGAGTCGGATAGTGACTCGATACATCGATGAGCCGACTGAAACTTAACCCACCAATCGACCGGTTGATTTCGGGTAGTTTCCCAGAAAACAACCTAAATCCAACTCAACGTCTTGCAACTGGACGCACAGAGCAGGCCTTGACGCACTAAAGGTTAGATCACGTGGAAGCCTGCACGGAGGTTGGATTTTCCTCCTTTGTCGAATCACCGTGCGTTGATCCTATCGTACATTACAATCTCGTACGCATGTCGAATCTGCGTGCAGGTCTGTAATTGCGCGAATCTACCGCGTCACGATTCCCATTACGGGCAACCTTCTATCTGCGGCCGTATCGGAACCCACCGGCGCATGTGTTGACGTAAAACGTGTAATGCTCCACAAAGATGGATAGATTCGGTGGGACGGTGATAGAAGCAGGTGCCGGGGTGTAAGACTGTATTTCAGTGTGAGTGTGGTTGCACGTGTGCCGTTACACCAGGAGAGGGTGGAACGTTGGGCGTTGAGTCTGCAGGATAACCTGGTGGATATAGCGGTAGGCAGGGTGCCGCTACCTTGACGCAGGGAAGGACGCGAGGGTAAGGTGGTTGCTGGACCATGGACGACGGCTTAGCCGGTCTCCGGGGGGCCTTGATGTCTCCTCCCGCTGGGGGAGGTGGTTGGTACATGCGGGCATCACTCGTAACAGAGTCTACATAAAAGATGTAACGAGCGAGGGAGCAAGACCGACGAGGGATACGATTAAGAGGAGAGTGCGACGAGGAGAGTCACCCGTCCGCGCGACCCCAACGTAACTCGACGGCCCTGGGCCGCGCGCGCGTTTTCAACCCTCCTCCACCTCCTCCACTTGATTCACCTCCCCAAGCGCGCCCTTCCTCCCCGCACCGTCGCCGTTCTCCCCTCCACAATCCCCGTGCGAATCAATAGTGCGTACCTAGCCGTAGACCCGCGACGCGGGGCTGGGCCGACGCCGACGCCCGATGACGTCCGAGCTTCGCCGATCCGGAGCAGCTCCTCCACTCCCTCCGACTCCAGCGCGAAGGAGTCTCGCAACCCTCCTTCGGCGTTTCTCTCCCTCTCGTGTTTTAGTTTTCTGCTGGGATCTCATCGTGGCGCAGACACTCGAAGACCGACTTCCTTCGAACACTACACTTTCCGCCTCCTCCTCCACCTCCCGGTGCCTTTCCCTTTCGACCCCGAATTCTCAACCTATTCCTCGTGTCGTTCTCGGGTCTACACGACGCTGGATGAGGGATATTCGACGATCGACGAAGTTCCTCGAGACTTTGCTCTCCCTCCACTCCTCCACTCCCTCCACCGATCCTCCCGGCCCGCACTCTCCCTTCCGCCTTCCCACGGGGGGAGTGGAGAGTCGCCGACGGTAATGCGATCGGTGGAAGACGATAGGAAAAAAATGATCGCCGGGAGGGGGAGTGGAGGGAAGAGGAGCGGAGCCGAAGGGACCGGAGAACGAAATAAGGAGAAGAAAGGACGACACGTGCCCGCGTTCTGTATCGAGAAAAAAAAAAGCCGCGGCTGAAGTGGAGTAGTGGAGGAGGAGGGCGGAGTGGGAGAGGACCGTGGAGGCGAGGGAAAAATATCCAACGAAAAAAAAAAAAAAAAAAAAAAAAAAAAAAAAAAAAAAAAACCATGCGGGAGAAGAGAGACTAACCGATCGAGACTCGTTCAGAATCCACGCGAGCTTCCAAGCAATTTTTTTTAGCCACTCCACGCAACCCAAGGTTCCCGTATTATCCAATTTTTTAACATTTTTTTTTTTATTATTTTTATTTCGTCTCTACCTGCTTTCATTCCTCGGCGATCCGGCTCGGTACTCCTCCCAGAGATTCGTGAGACTATGCTCCGGGAGATTCTATTTAAATCCGAATCTCTCACGCTCCGTTATCCTCCAGGAACTTCCCGAACGACGTCCGCCCCCCGTCCTCCCACTCTCGCACAATCGCCTTTACTACCCACGGATGTAATATAGCCTTTCTCCCCTTTCTCCCAGCGCGGATTTCTGACTATATTAAAATGAGATTTTTCCGACAAAAAAAAAAAAAAGAACGGAAGAAACCCCCCTCCCCGGAAGATTGAAAAAACAGAGATTTCGTGTCTCGTCCTCAACGCCTACAGCTCTCCGCTCGGTTACATTACAACCCGGCTGTATCGCGGGTCACGAGGAGAGAGCGAGAAAAAAAGGTGTAGCGAGTACGACCGAGGGTTGCAGCCCCCTCCACCTCCCACCCCCCCCCCGTTTGGTGCGGCCGCCGACCCCCGGGCCAAGCTCACCACGGGGTAGTTTCGGGGTTGACGCGAGGGGCGGCTGCGCTTACCGCCGGCTGCGTTCTCTCCGCTCCCCACTGAAGTCCCCTCCCGCCTCGACCGGAATGGAACTCGTTGGTGGATCGCCGAGGTAGTCCGGAGGTGGAACACGCGGCGGGTTCGCGCCGGCCGCTGCCACCCCCGCCGCGGGCAAGAAGGGTCGACGAGCCCCTTGAGCTCCTGGGTCCTCTTTCCTTCCTCGGCCTCGCGGCTCTTTCCAACCCCCCCCCCCCCCCCCCCCCCCCCCCCATTGATGCTCGGGCACCCCGCCGGACCGCCGACACACGGCACACATAGTTAGGGCCAACGAGGGCGCCGACTCAGGGCACGAGGAATGCTCGGAGAACGGCGAGGAGCAGCACACCAGCGGTTCACCCCTTCTATTTTAATAATGCCTGGCACACTGCCCCGTTAATGTCCCGGGGCCTTATCTCCGACGTCCTCCCCACCCACACCCCCCTCACCCAAATTGATTCGCGAGAAAGACCAAGTCGCTCACCCCGTTTTTGCGCTCGACAACCCCAACGCTTCCGCGTCTGCACAGCAGCTCTTATGACGCGTTTCGTTGGGGTTGCGACGTAGATTTTTCGTTGTTCTGTGGAATTATGGACTTTTGTCATGGAATCGAATTTCACTGAACTAGGAGTTTTGCATCGCCGATCCTTCACTCGGGGAACTTCGCGTAACGAATAGATTTTTTCGAGGACATTTTTTTTTTTTTTTTTTTTTTTGGAAGCAGTTTATTGACTTTCCGACGATGAAACTCGATGTGACGGCTTTGTCATTCAATCTTACGATCTTAAATTCGGTTTACCTTCGATTCGACAACGGGTCTACGGTCGAATGTGTAAGAGCGATCGATCGCATCGTCGAAACAATTTGGTGACCGTCGCGGTCGCGCGATTCGCGGCCCACAGCTGACCGATACGACTCTCAAGTTCGCTCACTGGAGATAAGCACATATTCAACCGGTGTCAGCGAGCCGCCGAAGACCACACATTGCTGGCGACGCTGAACCCTTGTCCTAAATAAATTTCGTGGGAAAGCCTCGAGACGTAAACACACGTGTGGATTCCGCGCTTCCGCGGAGTCTCGGTGATGTATCGAGTAATATCGACTCTATTTACCGACTCGCAGAGGCATCGTGCCAGAGAATCCGAAAAAGTAAAAGAGAAAACGAAAGAACGAGTCGGCAACGAAGTTTGCACTTCCGACCTTCCGCGAAAAATGCATTCACACAAAATAAAAAAAAAGTTCAGCTGACGAATATCGAGCTAAAAATGACCTCGTTAAAAATACATTTTTTTTTTTATCGCAAGACACTTTATCGAATAAAATTCTTCGGAAAATGTAACATTTCCGGTGTGGAATTTTCTCGTTTTTGCGCCCGGACAAAAATATTTAATTCATCGTTTTTTTTTTTTTTTTTTACAGTTTTCAAATCGGACTTGTAATCGGAGTTCAATCATTGTCGATTAAATTGAATTTCATCGTTTATATCCAAATTGAATTTGCCACAGCATACCAAATAAAATAATTCCATCGTCGTTTCGTCAAAAAAATATGTCTCGCAAAAAATTAGCAATTGGAGATTATCAAAAATTACATTTGTCAAAAAATTTTATTCACAAAGCGTGGTTCAAAAGAATTATCTTTAACGAGAAACGAATAAATAATTACCTTTGTACACGACAAGTGTGTGTTAAATGGACAAATGATTTTTTTTTTTTTTTGTGTACACCGGTTTCGAAGCAACGAAAAATCCGTGTCGAGAGGGCTCTGAAAAGGAGACGAGGGCGATGCGGAAAGAAAAATAATTAAACACCCTTATCCGCAACGCGGCTCACTTCACTCCCCCCGCTCCGAATTCAGGGCTGAACCCTGATTATTCGTCTGCTTTCCCATTGACAATCTCTCTCTCGGACACTCAACCGCGCACGGGTTCGCGGCCCTCCTCAAGAGGGCCAGAGTTCGCTAATTATTTCAGTCCAATCTCTGATCAAGGGCTTAATCGATAATTAATTGAAAACCGGTAAATTACATTGTTGCGTTACACCGAATTAACGAACGATCGATATCGAAATAATCACGCTGTAAAACCACGTTGTTATGCCTTGTGCAACATTCGAATCGACTCAATGCTTTGCCTAAGCACGTAAATTTAAATTGACTCGACGCACTGTCGAACATACCGAATTCTTTTTTTTTTTTTTTTTTTTATTCACCGATTATTATACGAAATAATTCGTTTGGAGTGAAACGAGAGACGGCTTCTCGATCGGCAGATGAAAATTCGTGGGGAACGACGACGACAGGCGAGAAAAATTGACGGACGAAACTTCGAAGCTAAATTTATTTTCGGTAAATTTATCAATTCGTCAGAATTATTATAAAATCGAGTCTCCGTCTTCCGCCATTTTTTTCCCCTATCCAAGCAACATTGTCGTTGCAATTTAACTCCAGTAACTTAACCCTGCCAATTTTACCTTGATCCGACGTCGTTTTTTTTTTTTTTTTTTTATGACGAGCACGAATCCGATATCGCTTGTCACCGGAAGTCAAGCCGGGCACTGATGGTCGCCAATAAATTCATGTTTCTCAATTTTCCCTTCCGCCCGACGTTCCCCAACAGCGGAATAAAATATCACGATAATTCAACGATACTCTCCCTCACTCCGACAAATTCCCGACCACGGATGGAGACTTTTTACTCGGTAAAACAAGCCGAGAACGTGATTGAATTAGATGAAAGTAAGAAAAAAAAAAAAAAAAAAAAAAAAAAAGTTTAAGAAAACACAGAAGAAGATGAGAGAGGAGCGAGGAGTGCGGCTCGAAGAAGAAAGTAATTTGCGAAACGTCACTCCATTCTTCGTTTCGACAGGAGCTCTTTCTCGTTTCAGGGCTTTAATTGGTATATCGCACCGCTCCCCACCTGCCCCGCAACGATTTTTCTCCTCTTCCTCGCCGATACTCTCCACAGTGCCAAACTCCACGATACCGCGTTCTCCTATATATTCGCACATATAATAACGCAGTATCTACAGTAATATAAATTCCACGTAGCAGGAACTCACGTCGCTTCGACGAGACGACACCCCATTGAGTTAAGTGCCCGAATGAGTTTCAGCTTTGTATTTCTTGCTTTTTTTCTCTGCTTTTTTTTTTTCCTCATCTACTTCTCGTTTTCTCACCCAAAAAAAAAATTCCGAGAGCTTCGCTCTTCGCGGGTTGAAAGAGGGCGTGGGGAGGGGGCGGGGGGGGGGGGGGGGGTCGTCGAAGCGACCTTACGGTGGAATATGACACACGAGGTAATTTCGGAAATTTAAGGTGACTTAAAAATTAGGTGACTGATTTTTTTTTTTTATTCAGATTGATCGGTGGAATTTTTTTTTAGGAGGTTACAGGGGGAAAAAATGACCTACCTCAGTGCCCACGAGAATGAGTGATGTCTTACTTCAGGGATGAATACGGGTGTCGACAATTCGGCAATTATATTAATAATAATTCTTGACAATATTCTTGTTAATGATAATCTATCGATTATTTTCATAACGATATCATTATTGTTCGTCGATTTATCGTGTCGTCGTGAGTTCTCACGCGCCCGTTTTTTTTTTTTTTTTTTTTGCGTTTTTGTCTTTCGACAAAAATTGCTGAAATATCGGCGCAATTTGCGAAAGTTTTCTCATTCGTATGTCCGTGCGATTTCCCGTTGTCGCACTCGACGTGGAAGGTGGCGCGCAACAATTTCCAATCGGCCCTAATTCGATCGGCCCGACACTGGTTAATTTGCATCTCGCCGCCCTATCAGACTCGCTGTCGCGTATACGAGGGCTTTTTATTCATCGATACGTCTCGACGATGATACCGAACGATATTCCGACTGGATTATCCGTCGGGCATATTTATGAATTGGTCCATGGATTTTTCGTTTTTTTTTTTTTGTTTTTTTAATTTCCCCCTCGTCTTCAGCATCGCGCCGGGACAGCTGCGGTCGTTCGCGAAATCACTTTGCGGGGAAGCGGAAAAAAAAAAAAAAGAAACCAATATCACCGGCGAAGGAGAAAGAATAACGAGGATCGGGAAGAGAGATAATTCCCCGAGTCTCGGCAATCCCGAGTTATTGAATACCGTCATTTCCCCCCCGGAGGAGCCGTTTCGTTCATCAACCTCTTCATCGCTAAACCTCACCGGACACAATATTATTAATGATATCAACGGATATATTTTTTTTTTTTTTTTTTTTTTTTTTTTTTAAATTTTCGTCTAAATGCCTCCCGTAAAACAGCCTGTCCCAATTAGTTTGGCCAACCGATGGCATCAGCAGCCTGTGCAGAAACGAGAGACTGACACGCAGAGGAGGGCAAAGGACGAGCAGAGGAAAGGGAAGGCGCTCTCGATGCACCATCGGAGGTTTCAGCCGGTCGATATCGTCAGAAAATTTGCCATCGGCGAAAGGGGCGGAGAGGAGGTCGTTTGAAATTTCGGCATTTCGCATTCCGTCTCGATTCGCCCGGCGATAGACGCGTGAATTCTTTGGTCTGGATGGACGGCACCGTAACCGAGGTATTGTTACCTTCCGAGCGGCGAACGGTGAGTTTCGACCGTGGAAGCATAAATTTACATAGGGTAAAATTGGCGAATATTGACCGGGTGATGTATAAACGATTAACGTGCTAATCGGACCGGACCATTTTCGCCACTTTGGCCCTGGTCTCTCGCGGGTCGAGGCTTTTGCACTTCATTCGGGGACCCGAATGTTCAAATTTTTATAACGTAAAGGAAGAGCTGCGAATTTTCAATTTTCGACTTTAATGAGAAGGCGTTGTGAAAATTCAAATTTTCATCTTTCACGAAGTGGCGATATGAAAATTTGAATTTTCCAAATTTTTTTTCCATTTAATCTCGGACGGACGTCGTCAGTCAGCGTTGGGTCGACATTCGAACTCCGGCGGCCGAAGTTGGGCCAACGTCAGGCCGACTCTAGAAGTCGCTTCAACAATAATTATAGAAGAACCACATTACCTGAAACGTCCCCGTGACTCCTGCGCGAGTACCTACGAGTACCGGTGCGAGTCCGTAAAAATCGCCGGGAAAAAAAAAAAAAAAAAAAAAAAAAAAAACAGCTGCCCAAAGTTCTGGCAATGCTGTCAAATATTGCCGCACAACTTTCACCACCGATTATTCGACATTTATGCGTTCGCTCGTTCGTCTCCGAGGGCTGAGCAGGCGGAGACTTCCGGTTCATCGTGCAGGGTATTCGATCAATCGGACCCCTCTCGACACACCCGGAAACCCTCAGCGAAAGTTCGTCGGCAATTTTTTTTTTTTTTTTTTTTTTTTTTTTCACCCTCTCGCAAACGGTACAGCCGAAGCTCGGCAATCGAAAAATTTACGATCGATCCGGTCCGCTTGTACATATACGCAAATTTCAAAGCTCCGTGTCTATGTGCATGTACATATGACTCGTATGTATTATTCACACGAGCAACGCATATACGTATGCGTATGTGTATGCACATATATGCATGTATATATGCATTTGAACCGTTATAAAGAGAGCGTGTGTCGTAGCACATAGCTTAATCGGAGGGGCTGAAGGAGTCACAATAAATTCGTAAAAAATCGAGCGGTCATTCACGATTCGTTTCAGGCTCAGATTTACTATCTCTTTCGGCAATCAAATAAAACCGAATGCTTTTATTCGTTCGGAGCTGCGAGCGTTCGGTTTTACCGCACACACAGCCACGGAAATCGGTCGCTTCGATCGAAAAACTCGTCGGTTTGTAGTTTTATACATTATTTTTTTATTTTATTTTTTTCGTCGATAGCGACAATACAAATGACTTATCGACTGTGCGCGATAAATATCTGTTTGTCAAGTTTTCGAGCAGATGTTTTTTTTGGCATTCTAATTTTTTATGGTACTCCATCGAATCGGCTCGTGTGCATTGGAAATTGTTTCTGGGAGTTGGATTCGCGTATTTGTCGGTAAACGTCACCGGTGCGAAGTGAACCAGGCGAATTCCCGAATTTTTTCGTGAGTTTTGTCATGTTTTGGCCGCTCACTTTGTCACTCTTGTCACGGTCTGGAAAATTCGTAATTTTCAAAGCCGTGCCATTCGTTCAGAAATTTTTTAAATCCAGGACGTTTGATGATCCCGGGTCGAAACGGATAATTTCCCTCTGAAGCCGTCGCGCCTTTTCTCCTGCAGGACATCCGAGATATACATAATTCTTCTCTACGCGTCATCCAACTTCGAAAGCACTCGAATCGAGTGGCCCGTGTATACATCATCGTACTCCGCGATTGCGAAACTTCGTTCATTCGCTTTAATGTCTCTTCTACTCCAAACGGTTGGAAACGGTTACAAGCGAAGAGAGGATTTAATTCCTGAATCGAGATAAGCTTCAGCCCTTTTTTTTTTGTACTCGTCTAGGCCATCACTATTATGCAGACGCATAAGTGGCCGTAGGGATTTCCTCCCTTTTTGTTCCTCTTGCCAGTTTTTTTTTTTTTTTTTTTTTTTTTTTTTTTTTTTACTTCCTCTCTTCCGGGCTTGGGCTCGTCGCGTGCGCGCGCACTTCTACACGAGTCTCCGGATCGTTTTTCGTTCGCATATGCAGTATATAAATGGGGGTAGCGAGGGGGTATTCTCGCAACTTCTCCATTCATTCTCTACTTTTCCCCTATTCACGGATACGAGTGGAGACAGGGAAGACCGAGATTTACCAGAGTGCGCTCGCGTGTGTCAGGGGCTTTTTTTTTCCATGGGTATGGGTGAGAGATAAAGAGAGCTCGAAATTAACTGCACCGCGAATATTCCTCCATTCTCCGTTCCTTCAGCCCCCCCCCCTATCGCTCTTTCCCACTGCTTCTCTCATCTTCCTTTCACTTCTGCAACTTCAAAACCCTTGCTCTTTTTTTTTTTTTTGCTCCGCTATCTTGGACACCGTCCGTCCGTCTCGGTGTACAATGTGCCGGGAGCGTAATTATCACGGGATGAAAATCCACGCGGCTCTCTTCCAGCGATTCTCCATGTTTGAATTTTCGTTAATTCCAAAATTCTACAACGAATCAATTAAAAAAAAAAAAAAATTGTTTTGTTGAGACGAAACTCGTGTACGATAAAAAAAATTGGTTAAACGGCGAGACGGAAAAATAAGAAAATTGGAAAATAGCCGAATAACAAAATGGCTCGTGTCGACATTTTTGTTCTCGTCAATTCTGCTGTTTTGCCTCGTTGGAATTTGAAAGACATTTTTTTTTTTTAACAATTTTTAGTTATCGGTCCTGACAATTTTACCATCGGAGTGAATAGATTCACTCCTCGTCGGCAGTGTGACGTAACACGTCAGTCGGAGCGATCGGCTTGATTTTCAATTTCGAGGTTTGCCTGTGGGAAACGCGATACTCCAGCAAGCGCGTTTGGAACGGTGTGGGTCATTCATTGTTCCACGTCTTTCGTGGACCAATACGCGGCCAAAGGCAAGTCTTTGACGCTCGCCGTTTGGAACAGGCTACCCGTCTCTCCTTTGCCCAGTCTCTCGTCACTCGACTACAATCATTGCAAACCGCCAGCGAAATACCTCGAGCCACACAACGGTCCACAGAAACGTATCTCTTGTGGAAAATCGAACCTATCGGAAACCAAAAATCGCACTAAAAATATATATTGAAACAAACCGTCGACATAACCGCTCGACATTTTATCCTTGACGACTCCCTGTTAATGATTGCCAGATAAAAAAATAATCGGTCATTTGTAAAAAAAAAATTTTTTTTTTTTTTTTTTTTTTTTTCAGTGAATTTTGCGATCTTAAAAATGTCCGTTCAAAAATTCATAATAGATATATGAAATTCTGTACATATTCGGTATACGAAATTTCGCTGACACCTTATGTAAGAATACCTTCACCGGTATATTACAAAGAAAATAATATATATATAAAATTTTTAATAATAACATAACTTTCATATACGGGTATGAAAATTAGCAGCTTGATATTTAATAAGGAATATTTAATTTTCAATGCCATCGCCGATAATTTCTATACACGGGTGTTGCATTTAAGATTTAAATTTAGTCAAATTTAAAATACAACTCATTTTTCATGTGACGTTGTACATTGAACGTGTTTTAAATTTCGTAACGAAATTAATGCACGACAGAATTTGCGAATATAATTGTCATGAAATGCTCTCGTTTCTCGCGATAAAGCAACTATAACGCCATCGAGCTCTCACGCGTTCACCTCTGATCTCGTTTCACGCGGAGTATATTTCACGAAATTAGAGAATAGAAATTGGTATTCTCGGCAGAAAACCAACATACAGAGACGTCGCTACAAACGTATATGTCGTTGGTTATTGTTCGCTACGCAACCCGGCTGGATACCATTCCCAGCATTGGCGCTATCGATGAATAGCGAGCACAACGTCGTCCCACGCGTCATTCCTCCAAAGGGAAATTCGCACGTACGCGGTAATCAATCTGTACCGCAGAATTCACGGCTGTGGACAGTGGTCATAGAGAAAACCGCAATCACAACTACCGCGCGCATACAGACGTGCCCACTATTGTGCAGATGTGTATTCGCGATGCACAAAATTAGTTCACGTCTGACGATGTGACATTTTGGTGTTCTTTGAAAAATTGACCAAAATGGAAAGCGTTGGTAATTTTTTTTCTCCGCCTTGGTAAACGATACAAGAATATATTTTTTATAATATATTTTTCCTCGTGTCCTGCGTTAAATAAATAATAATGCTTTTTTACGTAATTTAATACACCAGTTTTCATGCGGAAACTTTCAGTCCGGTACACCGAATTTTATAGGATTTTTTTTTTTTTTTTTTTTTTTACAATTTCGTGTTTAAAAATATTGCCGTGGGTTGTAGCCGAGAGAGGAACGTTCGAGTTTTCGGAAATAACAAAAAAAAAAAAATAATCCAATAATCGCGCATTCTCCAGGATCGCGAAATTACAGGAGAAGAGAAAAGCGCCGTCGGATCTCCGATTTTTCGTTGCTTCCTATTTTTTTTTCCGAGGGAAATGGCGTGTGGTTTATCCCCCTTGCCGTTGACGAGCGCATCTCGAGGCTGCTTCTCAGGTAAATACCGAAAGCGGAGGCAAGAAATGCCGGGGAACTCGCGAGTCGAAGAATCTGGGAGAAAAAAGTGGATGAATGAGGACTAAAAAAAAAAAAACGCGAGTGAAAAAGCGAGATATTACCGACGCAGAAAGAGAATTAGAGAGGTTTCGAGCGCAGCAAACTCAAGTAAAAGTAAAAAAAAAAAAGGGTCGGAAAAAAAAGGGAATAAAGAGGGAGGATGGGGAAAAGTCTTGTCGTAGGGGGATTGGTGGACGTTAAGCTGGCTTTATAAGCCACCGGCGGGTCATTGGGAGCGACCCTTATGTTCAATACGCCTTATCCCCTGCTCGTTCCTATTCTCGCCACTCGCTCCCCCGCTCGGTCTTGCTTTCCCCCGTAAATTTCGCGAAGGCCCACCCCCCTTATCACCGGTAAACAGACCGGCGTTACATGTTTTTTTAATCAATGCGCCATGCTTCGTTTGTTTTTTTTTTTTTCATCATACAGACTTCCCAGATAAAAATCGCCCTGACGAAAGACCCTGTGTAGAGGTAAATGTCTGACAAGGCCAGGATGTGACCTCTGGAAATTTCTACCAGAGCTTTTTAGGGCTGAGATTAAACAAGCAGGAATACAACGCTAGTCGGTAACAGTGCATTTTGGTATTTTTATTCGATACTCTTGGCACATTCACATCTGCACCACTCACAACACCCCGCAGCACCCCAAACAACTCGATCAGATAAGACCCCTAATGGATTGAAAGTGTCCAACTCTACCGAAATGCAGGGCTAGTCAACAGCCGTGCATTCCGGTACTTTAATTCGCTACCTTTGGCACATTCGCATCTTTACCACTCGCAACACATTGCAACACCCCAAACAACTCGATCAGATAACACCTCTAATGGATCATAAGCGTCCAACTCTACAGGCATACAACGCCAGTCGGTAACAGTGAATTTCGGTATTTCTATTCGATACTTTTGGCACATTCGCATCTTTACCACTCGCAACACATTGCAACACCCCAAACAACTCGATCAGATAACACCTCTAATGGATCATAAGCGTCCAACTCTACAGGAATACAACGCCAGTCGGTAACAGTGAATTTCGGTATTTCTATTCGCTACCTTTGGCACATTCGCATCTTTACCACTCGCAACACATTACAACACCCCAAACAACTCGATCAGATAACACCTCTAATGGATCATAAGCGTCCAACTCTACAGGAATACAACGCCAGTCGGTAACAGTGAATTTCGGTATTTCTATTCGCTACCTTTGGCACATTCGCATCTTTACCACTCGCATCACATTGCAACACCCCAAACAACTCGATCAGATAACACCTCTAATGGATCATAAGCGTCCAACTCTACAGGAATACAACGCCAGTCGGTAACAGTAAATTTCGGTATTTCTATTCGATACTTTTGGCACATTCGCATCTTTACCACTCGCAACACATTGCAACACCCCAAACAACTCGATCAGATAACACCTCTAATGGATCATAAGCGTCCAACTCTACAGGAATACAACGCCAGTCGGTAACAGTAAATTTCGGTATTTCTATTCGATACTTTTGGCACATTCGCATCTTTACCACTCGCAACACATTGCAACACCCCAAACAACTCGATCAGATAACACCTCTAATGGATCATAAGCGTCCAACTCTACAGGAATACAACGCCAGTCGGTAACAGTGAATTTCGGTATTTCTATTCGCTACCTTTGGCACATTCGCATCTTTACCACTCGCAACACATTGCAACACCCCAAACAACTCGATCAGATAACACCTCTAATGGATCATAAGCGTCCAACTCTACAGGAATACAACGCCAGTCGGTAACAGTAAATTTCGGTATTTCTATTCGATACTTTTGGCACATTCGCATCTTTACCACTCGCAACACATTGCAACACCCCAAACAACTCGATCAGATAACACCTCTAATGGATCATAAGCGTCCAACTCTACAGGAATACAACGCCAGTCGGTAACAGTGAATTTCGGTATTTCTATTCGCTACCTTTGGCACATTCGCATCTTTACCACTCGCAACACATTGCAACACCCCAAACAACTCGATCAGATAACACCTCTAATGGATCATAAGCGTCCAACTCTACAGGAATACAACGCCAGTCGGTAACAGTGAATTTCGGTATTTCTATTCGATACTTTTGGCACATTCGCATCTATACCACTCGCAACACATTGCAACACCCCAAACAACTCGATCAGATAAGACCCCTAATGAAAATTTCCCGGACGGCCATTTTGCCACCTATGTAATTTAACAAAGTCTCTTCTTTGTGATTTTTTTTAAACTCAGAGAACACTTTCAAGAATGTACTTAACAATTTTACGTCGGTTCGAGCATGCATGTACTCTGGCAAATGTTTCTAGGTAAAACTATGATACAGTTCCCGATATAGTTGCGCAAAAAGAGGGTGTCATTGTAGGGGATAACGGTCCATGGTCCGCCCGTAAGGAGACCTACACGCGAAGCTTTACGAGATGAAGCGAGAGAGAGAGAAAACAAATTCGGAAGATAGAATACGGTTGAAAAACGTGTGAGAAACAAAAGCCCCGAGCAGCCATAAATAGAGAAAGGGAAGGTAGAAAGGTCGGGTAAATAAAATGCTCGTTGTGCCAAGAATATACCTGAGAGGTCGAGGGACCTTTTCTTTCATTTTATCTTCCTCTTCCTCTTCTTATTATTATATTACTTCCTCGGCGAATAAGTTTGTTTGCCCGAAAGAAAAAATATCGTGATTTCAATGAAAACGAAGCGAAATGTTCCAAGCATGGAACAATCATTTGCGGAAAAAATGTCGACAAATGTGCGTGTGTGTTTCAAACCCGAAACATCCAAGCCGAAACATGCAATGTGGCGTTGAAGCGTATTTAACAAAACGTTTTCGTTACCACAATTTGACGCAGTTTTGAATCATGTTATTTTCGTGATAACTTTTTCTGTTACCAATGTTCGAATTCAGCTGATTCAGTTCAAAAGTTCGCCACATTGGTCGTTATCGATGTTTCCCGCTGGGTAGTTCAACCTCTGTATGTTTCGAGGGTTCACAAGCGTTATTACGTTATTGTGCGCGTCGAGTGTATTCCGCACAATAAAAACTTGTTATCCTTCAAATCCTGAAAAATTGTAAAAAAAAAAAACTCTTCACTTTGCAATTATTTCGATGCATTCGCGTTTTTTACCACTTCAAATCCTCGCTCTTGAAACTTTTTTTAAACTGTTGCCCTTGACAATTTTTTTTTTTTTTTTTTTTCAGTAAATAAAAATATAAAAACGAAGTGTCGAAAAACTTTATTAAAAAGTTCCAATCACGAGAAAAAAAAAAGGAAAAAAAAATTGAGCGCGGGTTTTATTATCCCTTATTTGATGGTCTGCCGAGAATTCGTTCGAAAATAATTCAATTCAGCGTGTAACTCCACGGCATCGCCGTCCTTGTACGATTAACATGCGCATTGTTCAATGTGTCTGATAAATTAAACAACGAGTTGAGTATCATCGTGAAAACAGAGAGCGGACGCGTTAGCCTGCGGATGGTCCCGCACACACGTCCGTTTTCGCTAATGGATTGCTCACTCGGGATCTCTCCTAGTCCGTGTACCAAATATACGAAAAATTACCTGCAACTAGCCGGGTTTTACATGCCCCAGGCTTTCCTGCCCGACGTGCTCTCTGCACCAGTGAAAAATGATTTGCCTAACCGCTATCCGCGTGTAAATTCCCGGCAATTACCGTTGGTCGCTCAGTATTTTGTCTGGTATAAAATATACGTGGCAAAAGTACGTCTCGTACTTTCGCCATGTAAATCCCGTAAAATTTATATGAACTTTTAAGCATGTACATAGAAGTGTATAGAATCCCACTGACACGTATGTAAGAATATTGAGTTACCGGTACATTAAAAAAAAATATTATTTGTAAAATATTCATAATAATAATACAATTTTAATAAATGAATTTCTTAATTATCAATGCAATTATCGGTAATTTTGAAATGCAGGTATTGCATTTCAGACTAAATTATTGAAATTTAAATACAGCGTATATGAATTTTTTTTTTGGGTTGTTTATTTCATACAACTTTGTATATTGAGCGTGTTGTAAATTTTATGGGATTTTTAACGGTGTAGAGTCGCCAATGACTGGGGAAGCAAAAGCACTGGTTTGCACATTCAAATCTTAACAGTTGAGTTAACTTATTTAACGAAATTTTTCTTACGAAATTTTGCGTTCCGATTTTACGAATTTATTTATTTTTTTTTCATGTGAGCGATCCTCATTGCACCATTCTCTTATATTCCTTGTCGAAGTTGAAGCGTTTCGACTGCAATCGTACCGAGGGATATGCCTGAAATTATAAGGACAGCATGGTTCGTCCGCGATTGTACAACGTACCGCCTCCTGACTGTAATCCAGCGATATCGTTCACGGCGTACCGGATAAAGCTACTCTGCTCCATTATTTCCGTTGGTTCAGAAACGATAGAGCAATGGAGAGGACTCTTTTATCTGCACCGCCTCGCTCTCGTTTCGTCCGGTGGCGGAAGCGCGATTTTAATGAAATATCATTTTGCTGGAGTGCGGAAACGAAAAACTTTAAACAGACGCCCCATTGTTTCATGCTGTAACTAAATGTTACGCAAGTCCGATTCATAACATAACGTTGTTTTGATTCGAATTCAGGTATTATCTTTTAATTTTTAACAAAAAAAAAACGTGTGTTTATTTTCCTTCCTCGCAGGGAAAGCTTTTTTTTTTTTGTGAAAAAAAAAAAAAAAAATGTCCGGACTTGCGTGTGTGATTCGCACACGAAAAATTCAGACTTCTACGATTCGAAGTCTGATTCATAACAGAACGTTGTTTTGATTTGAATTCAGGTGTTATCTTTTAATTTTTAACAAAAAAAAAAAACGTGTGTTTATTTTCCTTCCTCGCAGGGAAAGCTTTTTTTTTTTTATGAAAAAAAAAAAAAATGTCCGGACTTGCCTGTGCGATTCGCACACGACAGATCATTATAAATCACCGACATTTTGGCAGACAGAAGGAACAATTTTTCTCCGTTCGCATCCTCATAAAATTGGAAAATGGAAACTTTCATATCGGTTCCTCATGAGAGTCGAATAATGAAATTTTTAGAACGCTTCCTCACAGAAGAGCCCCCGGTATCAGTCGAATGCCTCATTAAAATCGCAGTGCTCGTGAGAGTTTGAAGCTCCGTACAGCGTTGGATGAGGATATTCCGGTTGATGCTCTCGGGGCTGTCGCGGGAGAGACAGCACTTTGTCGAATGCTTTGTCACAGCCACCGCACGAACGCTACCGAACGAATAATTACGCTAATTAATTAATAGTATGTCGGGATAGTACAAGACGAGGAGGAGAAGCACACCGGAGCAAGTTCGAATATCGTCGTCAGGAAACTCAGACGTAGTCGTGTCTGCTCATGCGCGACACCATATTAAATCGATATTTATTAAATAATAATAACAGTAATTGGTTCAATGGCGGAATAAACAAAATTGCGAATCGTGACAAAATAGACGACATCGAGTAAACGTACGCCATGAACAATCGTGGGTCGAAGCATGTGTCGCAGTGGGTTTAATCATTATTTCAAATCAGATTTGAAATAAAAATAGACTGTAAACTTGATGCGTTGGAACTTGGAATCCGCTAATATACCTTACATTAATTGGAAATCGACATATTTTGTTTTTGTAAAATAAAAAATATCAGATACGAAAATTACCAAAAACGTGGGTGAAAAATACAAATCATACCTGTGTTCGACATTTGAGAAACAGTTTATGTCAAAAAAACTCCCAGTACTGTTCATTCAGTTTCGAACTTAATGTTGCACCCACTTTTGATCTTCTTTTGCCATTCAGACATATTTTTCCTTTAATTATCCCGAAGCCATGAGTCTGCGAACGTTCTGGCGACCAGCAGGGTTTTTGAACGAGAAACCTGGACAATATCCTGTCGATAGGTTTTCCTCGCGATCGAGAAAACGAGAGATCACGAAGATGAAAGCCAGAGTTTGGCAGTGAAGGATATAGCGAAAAATGATGGATAGTAAATTCGCTGAAATTCCTGGATAGAACGGTAGCGCGGTGAATTGGGAAAGAGGGAGAGAGAGATCGAAACGAGGAGGAGAAAGAAATTGAGAAGCAGGAGTTAAGGGAGTGGGAATACGTTGCCGGTCTATCCCGTGATCCAACGGGAACCAAGAAGGGCTCTATATGTCTCTATCCCTTGCCTGCCCCTCCGCCGTTCTCTCGTTCCAGGAAAATTGCACGACGCTCCAGACGACTTCCGGCAAGTTACCGATCGAGAAGCACGGCTAGAGGGAGATAAAAGGGCTCGGGAAAAAGGGCAGAAGCCACGATATATAAACTAAAGGCCGCGCCCCTCGAGTTCGCTGGGAAATCGCGCCGATGCCGGTTTTCTCATTTATACTAAATTGCATACCAACAAAAAACGCCACCTCCCAACCGATGCATCCCTTATTTTTTACAAACATCATCACCTTCCACTTCCTTCCTTAACGAAGTTTCTTTTTTATCGAAGCTTCTCGCGGTAAACACTCGGGCGATAATCGTGTAGTTTCCTGGGGATTCTTGTGAAAGGAGAGAAAAAAGGAAGACGTGTGGGTCAGAATCTCCGTCGATGTACAAACAGAGTTCAGCGTCGCCGTCGATTTCTAAACCATTCGTGGAGGAAATTGTACGGTTCGACATCAGCGAATTTATGAGGTTCGGAATGGGCGCTTCCAAAGCTTTGGTAGGGCCTGGTTAGGTCCGCATTTAATCATCCATAATGCCTCCTTAGATCCTTTGGATGCCGATATCATCAACGGCTTTAATAATCATAGCAACGACGAGGGCTCAGAATTGCCAGGCGAGACTCGAGCAAACGCGTGTGCGTGACAATTCTTCGATGCCGGGGCTTGTTCTGTGTGGTTAGTCGCGTCGAGTAACGACGTCGTCTAAACAACACAATGCGGCTTATGTACCAGAGAATTCTGCAAAGTGGAGCACATACATGTTCGATAAAGCACATACGTCAGCGGAGAATACGTGGCTATATAGATCGTAACCCTGCCATTCCATCGCCTTCGACCCTCCTAGGAACGATAGAATCAACTTATTTGATTATTTATACCCGATGACCTCAAACACGCTTTCTGCGAGAAAGTTGCCCTTTTCAAATTAACATTCCCATCCGCACCAACGATGGGGATTTCGGTCCATCTACACTTCCGTTTTCCGCACCCTCTTTCGCTCGAATTGCCAAACGTTCAAGTCGACGGGGAAGTTTTTCTCTCGTGAGCCATCGGATTTTTTTCTCATCCCCACTTGATGCCATAGTGCGTAACTTGCCCCTCGGTCGGATTCTCCCGCCCTACCCATGTACACTGCTCGTCATTGATGCATGGTTTTTCTGGATATCTTGGTCCATGTCTTAACTGGTGCGATTGTATCAATCAAAACATCTGGTAAGACTCCAGGTTGATTGATAAGTGTATAGCTGGATGTCTTTATGCAATCAAGTCATTCGGCTAGTCATCAGGCTGGCGAGACACCCACCGAGACATTCACCGACACAATTTAGCGGGACATCATGGATAACTCCGAACCCATCAAGACATCTAGCAAGATATCCAGAAAAATCAAGCATCAATGTCGGACACTGTTCACTGGTACGGAACAGTGGAGCGAACAGTTTTCATGGAGTACTTTTTCGCCATGCCCATCCAGCCAGCGTTTACCGTCAAACGGCAACTCGACAACAACCCTGCTCATCGAACCCCTCCCCTCCATCACCTCCGACCACTACGATCGTTCAGACTGTCACCGACGTTGCTTCGCTCGAAGGACCGAAAGCGAGTAAAAAGCGATAATGCGAGCGAGAGGAAAAGAGAAAAAGACACCACCAAACGTTCGGGATGGTTCGTTGATAGAGGAGTCTTTTTTTTTTGCATTTTTTTCCTCTCTGTGCGTCCGAGACTAAACAAGATTCCATCAGCCACTAGACTGTACCCACTCCGGTAGACTGCGGCAAAGCCACACAGCCAGAGTGCGTTACCGGTTCCACCCAAACCACCTGATCAAACGCACTAACGGTGACCGCATCGCGACAACGAGGAGAGCACAGCCCTTACTGGCCGACGTTCGTTTATCGTTAACAGCCTTCGTTGACACGCTTCTGCGGCCCGTTTCCGGGTGACATCCTCCTTTCGCTCGGACCCCCTCCAACTCGTTCTCTCCATTTGCTCCGTGTCTTCTCCCCTTCGCCTATCTCTGACGTTTATCAAGATGGATCGGATGAAAATTCATTTATCGACATTTAATCATCGACTGCGTGAGTTCCATCGCCACTTTTGGATTATGGATCAACGAAAAATTTCGCTGTGACGCATACTCTGTACGTTATTGTTCATACTGTTGCGCTTGCCTCGATCTTCGGACCAGAAATTCGTGACAGAGACATTATGCAAAAAATTTGACGTGTCTGACGAAAGTTCCTCTTGCGACTCGTCCCCTATTAAGCTTTTCCTTCCGTCATTTCCGCAGCTCAAAGATTCTAACCCGACCCTAGGCGTTTGTGCCCTAAAGCCATCAGACCTTGCTGTGAGAATGTAATATCTCGAATTTGATCCCGTTCAGGTCAATTGGAGCTTGGCACTAATTAGAATCAAACGACTCTGGAAGAACACAAAGGGTTTCGCACGGAATCTTCATGGCACGAGCCCGACAGCGGAAGTCCCGTTATTCCAACACGCGTTTGGGTCGAGTCTCTGATACGATGGGTCAGGACTGAACCTAGGGCACGTAGGCTGTAACTGTGTAACCTTACCGGCATAGGCACGGTGGTATAGGTCGCGCGTCACACACCGTACAGAGTATACTTGGCACGCCACGTCACGAATTATTCCCTGAATACCGTAGTCCATTAGTGTCATGTCCAGTGACCCGGGGCGGCCCGACTGTGTCTCAACACGTTGCTGTAGCATTGCGAGCTGAGGCATTGCCGCGTTGGTATACAACTATCCACGCCACATACACGGCTATGTCCTAGGAGGAAGGAGGTGAAACACGACGATTATACCGCAGTAGAATCGATGAGTTAGGCTATAGTAATAATACTTTCTCATGGTTGATGGCGCCCCGATGTTGCGGGTTGGGCTCGCCAGTTGCCGTTGTATCACCTCATGATATCAGGTGTACGTTATGCTGTCGATAGTGAAGATACGCGGTGTATCCGTGGTCTCCATTCTCGAGCAGTCTCCTCCTCAGTCATTACTCAAATGAACAAACAGGACTCATTCGTCGACGTCAACATTTACGTGAAATGACCGAAGTTATCGAGATAGGCTTTCTCTAGATGTTCCGTGTCATTGTACAAAAGCGCTAACAAAAGGAACATTAAGTAGGCGTCGTGTACGGAAGGGATTTCCAACGATAGCAGCACAATACGATCGGACCTGCCTCAATAGTTGGAAGAGAAGGTATTCACCAAACAATATGAAAACAGAGAGACCGTACATTCACCGTACAATCCGAAATCTCATAGAAGCATCTCAGCATCTTCGACGAGAGATTCTGCCAAAGTGGCTGGGCACTTTAACAAGATGACGGTCTTATGGCTTCGGTATGATGATATATACGGGCGGGATCAACGTTATAGATTATATATTTGCTAAGAGCTTTATAAGGTCGTGAGTAATGGCTCCTTTTCTCTCGGCGTTGCCGAGCGACCCTGGAATCTTTCCTCTCCTCATCCTCCCATCTTCCTCCTTTTCTCTCGAGGCACTCCGTAGCTAGTTTTATGGCAGTACAGTTACCATGCCTTCCATCGACAGGTTGTATAAAGGATGTGTCGCGACGCACAATATGGCTTCGCGAATTCACAACCGGCCTTTATAATGGCGTAATGTTGATCTTGGGCCTCTCTCCTTTTACTTATTTCTCTCCTCTTTCATATTCAAAACGACCGTTGCCGCCAGTCCCGGTTTGCTCATAGGGCTTCGCAGTAAAGTTACAGGCACTCCGCTGTCATGGTTGCCGCAACAGTTCCCGTTGTTGGACTCTTTTTTTTCCCCCCCCGTTAACCACGTTATCCATGTCACTTCAATATTATTGCAACGAACGCAATTCTACCCGGGACGGCACGTGCAGAAGTTCAACTGAAAGTGTCACGAGTCGAATGTCCTCGAAGAAGCGTGTGCACTTGCTGTTGTCCTGAATGGATGGATATACAATTTATGGCCGTTACGGGTGTTACATATAGTACATAAACTCTGCAATATAGGGCTGTGTAAGATGCACGAGTGTAAATGTTGTTGCCTAGAGAGCTTCCGTGAAGTCCGGGACTCCGGGAGAGCCACGCACCCTCACCGCGACTGTGCTGGAGGAACTTACCTCTTTCGCTCTGGATTCCCTTAGGTTCTTCATCCTCTTACCTGTACTCGTCGCATCCTCTTCGCATCTCTCTCTCTCTCTCTCTCTCTCTCTCTCTCTCTCTCTCTCTCTCTCTCTCTCTCTCTCTCTTCCACCCCTCCAGTTTGCGTAATTGAGTTGGCTGTGTCAAAGTGTCGAGTAATTATAAACGATGCGATTTCCGCAAGACTCGGCCGGTAAGGGCTGTGGGTGGCAGGAGGAGAGCTCGGAGTTGCTTCGCGGTTTAATTAGACGTAACGTTGAAACAAGCTCACGTGCGTGCGCACGCGTGTGCGTGTGCGTGATATGCATTCGTGTTATATATGGGTACCGCGTTAGTGAGTGCCGGTAACTTATTCGCTTCAGGATTTATAACGAGCCACAGGCTCGCCACCGGGACGATGGAGGAAAAGAACGGTGAGCCCAAATGCTTTTCCATCTTTTCCGAATACATTGACAAAATGGCTTTTTCATTTCTATATTCGGTGGCGAAGCTTTAAGGGCACTTTTAGTATATGGCGAGATTGAACTGAGTTTCGCCTACGTCCAGGGAACCGCTACGGGAGAGCTTCGCCGAACTCGCCGCTAGATGGCGCGGCATCAAAACGATTCTCGCAAGCGAAACGGTCCGTCAACGAGTATATATCGAGAGTGAAAAATAACCGGGATGGTTGCAAATACGTTTGCAAAATTCCTCTGTATTCTGACGGCGCATACCAAGATCCTTCTCGGCTCCTTGAGATACATTTCTACAAAAAAAAAAAGAGTCGGATAATTCCACATATATTTATCGTAGTGGAAATTCACGATCCGTGGGTATCCGAGGTATTCTACCCGAGGTTGCGAGAATGCCGTATCAGAGAGATGGACTAAAGTCCGCATTCTTGCATAACATTTAATCAACCTCGGTTGACTAAATTCTGTCTCGCGGTTCCCGTGGTCCGCGATGCCTCGAATATTCGAAAAGGTTTATCTTGAATTTCTCATGGAAAGACCGTAGGGAGAGCGGAACAACGGAGTAAAAAGGGCTCGTAGGTATGTCCACTCCCTCTCGAGTCTCTGAAGCGCGTTGGCAACGCGTCCACCTCCACCTTTTCCTCTTCCTCCTGTTCGTCGTTGCCACTCGACTTCCCGAGTGAAATAATAAATTCGTCCTCAGGCTCGGAGATAGCAGACGCATGAAGTCGTCGCGGATACGAATTAAATTTAAGCGTCGGGTCTGCACAGCCGTTCGCAATTCTCCCGTTGTTAAATACCGAAAATATAGTCGCGCGCCGCGTACCCGTCGACTTATTGTGGTGCTCTGCGAGAACGAGGTGAAAAAATATAAAAATAGCGAACGACGTCGAGTATCAGAGCAAAGTTCAGACTCCATTCACACCGCTGTATTCCGCGATTATTCAATGACGGGTAAATTCATAATTATTATGAAATTCCTGGACCGTATATTTATTGCAAGGGTGCACGAGGGAGAGTGAGATTTTCAAAACGATATCCACGGGAACTCATGTGCGCCGACAGCTGAGTAAATGTAGAATAATAATTCTACGATAATTATATAAATATCACAATATTTTGCGATGGCACGCGGACGTGAGAAATCGTCATTGAATTGTTATTAAACGCTCGAACGATTTATTTAATATCACAAGGTAACGTGAATGCACATTGAAATTTCGAAGTAACAAGCACGAGGAGGGATCGTGTGCAACGTCAGCTGAGCAAATGCGGAATAATAATTCTACAAATGGTATGACGTTTCGTCACGGTAAGCGGAAGAGAATCAGAATTTACGCGCGTTAACGGACGGAGTTGAAGGCGCGTGCGCTTCCAGAGGTATGGATTAGACGCCCCCTGAATTACATCGCAGACAGATACAGTGTGGCGATAAACCCGATTAAATGATTTACTGGCAAATTCGCGTATATCTTATTAGTCGGTACACACGTTTACTGTAATCGATATTGAACGCTGTGCAAATAGCGCGCGTATCGCATATCGCAAATGTGTATACCGAGCAACGGTACAGCGCACCCATGCGACTGTACGGTCCGGTGGCACCGTTTATTATTATTCCCTTCACTCGACCCAATCGCTCCCATAGAATCGATAAAGCAACTTCATTGAATCGCGAATATTCAACGCTGAATTTTCCACGGTCTCGAATCGCTTTTGTGAATCTGAATGGGTGTTATTACATCGCCAGTTGTTAATCATTTTCCCAACGGCAGCTACAACCTTCCCGGCGCTCGGATACGTTGTACAAAATTCGCGTCGACGATGAACTTCAGCTACGCGAGTTGCGTTTACATTGGAGTCGGATTGGGCGATTGAAAATTCGGGCGGACAAATTCAAATGCGCTATTCGAGGCGCGAAAACTAATCAAGTTTTTTTTTTTTTTTTTTTTTTTTTTTTCCCAAGTCGATGGTTCATACAAATTTAGTCTTTTTCATCTCTAGAAAATAATGAATAATATATCATGGGACGCACATTCGGACTCGTACGATAAAGCTTCATTCCATGTTGAATTAAATTTTTATTTTGATTACTCGCAATCAGGCTCTTTCGAATATTTCGATTTTCGAATCGAATCTGACTCTGTGACAGATTCGCCGGCTCGTAAGTCCAAAACTACGATTCGTGTCCAGTTTTTGCAAAGGTAAAGTTCGCTTCAATTTTGAATCTGGAAAAAGATCCGACATTTTTTTCGTTGGATTTTTTGTTTTGTCACGGTGTACGATAGGGACGTGTCTGAAATTTGTTACGTCTCCACGATCCGTCATACATTGCCGACGAGAGTTCCACGCTCTGACGAAGCGAGGAGAGCGAGAACTTGAGAGTGAGTGTGTGGGAGTGGCTGTCCATTATCCATGACGGATCGTTCGAGCTCTAATTAATCCAACAGTCCCGCAGGATGCGAAAAGTAGAATAGCGCAGAGATACGGGTGGGAGAAGTCGTAAAACTAGGCAGACTATTTTCGGTCAACCGATGGAACGGACTCTCGGTGAGACAGTTCAACGAAATCGATTAAACCTGGAAACAATTAAATAATTAATCGTATAGTCGTTATCAAAAGTCTCCGTGCTGGCAAAGTAGGGAAAGCGCTATTTTCAAAAATATTTTTTTCCCCCAATCATGTAGATTTTTGACTATTTCGAATAATTCATGAATTCGAGAGACTTTGCGCGGACTAAGAAAAAATCATTCATTGGTCAGACATCGACAAATCAATTCGTGACTTCCTGCATCAAAAGACCAACAATTAGCTGATCGGCCGTTTTCTCAAAATCTCCTCAAAATAGACTGCTCAGAGATTACAATCGGTCTTGATCAATGATATGATGATGAATTTGAAGTTAATGAACCAAGTGGCGACGCTTTGAAGCCGCACATACTTCCGAACATCAGCGCCGGCTCACTTCACGAGAGACTTCCGGTAACGAGCGACCGAACGAAAAATTTGAGTAAAATTTATGTTTTTCCGTCTATCGTCTACTTCCCGTTTTTCCGAGTCCCGTTCGTCCTTTGCCCTGGTCATACCGTCGTGCACACTTTGCAGTTGCGCGACCCACAGCGAGTGCTCCGTTTTCGCTGGGCCGCGGATCTCGAGGGAGCGCAACGATCGTCCTTCCGTTGGCGCCGGGAATGCAAATAATTGTTCCGCCAACAGTGCCGCCTGGTTCGCGTGATCGCCGAGAGCGTGTACGATACAGAGGAATGCAAATAGAGTCGAGTTTACTTCGCGAACATTCTCACTGCTTCAGCTCGGTCTTTCCTTTCGTTCTCCTCCTACCGTGCGACGATTTCCCCGCTGTCTCGGCCTCTCCCGCGAGTCTCGAGTCTCTCACCTCCCTCGTCGCGTTACGTTCGTTTCGACGAACTTCGACTGTGAGGCCGGACACGAGTGCGATACGCACCGCAAAGTGGGCGTCGCGCGTAGGCGCGAATTACTCGCGCTTTCAGCGACCGCTCGACCTTATTGTCCGATTCGTCCGGATTATTCGGATCATTATCATTTTCATTTAATCGCCCTTACCGACAATCGTCGACGATTTCTAATGTTTCTGGCTCGATTCCGTGTTTCAGAAGTTGCAAACCATAGCGGAGGATTTCTGCGGACTGGACGTGAACACTCCTCTGGGTGGACAGGAGCCAATGAAAGCTGCGCCGGTCATAACATTCAACACTCTTCTCACTGCCGTCGCGGCGACGTCGACCGGCGACTACACCGTCGTATTCATCGGGACCCATAAGGGACATCTCAAAAAGGTAAGTCCAATTTCAGTCGAAAAAAAAAAAAAAAAAAAAAAAAAAAAAAAAAAAAAAAAAAAAAAAAAAAACCAGAGTATCTCCTTGAATTAGAGAGTATCGACGAGAAGTATTTTGGTATCGGATAAATTTCACGAAGTAACGGATAAAAATATTCGAGTATTGATGAAAATTATTAGAATATGCGTTTATCGGGGGGGAAAAAATGTTGAGGTTTGGTGGAGCTAAATATTAACAAAATATAGGATTTACCACTATTATTATCTCTGGATAAATAACGGTGATTCAATCGTACCAATCGTATAATTGCATACTATACTAATATTAAATTAATACAATATAATATAATATAATAATATAATTATAATTATAATAATTGTATAAAATTAGAAAATGATTAATATTAAATCATATAAAAGACTTGTGTCGGAGGGTCGAAATCGACCTTAATTTAGCGACGAAGTTTAACGACCCTCGGTGTGAAGAGCCTCGAATCTCGGTGTCTTGTATTCGCTCCCAGCATCGACATTTTCAGGAGTCGCAAAGTGACCGGGTTGTCGCGTCTCTCCTGGGGGTAACGGTAACTACCGTGGATTATACACGTAGACGGGAGACCCCCCCCCCCCCCCCCTCGAGTTTCCGTCGGGACTTCGGTTCACGGGTGACCGACGAAAAAATACTTCCATTAACGGGAGCCATCCGCGAGACGCGCCACTCGGAAAGCCACGAAAAAATCTCACTCGTCCTTCCGTCCATCGGGGTGTCGGCGTGTAACGGCAGCGAAACTTTCTCTGTGTCTTCCTCATTTTCTCTCGGTCTCCGTCCCGCGTCGTTCCGCCATCGCCGAAATCGTTTATCGTCGTTGGTTAGACGTGTCCATAATCCCCGACGGGTCTCGAAGAGCCGCCACGTTACAATACCGTACACAACAATAATGGCAAATACACCATTATTGTCGTGTATTATCATCGTGTACCTTTTTTTTTTTCGTCGAGCTCATCTCCCGAATAAATTGATGACTTTTTTTATGGAAAACATTTTCCTTTTTTTTTCCACGAAGAATTATATTATATATATATATATATATATGTATATATATATATATGTATATGAATATAAAAAATAAATAAAAATGCACAAGGAAGATCCATGGGTGCAGGTGCGCCAGAGAGCGAACGTGCGCTCCGATAACTGGCTGCAATTCTCTCGGATCGTGTTCCATCGTCCAATCGCAATTAATAATTGTCCAGGCACATTCGAGGTCGTTCGTTCGTTGCACGTACTGCGATCCCGGTCCCATAGATATTCCTGCGGGCGTAAAGAGATTTCGTGGATTCCCGACTCGTGCAGCAAAAGGGACAGGGAGATGGAAACACGGAGCATGCAACGCGGTACAAGCGCGCTCGTCTCATTCTCCTCGTCGAGAGGCGCGCGAGAGAAGTACCACGCTGTCCACCATCCGGTTGATTCATGGTCCCGCATATCTTCCTCTCCTCCACCTCTCGAAACTATCTCTCCTCCCGGAAGGATTATTAATTAATGATCGGACGCCCGGGAGGATCGCTCTCTCGCTCGAGGGAGCGAGACACTCATTTCGATGCGGTCGCGGTCAAAGGTCGTCGCATCCCGATCGTTATTACGGCATCGTCATAGATTGCTCCGTTCAAACGCAGCTCATGCGTACACGAACCGATGTAAATTCGTGTACGTAAAATTCGTCGGGAAAGTCATTTGATCAGAAATTTTATTTTATTTTTTTCGTTTCCAAATGGGAATTTGAAATTTTTGTAAAAAAAAAAAAAAAAAAAAATTGAATTTCACGGAAACTTTAAAAAGCGTTCATGACAATGTCCATATTTTTTATTTCGCAGACGCAAGGGTATTGGTCACACTGACGCATGTGAAGGGTACAAGATCGGAAAGTCTTTCGTTCATAAAAAAAAAAAAAAAAAAAACAAATTTATTTTCTTTAGTCATTGGTCGGGTTATTATAACGATATTTATTTCTTCTTTTGTCAGAAAAATTACCTTCTACCTTCGATAACGAATTTCTCAAAATTTAATCAACGACGGATTTAAAAAAAAAAAACAAAAAAAAAACGGAATTTAAAAAAAAATTCCCTATAAAATTTTTGCCCGTCCAGGAATTTCAATTTTTGTGAAAGGAAGTGAGTCGAGCAGAGTTTGACCCTATAATCCGATATTTTATTGAAACTTTAACCGTTTGGCTTCGAGCCCAAAATTAAAATAGATTAAATTATTTTTTTGCACATGCCGGCCCGTCTCGTTCGTTCGACGTTATCGGCCTGGCAACGAGGCAGCCGAAAGGATGATTAGCTCTTTTTCTCGCTCCCTCACCCTCCCGTGGTTCTCGATTAACGAGAAAGCTACGATACAAATCGAATCATACAAACGCAGAGTGCACGGAGCTCGCACAGAGCCGTAACAATGTTATCTTCTATCTCGCCGCCTCATAACAGCTAAAGCACGACAGAATAAAATATGTGACTTCATTCTTCCTTTTACAACGTCATCCGATTTTGCCGGTTCTTGTCCAAACTACCGATCGAAAAACCCGAACGTTCCCCGACCATTAGATTTTATCGACCCGATTAATTTAAAAATCTATATTTCTTCGATTCACCATGATTCGAGAATTAAAAAAAAAATTCCTCAGTGTTATTCAATACAACGATAATACAATGAAAACATAAATCGTTACATAAAATTCTATTCGCTGAAAAGAAAAGCGAACGCTGAAAATTAAATTTCACGAGATCCGAAGGGGCAAAAAAAAATGATCAAAGAGTGGCTTTCAATTTTTTAAATTAAAAATCGTGAGCCAAAAAAAAAAATTGCTTGTTCTATTCGATATCAATTTTTTCCCAGGAACATCACGAAATTGATAACCCCTGAGGAAGCATTTTCGTTTTGCAATTGCCACGACAAAAGTCCTTCGCGAGTCACTTGTAGCCTCGCTAATGCGTCAATCCACGGATGAATAAATCGACAACAATATCTTCGATTATTCAGAATTTTTCCTACAGGATTACGAACGAAACGCCGCGTATAGTTTGTAGCACGCCTCGGGTTTAATCGCTCTTCCAGAGACAGATCTCTGATAATTTAACCATTCGAGTGCCACTCTTTTTCGAATCTCCCACACCGCCAGCGTTATCGGAATAGAGTCGAGTAGACGCCGTCAGAGAGCGACGGATATGAAAGAACGGGAAAAAAAAAAAAAAAAAAAAAAAAAAAAAAAAAAAAACGTATATAGAGAAAATATATAAATATAGATGGAGAAGGGACAGAGAGACGGGTCTAGAAGCGTAACGAGAATTCGATCATCCGGATCAACCTCGACAGCGTTGCGTTCTTTTTATTCCCGTCGTTGAACCAAGCGAATATTTCTTCTTCGCTCTCGTCTCTGATTTGCTTCTGTCTGTCGCACAATTTTTTTTTATTATTATTATTATTTTTTTTTCATATAATGAAGTCTTCGAAACGCGGTGGTACTCGACGATGACGATCAATTCGAAGCTCGTATTCCGCCACCCGGAAGTACTCGGAGCAACGATTTTTTTTTTTTTTTTTTTTTTTTTACGAATCGTTCCTCTACCAACTTATTTTTCTGCCCTCGTCGCTCGTCCGTAAGTCACGTCGGCTCGTAATATCGCATTTGGCGTTATCGGTGATTTTGCAATGTTACGACACGGCTTAACTGATCGAGTTCTTCTCGGTCCTTATCGATGCAATTTCTGAAAAAAAAAACCCCATTCAGCATCAGACTCCGATCAAACTCGTGCACGGTAATTCGTTTTTTTTTTTTGTGCGCTCAACGGTCCATTTGCCAATTTACCCCAAATAACTCGATTGTTCGGTTTCGAATATACAAACTGTCCTGTAATTATCCACACAATTATCCATTACAGTTTGCAAATTCTTTGTGAAATCTAAAACCAAATGGTGCAAACGGAAATTAAAATTTTTTAAATATTCTGGAACTTGGCGAACAATATTTTATGACAAGTACGGTTTATTTTTGACTAAATGCGGAAACATTTTCATCAGCAGGTAGATTTTTTGAGCCACAGACTGCAATCTCTCGACATTTCTCCTGTTCGTCGGCAACACTTTCGATCCAATAATTTCCGGATGGACTTTGCGAACGCTCCATCGATTAATCCAGATGGAGCGTTCTTCCGCTAATTCACGTAGTTTAAATGTTTATATAGACGTGCATAAATCTCTACGCAGCGTGTGGATGCGATTACTGTAAATGCATTTATATCTGCAACTCTCTCCCTCGAATGGCGCGATCCGGAGCTTTTCCAGCCGCCGTTCTGGCCCCGAGAACTCAATCGAACTTGGCAATCGTACGGACCGGCAGAATCTCCAGCACGAAACCAGCGGCGCACACCTTAGGCACCATGGAAACTTTTACAATTAGCGAGCAGTGGAAAGTTAATCGAGAACGTCTGCCTGTTGTGAGCGGTTCTCGTCTTTACGCTTCATCCACACCCGCCTTGGAACACCTTAGTCAAACTGCATTTATCTGATTTGCATTTTTCGACTGCGAAGCGAAAACGCTCGTCTGAGTCGGCTCGTCGACCAGCAAGAGAAACAAAATAACACCAGAAATTATGCGAAACAAACAGCAATAATATGTTTTGACCTGTGGAGTAAATGTTAGACAAGAGAAAAAGAAGGGTCTTCAACGTCGCCGGATACTTTCTCGGAGTCGGAGAGAAAGAAAAAAAAAAATCAGAACCGCTCATTCCGTAAAGCAATTCGACCAATTGGATGGAACGCGAGCGAGTCATAAAATAAATATAGAAAAAAACCAATCGCATATACGAAACTTCTACCAAAGTGGGCGGGGAGAAACTTTATCGATTGCCCATGAATTAATGGAATATGCTTTTACTTCGATATGCATTTTTTTTTTTCTCCGCGACATGTACACCGATATCTTTTAACATCGTATTTCATCGTGCGTATAGTTTTTCGATAAATCGATTGCGCAAAGTAAATTAGTCGTCTCCGGTTGGATTTAAAAGTACGCCATAAAATTAACTCTGAGCTATGTAACGTTAACAATCTTACATATCAAGTGTACTTATACGTTTTGAGAAACTCTCGGTATTGCATTTTCGACCATTGCAACACTCACGTAGTATTTAAAAAAAAAAATTAACCTTCGTCCAATTAAATACCTCGTGAGATAAATTTTGAATTATTCGACTCTCCGATACAGTCGAAAATCACGACTGAAGATCAGTTGGATTTGCAATAAAATTAAAAATAAAGATACAAGAATTTTTCGTCGGTTCACCCTAAAATCGCTTAAGATTTGAACGAAGCGTCGATCAAAAAATTAATGTCTGATATATCGAGATATATTGATCTGAGTATTTGTATTTAAAAGGAAGACCGAATTACTCGTAAAGGTAATAAGAAAGGAGTAGGCTCGTCTAGCACGTCCGGCCGAGGCAATAGCGACCCTCATCTCTTTGGCTCGTTTATTCTTTCTCCCGGGGCTCTTGATCCTCTTTTTCTGTATACCGAGCCACTGCACTATAACCGCAGCTCGGTGGCATTCTACCTACGCTCGTGGACATAAACTTTGAAGACGTGGTCGTTTTCCTACTTCACCTCACCGTCTTTCTACTCCCCTTAACCCCGATAACCCATTAACTATCCCCGTTGATGGATATTTCCTATTCTACAGTCTTTTGACGCCCATGCCCGTTACCTCCTCACCGATAACACCTATATTGCTATCCTCAACATTTTTTGTTTCAGGCTTTATGAGTCCCACATTCGCCTATTCTTTCATTCGGAAAATTGCAGTCAACGACATTTTTTTTGTACCGAATAGATTTTTCCGAAAAAAATTATTACTACTCGGTGACGATATTTACGGCTGTAGCGGTTAAATAACCAAGCGACCAGCGATGAGCGCATTAAAGTACCACTTGCGGACAGCCTGAGCCTGAGGTCAGACAAATTTTTTGAATTATTATTGTATAAACAAAAATTTAAGTTGCTGGGACATTTTTTAAGACGGACAGTTCTGCGCCTTCGATTGACCCAGCCTGAAGGCGCAGAACGGTTCGATTCGCAGCCGAGTCACACATTATATCCACGTGGAATCTGGCGTCCAATAACAGTGATTTATGATTTACGAGGAGTTCGACTCAGTAGCGCAAGCCGGACGCGAGTTTCGTAACACGAGTTACGAAAAACGCTTTTCGCACGAGTATCGTACGAAATTTTATATCGCAAGGTGCGAAACGGGGTTTTACGCACGCTTCGCGCGCTTGAAACTGTACTTTACGCGCGGAGTGAAATAATAGTAATTTACGATGTCAGCGCGATAAAACTTTTTTCCCGACATATACGAGCCGGCGGCACGAGCCGAACGCGAGCATCACGGTTTTACGCACGCGTGTGTAAAACTGCCATTATCGCACAGACATAAATTAAAGTACATCAGACCGGCCTATTATAGGAGCGACACTTACGCTCCAGCTGGTCACTACTGCAGTACTTAGCCAAACCACAATAGCTCGAACTTTGGCGGACTTTGTTGCTGAAACGCTTTCGCCGTGGCACTAAATTTTCCCAGGATCCACCGTCGTTGTCTCGGGCCGTTCGAACGCGTTATCCTCCAACCCCGTGCGGAGCTCAGCGGTGCAAAGTACACCGCCATTACTTAATGGAGAAAGTAACGCACGATCGATCACCTCCACAAATAGTACCGTGAAGTGCAGTTGATACCTCCGGTCGAAGGTGAAACGATTCGACCGTCCACGATCACCCGCAAGGCAGACTCACGTGGAATTCAATCTTCTCACCGTTTAGAGTGTCCTTTTTAAAGAACTCGCTCGTCCTGTCGGATCTGCAGGTTCGAGATCCACAAAGTCAATTTTCATGAGAGCTAGGAAAATCTTTCGAGCAGAGAAGAGCGAGGCAAAACGCGATGAGACAAAACGCAATTTTCAAGTAACCGGATAAGGCTGAACCATAAATAAGGTCCGATGAGTTGAGTCCTACTGTACGGTAGGAGTTCAATGTAAAAAGTCCTAAAAATTACTTGGATATTGTGAAAACGAAAATCATTGAATTATTATGTGGCCAAAAGTGAACCAAAGTTTCAATAAAGAAGGACCGGGTCAGGAATCTCGAGACCGGGTCGCCGATTCGCTTCAGCTTAACTGAGCTCAGTTAGCACGAAGCTTTGTCACAAACAGGTGAACGTTAGAACTCCTCAGGATAATCCTGATTGGATGGAGTACGTATGTTGAACAACTGCAGAATGCACACCTCCATCTGCACACATCGGAAATGGAGCAGCGAGAAAGAGACCAAGGAACGTTAAGAAGAGAGATGTTCACCATAGCACGCCTTTGCCTACGAGCCGGATACGATGATCGGTCAAAGAGCGGTGCGAAAGGTGATTTTCGCGAGACGAACGTGATCACCGACGGGGCCAACGGTGAGGTTAGCGTGATACATAAAATCGTGTGTAACAAGTCGATGACTAATGACTCACGCATCGTGGCGCCGCAATGCGCATTGCTTCCACACGCCTCGCGCACCGGCGGAAGACTTTAGCGTCTCACGCGCCGATCCATAAACACGCGATATGGATGGACGTCCGGCTTTTGAAATATGACCGTTGCACATCGCCGTCATTTTTTTTTTCCGCGCGTAATTTAGCTTTAATGGCGGCGATCATCGGACAGGATCGTTTTTTTAGAAAACGAACGGGTAAGTTCGTTTCCTCGAAGGAACGAGATCAGAATCGACGAGTCTGCCGCCATTATCCGCTGAATCCTACCCAATCTTATGGAATATCCCAGCAGCACCCATTTTCTCCCTCGCAGTATGGTTTCGTACTGCGCATTCGTGGTAAACACAGCATCTCTTTCGGTCTCTCAAATTTGCCATTTGGCCTTTTCCCTATCGCTCGTTCGCCGCAGTTCGCCTCCATTACTCCGGGAGGGGAGCGTTGCGCATGCGCGCTTCGAAAATTGGATGCCTCTAATGTTGTATTCATGTTGGTACGACCGTCGATCCCCCGGGAAGAACCTCGTAGGCGGAAGGGAAAAGCATATGTCTTCTTCTCTACACTTCTAGCTCTCTACTCCTCGCTCTTAACAGATGCTATATATATATATATATATATCTTTTTTTTCCCCCCTTTAAACTACCCGCGCAATTGAGTGTCGACTAAATATGGGGCAGATGGGGGAAAGCGGGTTGGAATGCAGAGTATTCGGAGTGGAATGTTGCGAATTTTATGTCCTCTTCGCGTACCGGCTCTCAATTTCGTACGGGTTTATATACATGAGAATTACGTCTTCTGTGAGCGCTAGACATGTAATAAAGTGCTTATTACATGCATTACGTTGCATTAATCTCAGTCCGTTTGTATGCCATTGTGGGACATGTGCATACGGAATAGTGTGTAATTATTTGTGAATCATGCCATGCCGGACGGAATCGTGCGTCAGCAGAGGACACATCTGCACCACGGAATTGTCATCGTGACAAAGACACGTAATGTTTTGCATAGTCGGGACGAAAAATTTCAGTCGAAAAAATATTCGCCGCGCGAATCCTGCGACCATTGCACGAAAGTTTTAGGCAAATATCTTCGATGTTCAACGACGACACAGTCGATTCAGTCGACCACACCAATGTCCAGCTATCCCCCCACCTTACCAACCGTCGATAAAGTCTCGAAAATAATTCCTAAAAAAAAAAAAAAAAAAAAAAAAGGTGCCATAAATCGCCGACAATGTGTGCGCGAGTCGTGGCGAAACGGCAGCGAAGATGGGAAGAATCGGGGAGAGAAGGGTGCGTTAAACCACGACCGTCGACCCGAAACACCTCGGCCAGTTCAACATCGGTCGCGGTTACTCGGGCCCCGAGATGGGCGAATACGCCGACTCGTCAGCGAATTACGCGGCACCGCGCGCCTTACCGCGCCAGAGAAAGACAGTGAGAGACGTCGGGGGGATGAAAAAATACGCACAATACCGGGCACGGTCTACGGGAAGAGTGTGTTAGGGGGGGGAAGTCGGTGGAATACGGAAAAATGCGGACGAAAAATAAAAATAAAAATAAAAATAAAAAATGACCGGTATCAACGGTGGAAGGGCAGCGGGAGAAGTAAAAACGCCACCGGGGCTAAAATATATTACGTCAGACGTGGCCCGAGTGCGCGCGGCGGAAAATCCGTTCCCACCTCCGTTCCCCCGAATCAGCGCCCTCTCTCGCTCTCGCGCGCACATGCTCCGCTGGATGACGCTGCTGTGCAGCTTCCACCGGTTTGTTCATCCACGTCGTTACGTATCCCGCGCTGCGTTGAATTCCCTTCCATTCCACCTTCCGCTTCGTACCGGATTTCCCCGTTTTATTATTATTATCTTTTTTTTTTTGTTTTTTTCGACGATTTTCTCGGTCCGAACGGACTCGCGCTACCTATTTTAACGCAAAATTTTTTTTCTCTTATTTCTCCTCTTCCCCCCCGCTCGAGCCATGCAACCATGGTCTATGGGTAATCCTTCGTGGGTATCAGGTAATAATGTTCCCTCTATTCGCGCAACCCAAATGTGTCCTGGCTCACTTGGGAACCCGATATGAGCCTCAGCCCTGCTCTCTTCATCCGTTATTAACGAATACTTTTTTTGTTTTCTTTTATTAAACCGTATGACGCCGAATACACCGATACGCTTTTGTGCGTTACACCCGTGTTCCCCGTCCGATATACGAGGGCCAAACGGCACCATCGGGATGGAAGCGAGCGAAACGCAACGAGTCGTTCATGTTCGTCGATGGATGCTTTTTTTTCGTTTCTCGCGGACGAATTTCTCGAGAGAGAGGTCCGTTTCACTCGATCTTGACGTTGAATACTCTAAACACTCTTCCAATGTTCGGCTAATTATGGGTTCGTGAGTCGACGTGAGTTTGACGATTCGATGCCAATTTTTATTCGAGTGCTGACTCGAGAAATTGCCGGTCTGCCGATGCTCTGAATATATCCGTGCAAAAAAGTAAAGAAACAAAAGGTTTTCTCAATTCGCGCAGAATAATTTTGAAAAATGTTTTTTAATTCTTGCGATTGATTCGTCCTATTTTTAGGTTTCGTATTCCATTTTTCAACGATTCTCGGATGCTCCATTTTGTCCCGACACTTGCGTATTTCCGCAATCGCCGCCATCCAAAAGTTATTGCAACGCGTCTCGATTCGCAATCCCGTTTCTCCCCGCTGTGCCATTTTTCCACGCTCTCTTCTAAGCTACGAAGAATCCACGTCGAAAACCGATCATCGACCGAGGATCATAAATAATGTGCGGGCCAATATGAGCCGCCAGGATCGGGCTGGGCTCATCAGCCGAGGCGCTCCATAGACGATCGCTCCAAGATCGCGAACCACCGATGGTTCCGTCGGCTTCGAGGTTGGCCCGGACGTCGATCGCGTCCGTTCGCCCCACATCAATTTTTGCCCGGAAGTTCGCCCGAACTCGAGAAATTTTCGCCACGTTTCTCCTGATCTGACCCGTAGTCGCGTTCGTGAGTTTATTCACGGATCGTCCCGTCGTCGGATCGACGTCCGGACGAATTTTCAGCCAGGCTCTTGCCGATGTCTCGCCACAGCGCCTTCGCACCAGAATCACGCGACCACTTCGCGACTCACCGTTGCACCTTTCTCTCCTTCTTTCCTTCGTTCGTCCACTCATTGACTTACGTACTCGTATTGGCTGCGTATGCGTGCGTGTTTTCGTTTTTGCGCCACCCGCGAGAGATCGACGCAACGTCTTCTCGCTGACCCATGAACATATAAGTACCGGGCGAGTGTTACGAGTGAACGGTGAGAAGGACGGATTAAATTCGTGCTGCAAATAGATATGAAGGTGGTGAGAGAGGACGAGAGAGACGGGGGAGGGAGAGAAATGAATAATGAAAGAAAAGAAACTGGTTGAAGAGATAAAACGAGAAGTTAACGTGTCGAGCCGTCGCGGCTCCGCGAGTCGCGAGCATTGAAACCTAACGCGGAGTACGAGTTAACTTTTGTCGCGAGGGCGCGCTACCGAGCCGCCATCGCGAACTTTCCCTCCACGTCTCAGCCACACAGGATAATTCGAAACTAGTTTCGACACTTTGTTTCCCCGTTGCTCTCAAGCTTGGACAGTTTAATTTTTACGCCCGGACATTGACGAACTTTCGCGACTGAGATCTTCTTGACTCTCCGTTCAAAAACTCCAAATTATCGACGGAACCCTTCGGAGAAATGACGGAGCACTTTTCAGGCAAACGTCGAAAATCGAAAAATCCTTGTGCACTCAATTTTTTTCGTCACAAAATCATATACAACGCATTCTTTCGCCTCGATAACGAATATAAATGTTTTTCCTCCCGAAACAATATTTCATATTTAAATCACAAGAACACGGTTTTTCATGCATAAAATCGAGATATTTCTCATAAACGGTCACGGAACATAAACAGAATAAACATTCCGCTTATCGTTCCTTCTACATATTTTATATATATATATATATATACATATATTGTATATTGTATTGCCGATATATAGTTATACGACACAAAGCTTTACGAAATTATTCGTACGAAGCTCTCGACGGTTCTCTACGTCCCTTTACTGGTGTCCACTCGAGATGTGCTTTGCGCACGCATGTATGTATATTTACGCACGCATGCCAGCACGCGCGTATCCGTTACACAATACGCGTAGTATAGTGGCACCGTGAGAGACATTATTACAGCACGCCCACCGACACACTCACCTAGGCTGGCCGGTTGTTGCGTTGGAACCGAGAGATACACCGCGAATCTCATACTAGACAGTCCGACAAGCCAACTGTGAGGTTTGCTCCCCTCTCGCGTCTCTCGTTCTACTTATCCGTTTTATCCCTTTCTCTTTTTTTTTTTTTTTTTTTTTCATTTTCCACCACACACCGTGAAAGATACCCGGCTAAAAATAAATCCCTAAGCGTGCAATAAACGCCTGGAATTTGCACCGTTCTGTGTTACCTTCGCGCACCGTCGATCGCGAAGTACGAACTTGAAGCCCATTGGACTTAAAATCCTGTGGGGAATATTTTCGTGGAGGAAAAAAAATTTAGCAAAAATATTTTTCCTTTTTTTTTTTTTGGGACTTCTTTTGCAACTTCGTTATTCTCGCTGTTTTGCCCTCCCGCTTGGAAATTTTTTGTCACCGCTCCAAATGTTGAGATTCGGTTGATATAAACTATCGACAATCGACTTTTCACATTCAAATTTACGAAGATGAGGTTAATTAAATACGCTACATTAGCAGCCAAGAAATTAACTGTTATCATCGTGTTTCGGTACTTTATTTCCAACCTGACGTACCAGCCGGACACACGACTGTCAAAGATTTTTGATGTTGGAGAAACAAAAAAAAACGCCCGCAGCGAATTCAAGAGAGTTCCCCGAAAATCGACTTTCCATCTTCATCCCCAACCCCCTGGGCCGTACGGGTTTCGATAGGTGAGCCCGTTAAAATCCGTACAGATTCGAAAACGTCATTTAATTCGTCAGGTCAAGGATCCTCGTGCCGGGGCTTTTCATCTCTTCTCCCTCAATTTCGGCCTTTCAACGCTCTTTTGGAGCTCTCTGATGGCCGCTATGTTGCCGCCATCGGCCACGGGACTATGAGTGACCGTTCGTTTTCGTCGGACGACCGCATCGACCGCCATCCGCGACCCTCGCCCACCGTTATTTCATATTATATTTACTTTATTCCCTACATACACCGTCTCGTTAACTTTGACTCTTTCGACGTCTCTTCTCCGTTCAGTTTTTCTCTATACGTAGACAAGCCAACACATACATATATATATGTATATATATGTACATATGAAATTTTCTTTTTCCACTCTCTATTTTATTTTCTCAATTTTTATACCTCTTCGTCGCAACGATATCTCGCGTATCAATGCTCCACCTGGAGTCTCTATATCTGCCGAGAGGGGGTTGGGCAAGCAAGGGTGGCGGGCAAAAAATGTGACGGAAAGAGAGCCTCCGGCGTTTTTCAATCGCTTTCATGCTGGCAAAACGGATTTTTTATTATTTTTTTTGTTTTTTAATTTTTTTTATTTATTTTTTTTTTACCAAATCATCAAACTCTTTTTTTCTGCCTCTCATTTATTTTTATTTTATTTTTATTCTACCAATAGCTCCGTCCTCGGTGCAGCGAGTCTGTTTTTAATTAGAACTCAGTCGTACGACCAGTCCTCTTTTCTCCATTTCTGTTTCTCCCTCTGCTTCATTTTTCTTTTTTCTTTTTTTTTGTTTTTTTTGGGGGGGGGTTTCTTCTTTCCTCATCGATTTTTGTTATTTTCATTGCACACCGATCGTTCGATCTCGTTCGGGTTACACAAAGGCTCGAGGGACGCACCGATCGCGGAATTAAGCTTCCGGCTTAAAGGGTCGTAATAAAAAGTATCAACTCGCCTCGAAACAAGGGATAGCGGATATCCGCGCTTTTTATTGCCTCCGTCGACCGTTCTCGGCGTCGGCCGGCTTGAAATTCTTATAATGAAACACTCGATGCGAAAACAAATACCGAAAGTCACGGCTCAAGCGATATTTTATCTAAGGTAAATCGTTGTAAAAAAAAAAAAAAAAAAAAAAAAAATCTGTGACCACAAAATTTCGACGCAAATGAAATTTCATTTGCGTTGAGTTTCGTGACGTTTCTCACCGTCACGAGACTCAAAAGTGCGATCTGTCATGTGTTACGACACACTTCGAATAATATAAATAAATATACATGAAAAAATTATATTACATCGCAGATATTCGTGTATCGTGAAAGAGTACAGAATAAATCGCGTCGCGAAATTGGATTTTTCAAAATGTTTCACGACAAAATTTGTCGATCACTCCGTTTCTCCTACTCCACCGTGACTTCGTACACCATTGAAAAAAAAATAAAAATAAAAATTCAATCCCGTGAATTTGGTATCTCGAATTTTCGAAAAATGTTATCGAAATATCTTTCGGTCGGTCGCGAATCGGAGAAAAAGATCGCGCAGTCCGATACCGATAGTCCGATGTAAAACGCCTCTAATCCGACTCCATCGAATATGTTTTTTCGTTTATTTTCATGTCTGCGGTCTTCGTTATTCACTTTCCGTCTCGTTTCTTCTCCGCGTCCGTTCATTCACCGTCCTCGGCACAAAGCCAGACTATAGTTAGCCGAAGCGTGGTGCGGAGGACGGCGATTTACTCAGCTTATTAGTTCGCTCCTCCATCCAGCGCCGTATGAAAGTATATAATAAATATGCTAAAGTATGCTTCCGTAATAAATCCTATACAGAGGGCTCGTGGGCTGTTTACTCTAGTTGAGTGGTGCGAGGCACAACGGCAAAAGCGAAAACCCCTCCTCGACCCTTTTACTCAGCGTTCACCAGAATTTTACGTAAGCACACACTCCGTTAAACTATGTGTTCCACGCTTTTGTAAACGCAAAGTTTTCGGTATTACAAACGCGAGTCTACGGTAGACGAGGGGAGCGGTTGGTGGGTGAGAACGAAGGTGCGAGAACGAGGAGCGGGGGAGAAGCGGAATACAGTATGAGTCCGTGATAGTCTCGGACATGACATCCATTTTTTCGTCTACCTATATTCTGAAAAAAAAAAAAAAAAAAAAAAAAACGGCTCTAAAGACTTTCCCGACTTTTGCGACTCGAGCGAAACAACCAGTTTTCTCGCGACACGGCCGGAGAATAGAGTGTTATTGATCGCTGATCATTTACCTGTGCGCATGCGCAGGACAATTTCATTAGGCCCTAAGGACAACGGAGCTCATTACTCGCTCTGGAAAGTCAAAGGTGAAAGGCAAAACATTTATGAAAAGCGCGATTAATTTGGTGAAAATGGTTGAACGAGCGTGCAGGAGTAAACGCACGATTCGCCACCTTACGAATGTGCCGATTGGTCGCTCATGGCTTCGGTCGAACGAAAACATTTCCGTTGGTCAAACGCTCCAATGGCACCCCCAAAAAAAAAAAAAAAAAAAAAAAAAAAACCAATGGAGCTCGTCACAGGCGTCGTATTGGGGGTGTTTTTTCCTGTAGACGAAGAGAACGAAACGATGAAGTCGGCTAGTGAGAGGTTGTTATTATTTTAACTGACCCGGTCCGTCTCTCGCTGGGATATTGTGACGGAAGTCTCGGGGAATTTTCGGGGACCCCTGGCCGGGTAGACTCGATGAGGTCGCAACGAAGAGCAGGCAGCGGATGAAAGGAATGGGGAAGAGGCGGAGGAAGTTCATGGCGAAGCCCGGCATAATTCAGTACCGCTGGGGTGACAAAGGGATGTTGAGGGAGGAAATGGCAGGACTGGTCGGCGTTGGGGTGGGGGTGGGGGGGGGCGGAAGGGGAAATCTCTGAGCTCCTGCCGTTTCTCCGCAAGCGAGACCTTGTCGTCTACGACATTACTACGATGCGTGGAGGGTTTGTTGAAGCACCGTGTGTGTGCGCGCGCGCGCGCGTGCGGGCCTTTGTATGATAAATATATGTATAGCCTCGTGTACGTATTCGCCACGTTTGAGGTACTCGAGTATAATACAGGTTAGCGGTACGGAAGCTATGTGTACCGAGAGAAATTCTCGGGTAGGTTACTCTTCGTGTCACAGAGACTTTTTACAATTCGCATGGAAAACTCGGCCATGTTATGCTTTATGGACTTGCAGTTGAGACGGCAATTGCAATGGCAATGGCAATGGCAATGGCAATGGCAATATTTGCTCGATACTGAGGAATAAAATACTATCCATACACGATCAAATTTCGTGCTAATCGAGATGAGCAATATTCATCACTTTTGTCCTACAAAGCTTCCCTACGAGACTCGCTCCCAACATGTTCATTTTTTTTTTTTTTTTTTTTTTTAATTACAACAAAACGATTCATACAGGTTTTCCATCAGGAATAAGCACGAGGACAATTATTTTCGCATAGACAATGAGAAACGTAAGGTAACACACGAAGAAAAATTGCCGTGGCGTTCGCTTCGGATGAGATTGCACGCGGTTGGGGCGCCTCGGAGCTTCCAAGAGACTGGAAGCAGGTCGACGGGGGGGTTGGAGACAGCGAGACCCGGTCGGTACTCTCTCGTAGGCTAATATATTACGGGTCGAGTGAATAGCACGAACGGTCTTAACGAACGAGCAGTTGCCTCAGTGTTGAGAGAGAAAGACAGTGCAAAACCCTTCGGAGCGGTCGACCCTCGAGAAGCCTCCTCCCGGTCAATGTCTCCTTACCGTCTCGGTAGCGACGACCTCGTGCTCCTCTCTCCCTCGACCGTCTCGGTATACGCTCGTCTCCGGTATGTGCTTGCTCGCTGAATTTTCACGTGAATACAACGTACACCTCGATGCTTTCGGGATTACCTGCCAATAGTCGGTGACGAGGCCATTATTATTTTCCGAAAAGACACGGCAAGAAAATTAAATGAAGGAAGCGTCGGTGTCCGATCGGACACCGACACTTCCGCTCCAACTCAACGAAGCCGGTCGTACAAGTATCGTGTAGAGATGCGAGATGTTCGGCAATTGTGTCCCTCAGTCACATCCACGTAACGGCTCGTCGAGCAAACGAGACTCGTTGTATTTTACGAGCGTACAAAGCCTGAGAGAACGAAAGAGCCGGCGGTGCTGGTAGGCGAGACATAAAAGTAATCGTCAATTTGATCGTTGAACGACGACGTCGTACGTCGATCCGATCCGACAAAAGGCTCATTGCGAGCCCACCGAATAGGCGAGATGCTCCTCGCGGGAAAGAACCGACTGTGCTTTGGACAATCGACGAATTCTTCGCTCCCGGCACAGGCGACGATGTCCACGAGTAATTTCATTTAAAGAGCAATATAGTCGAACAGAGATTGGAAGAACCACCGGGAGAACACCGCACGATGTAACCCACCGCAACAATCTGGGCGAACCTCCGGCGCTCCGTTACCAGAACCGACGGAACACTCGGCTTTGTGCCCATCGCTCCTGTGGCAGGCGTAAAGCTTTGTCATCCTCGGTCAACTTCGTTGGCGCTTTGGCAGCGCACGGCAAAGGACAGTCCGAAAAAATTGCGGTCACTTCGCCAACAGGGTCGACCGGAGAAACCGAAGCATCTCGCTTCCCATGGACGGAAGCGCTCACACCGCAAATTAAACGACCCGCTCGATTATTCGTGGTGGTTGCGTTCGGCTCATTTTTTAAGATTTCTGCTATTCGCTTCGGCTGGTTATTTGAAAAAGAGTCGAACGTTTTCGCGATTGATCGTGACGATTTTTATTCACAGGATGTAAAAATTGTCGATGAATTTCACAGTGCTTTGGAGAAATTCAAACGGGCTCGGTGAAATTCAAAATATCTCAGGAAAATTCAAAGAAAACAAACTTCTGAAAATCAATCATTCGAACGAAACCGATAATTTTCTTTTCACAACATAAAAAAATTCACGGAACTTCTCAACTATTTTCCCAAGTCGATAAAATATCGCGACACATATGAATAACTTTCTAAAAACAAAATCATAATTATCAGCCTTATTTTCGGTGACTGTGTTTCTTTTTTTTTTCTTCATGAAAATAAAACATTTAGCCTGCAATAATAATTATTATTATTATTGCAGGTTGGAGCAAAGCGTAAGCACGGGATCAAAAAGTACATGACACTTTGTGCGTGTAAATTTATATAAGGCAAATAGTGCTCGGCAAATAAATGGGAGGATCCTAGCAAAATTCCTGTCGCCGGAGTGAATGAAAGCGCGAGAACGCCGGAAGGAGAGAGCGTCGAGATTCCAAGGTGTCGCGGTCTCTCCTGCTTTTAATCACAGTAGCGAAGCTCCGGCGTGTTGGGGATTCGTGAAGCCTGTAAACAACTTCCGAAAGACTATTTTCGCTTCGCAGACCTTCGTTTTCTCAACTGTCCCAGGAATGAGGGAAAAAGTTAAACGCACGATTTACCCTAACTACCCTTTTAATTCTCACCCCCAAATTCCTGAAGGATCTTCACGAAATTTTACCGATATGAGTCTCTCCGATTTCCAGCTACCGAGTGTAAGTGTTTTTAACAATATTTTTTTTATTCACTATACTTGGCCGATCAATATTTCGCGGTTCCTCTCAACCTCATTATTTTTATTTTCTCTTGCTAACACATTATTTATGCCCTCTTTCGACCTACGACGCCGCTGCTTCGCCTACTTTGTCGCCGTCATTATTCTCCGTATTTTCACCCATTCCATTTATCGGTCCATCGGGAAAGTCAATCTTCCAGGATTTAATGAATTAAATAATCACATTTATAATAATAATAAATCAAAATTCGCTTCGCTCTTCAACAATGGCAAGTTTATTCGAACAGACCCCGTTCCGTTCGAAACATGTTCAAGACCGTTTTCATTTTCATCGAGATTTATCCGACCCGAGGCGAGTAACCGTAAATTTATGACAAATATTTATGGCGGACAAATGCAAAGAGTATAGAGTTTGAAAAAATGGGAGTCAGTTCCCGCAGAACCAACGGCACGAACTCGACCCTCTCCGAACAAGTCCCGACGGCCTCCACTCTCGTTAACACAATTTCGCTTTCGCGATGCTCGTTGTCTTTTGCGCCCGCGACGAAACCGTCGCGCGGTCGTAGTCGCGAGTTAGCGACTTCGTTTTTCTCTCCGTTCGCCGCCGACGCGAGCCCAAGGGTACGTTAGGCCGTCGCTAACGAGCGTGGTAATTCGTTTCCCGTTGAGCTAAGAGCTCCTTTGTACGAATCGAGACTGCGGGCTCGAAGTAAGGTTTTCCCGTATGCGAAATGAGACAAATCCCTTTTGACGGTCGAGCCGTGAAAAATTCATGAATTTCACTTGACCGCACAGTTTGTTGAACAACACCGTTCTTGCCCAACGGTCCTGGAAATAAATCCCCGAGTTTCCCCTATTTTTTTGTTTTTGTTTTTGTTTTTTTTTTTGTTTTTTCTCTTTTCTGCTGATTATATTTTTCACGAGGGGGATCGCGCGAAATTTTCGTGGGAAAGGTAGGACGGGAATGTGGCGAGTTACCCGCAGCGGATTAAAACGTACCTGAAGTAGATACACGACTGTATGGATGTGAAAAATGCTCCGCGACTCTGAAATCCTCCGCTGCGTTTCGCAGACCCACGGTCGTTTGTCACAGACAACTTAACGGTTACGAATCTCTCTGGTAGAAACTCTTTCAGGTTTACTCCAACTCGCTCCGTATCTCCGGTTCTGCCGCGCGCGAGCCAATATAGAGCTGTGCTGACTCAGCCGTTCTGTATGACTTAAAAAATGTGTCATGAATTTTTTTTTTTTTTTTTTTTTTTTTTTTTCCGCACAAACTAGCTGCATCGAGGCGCCGAAACGATTCTTTTCGCTTCGGGATCTTCGTATGAAACACCGGATTCGTAGCTACAGCGAATGAGAAATACGCCGATGAGAAATCCGAAACGTTTCTACTGTTCTCGATGGATTTTCGGGAAAGCAGAGGCGTTCTACAGGAAAACGATTTTCCGATAAAGTATTTTACGAAGTCCAAAATCTATTTTTCGTGGAGTCAAAAATCCGTGAAAAATGGCCCTAAAAAGTGTGAAACATAATCAGTTATTTTCGCCACCCGACGCCAATTTGGCATCGATAATGGTCCAGAATTTAGCCGTACTTTGGTGATCGACGAAAAATCTCTTTCGCTCCTTCAAAATAATCAATCGTTTCAATTCTCAGGCACGAATTAATCAACAGCGTTGCTCGCGGACTCTTTCTCGAGTTTTCTCAACACACACACACACACACTCGACTTATGGTTGGTCGGGCAGATCAGCGCATCGTCGGTGACGTATCGAGTCTCTCGCGAAGCATCGCTGGCTCTGATTTGACCCGTGGAAATTTCCTACCCGGTGATTCTTGGAGCACATACTCGACCTTTTCCACCGGAAGCATCGATACCGAGCGCTTCGTTGAACTTTCCGAGCGATCGACGATCCACCGCGAAAGCGGTAACGCCCTTTCGGAAAGTTGGAAAGCCTCTTCCTCCTCGTTTCCTCCTCGTCGTCTTCGACACTTATCCCTGGCGTCGGAAAATCGAATTGGCCGAGATTCTCGGGACTTTGATTAATCCAGTTAAAATCGCGATGGCTCGGGACGCCTTCGCGGTCTGCGTCTCCTAATACACGAATCCGAATACAGGAACCCGTATACGCAACGCGCGACCGGGTCGACGCGTCCCTCGCAATTAAGCTTCGCCATCAAACTTCTTCATCCTCTTTGGACAGACACGGCGTAACGAATTTGCGGAAATACCGGAGGGAACTCGATAGAGCGAGGGTGGGATAAACTTTTGAGATGTCGTTCCGGCGGAAGCCTCCGAGCGGTAGAGAAGTGGCGTCTGGACCAAGCCCAACAGAAAAAACCCCGAAATTAAGCAAAGACGGAATCCTCAAAGTTTATCTATAGAATTGGTTCCACAGAAAACACTGGACCGACTGTCCAATTTTACTTCCGCAATCTTCGTTTCTTGATCTATCCGAGAGCTCTTTCATGCCTCTTCATGATGGGGAATCTCCGCGCGACCCCTCGGACGATAAGTCCAGGGGATGAAAACTCGCCGGCTAAAAATCCGGCAACTTCGTTCCACGCTAATTCGATTAAATTCCTGGCGACTAGGTCTTGCCGAGGAAAGAAAAATAAAAAAATTAAACCTGGAAAGGGTAACCTCGAGAAAACAATGTGATGAGCACATCAATGATTTTTTCGCCGCTGTACGAATCTCACTGAATCATCGAGTTGCTTTTCAGCTGCTTGATGATTTATCGAGAATTTCTCAAAAATTAGGTCCTCGAAGATTGGAGTAAAAATACTCGAAGTATCGAGCTGCTGGGTATTTCAAGCACTGTGACTGACTCAAAGACTAAAATACAAGTACTTCAAGTACTTTTGATATATACAGGTGTTTCGAGTAGTTTTCTCAAAATACTCGAAGACTCCAGCAAACTTACTTGGAGTAACTTCGAGAAGCTGATTATTTCGAGTACCAAAATCAAAGAACTTTCGAATTACTTCATTCAAGCGCTTGAAGATTGAAATAAAGGTGCTTGCGGTACTTTTGAGATAGACGGATATCAGGAGTCCTGGACTCCAAATACGTAACAAATACCGGTACTTACTTCAAGTATAACCGGGCTCTGAAATAAGCTTCGAATTTAAAAGGGACGACGGGACTCGGAGTGAACGAGGAGGGAACAATAAAATCGCCCAAGGGGAACGGCGATAAGGGCGGGACGATGGAACGTCGTCGTGAGAGTAAATTGCTATTATCGAATGTTTGGCTACAAAGCAGGCTCGACCAGATCCAAGCTTATACAGAGCTCGATCTCATCCTCGAGGAGGCTCGACGCTGATCTCTCGGTTACGGAGAGCTCGGTAATTCATTCCATCAATAATCCGTTGCGGCTTTGAGGGAAAAAGGGCGTCGAGCTGGATTACGGGAAAATGATTTTAACTCCAAAGTCGTTTGGTCACGGATTTTGGTAAGGCGAAAAGAATTCGATTGATTCCGATAAATTTCCATTTTTGGAGCGATTTTTTTTTTTTTTTTTTTTTTTTTTTTTTTTTTTTCGATTAATTTTGGAAACAAAATTATGTAATTTTCGTTGAATTTGTGACGCTCGAGTGTGGAAATGAGAACAAAGTTAGGCGTACTCTGTGCGTCGGTTAATGCCATCCGAGGATCGATTGGCGGGTAACTCGGGGAAACGACGGGAGAAGCGCGATTGTTCCTTCTACGTTGGTCCCTCGTTTCGCGATTAATGAATCGCATTATCGGAATTCACGGTATATAAATAAGGTTACGCCATTAGCTGGAAGCTCTCGCGTTCGATAAACAAGTTAAAATTGCTTTTATTATAAACCATGGAAGCAATTACGTCGGGTGTCGCGACGACGAACCGTGAATTCTGCGGTTCAAGGAAGTTCAATCCTTTATGGGACTCAAAGGACAATGGGAATATTCTGTACGATGTAATGAAAATACATTTTTTTATGACTTTCCACTTGTATTATTATTTTTTTTTTTTTTTAAGACGAATCTAATATTACCCTCGAAATTGAGTGGTTTTTTTAAATTGCAATTTTCCTTTGAACGGAGTATTTTATTTTCCATTGGTAAAGCGGGTGTCTGTGAATACCTTCGGATGCAAAATTATCGGATTGTCTTCGGGACTTGCAGCTTTTTCTCCACCGTCTCGATATGTAATAAATGGAAAAAAAAAAGCTTTAATGCCATCGAAAAAAAAGTCTTCTATTATTCATAAATAATTTTGGTAAGAGAGCGGCGAACCCGCTAACGACACATTGCCATAGGAACGAATGGGGAATGACACGGATAGAGAGAGAGAGCAGGGGGAGCGACGCCGTCGTCTCTATTGCACGCCTCTTTGTCACGCGAGTAAATTATTATCGATTCGTACTTTTTATCCTGTCACGCAACGACCATTTATCTTTCTTTTTTTTTTTTTTTTTTGCAACCCATATGCGCTATTTGTTTAAAAAAAAAAAAAACAAAACATACATACTGAACAAGGCGGTTGAGTTTGTGACCGATCTAATCGAGATTTCCATAAGATGTACACGTTTATTTATTTTTGAAAAATATTTTTTAACCGAAAATCTCGTTTACGTGTTGCTGGGGAAAAATCGAGAATTCGTGTAGTTCTGCAATCAATATTTATGTAGAAAAAAAAACATTTAATTTGATTAAATACATTTTTTTTTTTTAGGTGATCAACTCACATCTACAGACTGGAAAAAAAATTGCACATGAAATGTATCGTGATACAAGTTTTTATGCAAAAACTGGTATTAAATTTAACGTTAAATTATAATGAAAAATAATATTTTTTTTTATTGTAATTAAGGTAAATTATTGAAATAAAACTACTTTCATGATAAAGTCAAAATGAAGTTTCAAGAATGAGGTATTCCATCGCAATTATACGTCAAATTTAATACACCAGTTATTTCATAAAAATTTACCGTTCGGTAATTTAAGTCTCAGATGAATTTCTCTTACACAGCACAATTATATGCGAAATCTAAATTTGAGAGTTCAACGCCACTGCCGAGTTCCCGAAGTCGCAGTCTCTGATATTCACAAAAATGTTATCGAAAAATTAGAGAAATATAAATTCACTGTTGATTAATCAATATTGGAAATAACGATAATATTCCGTCTCCGTAATGTGAAACAGCGTCGAAAGCGTATCGGACCGCAGATATCGAATTACGATGCACGACAGTGAAAATATATCGCGTATCAAATGTAATTTCACGAGCGCCGGTCCGTCACATTAATCTCATATTTTCGCCGTTGACGATGGAATTTAAAAAATCACAAAAATTAAACGGAGTCGAGACTGCCGCTTCGCTACAACGTATCGGCCATTCCATTTTTACGCAATAATTTTTTTCCCGATAAATTTATTGTGCAGAGTCCTACAGAAAATTTCTCTGCTAAATCTTTTTTTTTTTTTTTTTCTCGCTCCCAAGTCGCCGATACGGAAAAAGGGGAAAAAAACGCAGTCTCCGGGCCGGTCAGACGGTGAAATTGTAAATCGATTCGTCGCCAATCTTCGTCGCTCTCTTTTTTTTTTTTTTTTTCCACCTCCACCGCGTCCGACCCACCCTCCTTCGGATTTCGCTGCCTCGCTCCATAGAAATATACCGAGCACCGCCACTCGACTCGGCGAAAGATGAGAATTCCACAAAAAGTATATACACATATCTATGGCTTTGTTGCGCTCCGCAACGAGAGAGCATTGAGGTGGAGAACGGTGAGACTCGCTCGTACCTATGTTTGGCCTCCTCGCCAGCCGCGAGTAATTGCTTCTTCTTCGCTCATCCCTCGCGACCTCGTCGCACGCGACAAACTTCGCGTTTTACGTATATCCATGTACGCAAAGAGAATGAGGAAACGAGGCGGCGGAATGGGGTGGAACTATTGTCGACCATGGATATGCGAGAGAAAAAAAAAATGATAAATATACGACAGAGAATCCAGCGAGCACGGAAGGATTCGGATGTGTTATTGCTTTTTCCCCGTCGTGTCTTTCATCGAATGTGACAGAGGGACACAGCTGATAAATCGACGACGGAAGTCGAGCTTGCACAATTTTCAATTCGCTACTCGCGCACCATCGCTGCACCGTTTAACGGTGCAGCGAATTTGTACAAAAATCGCGACGTGGAATCGTGTCGCTATAGTAGTGTACAATTGCGCCGGTGTGAGGTCGAAGAATTTTTCCATTGAATTATTGAGCCATTGAGCTATTCAGTCATTCGACTATTCAGCTATCGAGCGATTGAGCCATTGAGCCATTGAACCATTCAGCTATCAAGCTATCCAGCTACTCGGCCATTCAGCCATTCAGCGACTGAGCCAATGAGCCAGTGAGCTATTGGAGCATTGAGAAATTAAACGATAATATCTTTTGTTAATTGCTAAGACGAAAGATATATTTTTTTGATTACCGATTTTTTCGGAGGAAGTTAAGATATTCGGTCTCAAATCGAATCAATCTCATTGTTGCAACGAAAAAAGTGTGACGAGAATACACGCACCTGTGTTTGTCGTCAGCGTCGATCGAACGATCGACTTTTTCGTCCTCGCGAATATTCCTCCCTTCTCGACGATCGCTCAATCTCCGTGTCTTCCCGAAGATACGATTTTAAACCGATCGAGCGGTGCTCGACACGTCGAATGCGAGATTCAGTTGTCGAGCTGGAACAACGACCCAATAAAAATGAGAAAAAAAAATGGTGCATGACTTGCAAGAGAATTCATCCATCGGTTTCTCATCGTCGACGTCGATTTCTAGGGAAACAATTTCCGATCGTCGTTCATCGGCTTATCGCATCTTCCGATCGGTCGCGGCCGCGTCTCAGTCTCCGAACGAGCTGAAACGGAGAATTTCGCACGTCGCATATTACTTAACCGATCGCGCTCGAAGGAAATACTTCCGTGACGCGCCTCACGAAGGACCTGTTGGACCTTTCGCACGAGACACTCCCTCGCTATTTCAGCCACCGGCCATTGGAGGCCGTCGAGGCTGTTTGATAATACGCCATAGATAAATCTGCGGTCGTCGGATAAACCTTTGACCGTTCGACGAGGCGAGGCCGAGACAGAGAGCCGCTCAAGGAAGAGCTGTTAACCGCGGTTCTGCGGTTCCAGCAAGCTCCGTTTCTCTTTCCCGCGGCTCGTTCTTCCTCGCTCTCGTCCCGCTCGGTCGGCAAGAAGAGGATTGTAAACGAACGCTGGGTAGATAGATAATGTGGCAGCCTTTCTGCTGCTTCGGACACGCAATTACACATTTCTTCTTTTTTTTTTCTTCATATTTATTATTTTTTGTTTGGTTGTTTGTTTGTTTTTTTTTTTTTTTTTTTTTTTTTTCCATTTTTTTTATCGTATCTTTCTCGATCTCTCGCGCATCGTTTATTTCACCTTCGTTAACCCTGGAACATCACACACGACTATTATTACAACTTCTGTTTATTCGTTTTGTCAGTTGTAAAGCCATTAACTCGCTGTTATTACTGAGCCGACTTTCCAACGACGCTCGTCTAACGCTCAAAGGACTCTCACAGAACTCTCAGGGGACTCTGAAAGGTCGCTGAAAGGATGCTCAAAGGATGCTGAAACGACGTTCAGAGAACGCTCGAGCAACGCTCCAACGAGTTTCAACGCTCATCGTGCCTGATGTTCTTTTCCCTTTTTTTTTTTTTAATGAGAAACATTTCTCCACGAGCAAGCTCGATAATGAGCGAAAAAGTTGTACTATTTTTTTTTTTTAATACAAATTTTATACACATGATTATTACATTAAATGTAACAATGTACATTAAGCAACCTCGATCTCGACGGATTCCATGTCGTTAAATAATGCTTTGTCGTAACTCTTCCGTTTGTCCAATCTCACGTTGCATACGATTTATGTTGCAGGTCGTCGTGGAGAGTTCCTCGCTCGCCCTCGAGTACGGAGACCTCGAGATCGAAGCTGACTCGCCGGTCAATCCCGATCTTCTCTTCGACTCCCAACTGATGCACCTCTACGTTCTGACCGAGAAGAAAGTCTCGAAGGTGAAGGTTCAGGAATGCTCGGTATACAAGACGTGCTGGGATTGTCTCGGAGCGAAGGATCCGTACTGCGGTTGGTGCTCGCTCGAGAACAAGTGCAATCTTCGCAGTGACTGTCAGGACGCTGCGAAGGATCCGCTCTACTGGATATCGTACAAGAGCGGAAGATGCACGACGATAACGACCGTGACACCCGATCAGCTTCAGAGAACCACCGCCAGAACCCTCGAGCTCGTTATCGACAATCTCCCGACGCTCAAGGGACAATTTTTATGCGCATTCTCAGCGTTGGACAAAACTCTCATCACAAACGCAACGAGAAAGTCTTACGGTGTCAATTGCACGACACCGAGGACCGATTTGTTGCCGTCGATACCGTTCGGACAACATCACTTCACGGCAAAATTGTCGGTCCGAATGACCAGCGGACCCGATCTCGTCGCGACTAATTTTACATTCTTCGACTGCAACACGTACTCGTCGTGCACCCAGTGCGTTTCCTCGAGCTTTCCATGCGACTGGTGCGTCGACGGACATCGGTGCACTCACGATACGGCGGAGAATTGTAGAAACGATATTCTCGTTACCGGAGTCGCTGTGAGTATTTTTATTTTCATTATTTGTCGAACGAAAAATTAAAAAAAAAAGGAAATTGAGTAGATAGAACGATAAAAATGCTGAGAATAATTATGGGTTTGCGATCGTGTGTTTTATAAAGTCAAATATATGTTACGTAAATTTATGGGAACATTTTTGGATGTGGTGTGTATTTTATCGAATTGGATTCGACAGATCCAATTTATATTTTTAAAGAAGTAGCGAATGAATATTATTGTACTAATGGGTTTTAATGTTAAGTTAATGGGTAACGTGCAGAACATCATCGAAATTATTGACATTTTTTTTTGAGTGTTATTTTTTTTTGTATTATTCCATTAGAGTTGAAAATGTTGAAATATTTTTGCAGAGAATGGGTCCGAGCTACAGAAGCGGACCGGGTTTCTGTCCGACGATCAACGCAACCGATTCACAAGAGATCCTCGTATCTTCCGGCATCAAGAAGGCCATAAGAGTCAAAGTGCATATAATAGGGGTGAGTATGTCGTCGAGGACCGATTGTCACTTCCTACCAGACGCCTCGATCTATCCTGTCTCGAGTGCGGATCCACTCGTTGTACCACCGCCTCTTACACTAATTCGTACACTTAATCGTAAAGTCAAACGGTAGAGGTAGCGGCAAACTATACCGATGATAAATTCTTTTTTCAACCGTCGACTATTCAAAATTCTTTTTAAAAAATACAGTCTACGATCCCAAGATCCAAGATCCAAGATCGAAATTGTAAATATTCGCTATTCTCATTTCCACAACTAATGACAATTCAAATTTGATTTGCAGCAATTCATAATTCAAACAAGGTTCGTTTGCCAGTTCAACATCGAGGGTCGTGTGACGAGTGTCAACGCGCGGCTTCTCGCCGACACAATATATTGCGACGAGACGGAATTCTCCTACACTTCCCGAATGCCAAACATAACGGTCCCGTTCGCCGTAATATGGGGTGGCTCGAAACCCCTCGACAATCCGGATAACATCCACGTTGTAATATACCGCTGTCGCGACATGGCCGACAACTGCGGTATGTGCCTCGCCATACCGGCCAAGTACGATTGCGGCTGGTGTCAGAGCTCCGACAGGTGCGAGGTGAAGGATCAGTGCAATCGTGGCAACGGAAGATGGCTCAATCGAAACATGACCTGTCCGAATCCGGAGATTCATTCGTTCGAGCCGACGATGGGACCATGGGAAGGAAACACAAACGTGACGATACGCGGTATAAATCTCGGCAAGACGTTCAGCGACATCTACGGCGGTGTCACAGTTGCGGGCGTGACGTGTCAGCCTTACGAGCATCTGTACATAAAGACGAAGCAGATAATATGCCGTCTGGACGGTCCGGGAATGACGGAGCTTCGTCAGGGACCGGTGATCGTCAAGATCGAGGATTTTCGTGGTCAGTCGGAGCAGAATTATGAATTCGTCGATCCGAGGATAACGACGATATCGCCGAAGCACGGACCGATGAGCGGCGGTACGATAGTCAAGATCACCGGTAAATACATGAACGCTGGTAGCGAGATAAGGGTCTACATCGATCATCTGCCCTGCTCGATAATAAGCGCCGAATCCAACGAGACCCTCTGCATGACGAGCGCCAGCGACAGGAAAATGAGCGGCAAGCTTTACATGACCTTCGATGGTGGCAAGAGGGACTACGACGGATTTTTCGAGTACGTCGACGATCCAACGATAGACAGCTTCGAGCGAGGCGTCGCCGGTCAGATGAAGATACCTAAGGGCATACCGGCGGGTGGCATAAAGATCAGCGTAACCGGCAAGAATCTTGGTTACATTCAGGATCCCCAAATGTACGTTTATTACGACGAGAAGATGTTCGTCTCGAGCTGCGACGTTCTCAGTCAGACTAGCATGGACTGCCGATCGCCGACTATCGAGGTTCCCGAACATGTCGAGCTCGACGCTGAGAGGCCGCTGGACCTCGAGTACGGCTTCCGGATGGACAACGTCACCGGCGTTCAGAATCTCTCGCAAAACGGCTTCAATAAGTTTCTCCTCTATCCGAATCCCATATACGATGTCTTCGACGAGGAGGTCAAGTACTACAAGAGCGACTACCTGACGATAAACGGTCAGCATCTCGATCGGGCGTGTCAGGAGTCCGACGTTATCGTGCAGATCGGTAACGCTTTCTGCAACGTGACGTCGCTGTCGAGGCAGCAGCTCACCTGTCGACCGCCGCTGACTCAACCGCCGGCCCTCGACGACGAGGGGCTGCCGGACAAGCAGGAGCTTCCCGAAGTAATCGTCATCGTCGGTCACAAGCTCAGCTTCAAGATCGGAAAATTGAGTTACGCTTTGCCGGCGGGTTTGAATGGTCCGCTGTCGAAACCGGCCCTCATCGGCGTGATAGCCGCAATAGTCATTCTCGTATTCGTGTTCATAGCCTTTCTCATAGCTTATCGGCGAAAGTCCACGGAAAGCAACAGAGTACTGAAGAACATGCAGGAACAGATGGACATTCTGGAGCTGCGAGTCGCCGCGGAATGTAAGGAAGCGTTCGCCGAATTGCAAACGGAGATGACCGATCTAACCGGTGACGTTACCAGCGGTGGAATTCCGTTCCTCGACTATCGAACCTACGCGATGAAGATTCTCTTTCCGAATGTCGAAAATCACGTTGTCCTGCAGTGGGACAGGCCTGAGCTGTTGTTGAAGGACAAGGGACTGAGACTTTTCGGCCAGCTCATTATGAACAAAACGTTTTTACTACTCTTCGTAAGAACATTGGAGAGCAATCGATATTTCTCCATGAGAGACCGGGTGAACGTAGCGAGTCTCATCATGGTCACGCTTCAGAGCAAGATGGAATATTGCACGGATATCTTGAAGACCTTGCTCGCCGAACTTATTGAGAAGTGCATGGAGGGCAAGAGTCATCCCAAGTTGTTGCTCAGACGGTGAGTAAACTGAACGATACCACAATACCACAACGTCGTAATACCACCGACAGAACAATGTCACGATACCTCAACGTCGTGAGACCGCAATACCGAGATACCGTGCTGTTGCGACGTCGCGATCCTGAGATACCACATTACCACTGATACCACAATAATATTCGGGTTATTTACTAGGGTGGACCTTGATTGCACGTTTACGAATTAAATTGAATTCAAGAAATAGATAATCTTCCAAACATTTATAAATTATTTAATGATAGGAATGATTTTTATGAAATTTATATTGCTCATCGAATTTTCAGAACGGAGAGTGTCGCGGAAAAAATGTTATCCGCCTGGTTTACATTCCTGTTGTACAAATTTATGCGGGAGTGCGCGGGCGAGCCGTTGTACATGCTGTTCCGTGCAATGAAGCAACAAGTCGATAAGGGACCGGTCGACGCGATAACATCCGAAGCGAGATATTCACTTTCCGAAGAGAAGCTGATCAGGCAGTCGATCGATTTCAAAGCAATCGTGAGTAAACGAAGAAAATTCTGTTGTTTAAAATGATTGAAAAATGTCTCGGTGAGGTTTCGAGGAGGATCGAAGAACTTTTCATTCTCACGCTTGTGTGACCCTATTAGTTGTTCAATTGTCTCTTCTTTATTGCAATTGCAGACCGCCTACGCTTCAATCTCGCAACAGACGGTATTCGTGGGTGGATTGGATCCGAACACGGAGAATGTGCCGGTTAAGGTACTCGATTGCGACACGATCTCGCAGGTGAAGGAGAAAGCTCTGGACACGATATACCGCGCAACGCCGTACAGTCAGAGACCCCGAAAGGACGATCTCGATCTTGGTAATAATTTTTGGTGTTTATATCGTATATCGGCATATATCTATTTTTTACCATTCGCTTGAACCATTTATAACATCTTATATAAACTAAAAATGTAGGTTAATGTAGCCCAGCACGGTTTGCACGTCAGTAATAAATCGATCCCACTTTTTGTAGTAAACATTCACAATATAAATATTACTTATACTTGCAAAAGTATTAGTCAGTATCTCTGAGCATCTTCACGATTGTCCATGATTTTATACATTATTACCTTGTAGATATGTAATTTCATTCTAATTACATTAATATAATCAACGTAAGTAACTTCTTTTTTTTTCGTAGAATGGCGTACCGGAGCGTCGGGAAGATTGATCCTCTACGACGAGGATTCGACGACAAAGACCGAGGGCGAATGGAAGAAGAGAAATACCCTCAATCACTACAGGGTACCGGACGGGGCTGCCCTCAATCTAGTCTCTAAGCAATCGTCGTCGATATATAATCTTTCCATACTCTCGGAGAAAACCGACAAATCACACAAATACGAGACTCTAAATCTAAGCAAATTCAGCTCAGCAAGTCCGCCACTGTCGCGCGCGACCTCGCCCCTGAATCATGACCACGACGGTGGTCTCAAGAGTTGGCATCTCGTCAAACACCACGACACCGATGCCCAGAAGGAGGGCGAACGCGGCAACAAGATGGTCTCGGAAATATATCTGACGAGGTTACTCGCCACCAAGGGAACGCTTCAGAAATTCGTCGATGATCTTTTTGAAACGATATTCAGCACGGCCCATCGAGGATCGGCACTTCCCCTCGCCATAAAATACATGTTCGATTTCCTCGACGACCAAGCTCTTCATCACGGCATATCCGATCCCGAGGTCGTACACACGTGGAAGAGCAACTCACTGCCTCTTAGGTTTTGGGTCAATCTCATTAAAAATCCGAATTTCGTGTTTGACATTCACAAATCAAATATCGTCGACTCGTGTCTGTCCGTCGTCGCGCAAACGTTCATGGACAGTTGTTCGACGTCCGATCATAGACTGGGTGAGTAAACCTTTTTTCATATTTTCATATAGACAAGAAAACAATAACCAATGCCATTTCCTGAGCAAAGTGTCGGGGTAGGAGTAGAATAATTAAAAGATTCGTGATAACCGGTCAAAAATCAACTGTAAACTATTTTTGAGGCCCATTTTTCGAAAATTACCTATGTTTAGTAAGTTTTATGAAAAAATTTGTAAAAACTGAAAGGAATTCTTCACGACGGCAAATGTCGACGTATTTTATCGCGATGAAATCGAATCCAAAATTAAGTTCAGACAAAGCATCAGTGACTACCGACAATTAATTGCGCCTTTTCTTTTTTCTCGTTTGCAGGCAAAGATTCGCCGAGTTCGAAATTGCTCTACGCTAAGGACATTCCAGTGTACAAAGAGTGGGTGGAGCGTTACTACTCGGACATTAAGATCATGCCTGCCATATCTGATCAGGATATGAACGCGATGCTGGCGGAAGAATCGAGGGTAAGCATTTTCACTTTTTTCATGTTGTCTTCGCCAATATTTATCCAAGGTTTCACGACAAAAACTGTTCTTGAACCATCGGTGCACTAGTATTTTTGCAGCCCTCTTAATCCTTTGCTAATCATAGATTTACCCGCCTTCTTAGATCCTACTGAAAAAACATTCCTCACCTTTGTTTACTCCACTCTATGTCTGTTGATATAGTTTCGGGCTGTATGACAACTAGGGACGACTTTGAATTACTTGAACAATTTTAATAGCTCGATCGACTGACAAGATTCGACTCAACTTCTTTCCATATTATCGTTACCCTAAAAATCATTTGAATAGTGGAATATACACGAAAAATTGTATCTTATTTCCAGCAACACACGACGGAATTCAACACGAATTGCGCACTCTACGAGCTGTACACGTACGCAGGAAAGTACAACGAGCAGCTTATAGTTACCCTCGAGGAGGACGAATTCTCTCAGAAGCAGAGGTTGGCGTACAAACTCGAACAAGTGCACAATATAATGGCGGCGGACCCTAATCCCTGATGCCCCGTTATACCGACTAAGCATCCCACTAAACCCTCGCGCCACGAGTGGCCCTGCTGAGTCGCGAAACTAGGTACATATTATCAACAAAAAACAAAAAGAAAATAAAATATTGCCAATTCGTTACTGGCCTAAAGCGGAAAAATCGTGACAAGCACATCCTCACAAATCGTCGTCAAAGCCATTTGTCACGCCGTCAGTGTTTTAATAATAACAAAAAACGCAAGCCCAAAGGACTCAAAAATAAGAAAATTACAATAATGAAGAAATGGAAAAAGAATAAGCGAATGAGAATGACGACGGTACATCGTGATCGTCGACGGAATCAGTCGTCACGATCGAACGACCGAAAAAAATTAAAAAATAGGTGTCACAAAAAATACATAACACACGCACGCCCACGCACATGCACGCTCATACACATGTACACATATGCACAAACACAAGCACACAGAGACACCGGCAAGTGTGCACACACACACACACGCGCAAACACACACAGACACACATTTACACATTCGACAAAGTCTTCTGTAAGGCCGCTGGCTGGTAGGTGTGACCGAATATATATTAACAACTGTATCGAATCGCACTTTACCAGTTATTTGTACATAACATACCAAAATAATGATATTGTAATAGGTAATATGTATTATTGTAATAAGCTCACCGGAACGAGGCCGGCGGCAACAAAAAAAACAACAAAAAACTCCCGTCATCGGTATGCGACAAGGATTTTTCGAGCAAACGAATAATAATAATAAAAAACAACGCATACGGTTATATATAATAATAACAATAATAATAATAATAATGATAATGATAAGAATATCGATAAGGCTAGGTAGGTAAGGTTGGTCGAGCTGAGATATTTGTAAATGTGAGAACGAGATGAGATTTAAAAAGATAAGGCGAGAGAAGAAATCACAAGTTGAACACGACGAAAAACGAACAAAAAAAATCATGTGTCCGAATAGACGTCGCAAATTATTAACGAAGAAACATTTCCATCCAGCGCTAAAAACTAAACGATGGCTCGTTCGGTCTACGAAGGAAAAAGAACCGAGTTCGAGTTTTTTTTAAGGATTGCGATAATTATCGATAGCGGTTGATAAAAAAAACACGCGCGAAAAAGAAAAACAAACAATTAATTGATATTACGAGTATATTATATACACATGGATGGTATGTCATATGTATATGTGTAAATATATACACCGAAAGAAAAAACAAAACAAAAATACAAAAAAAAAACAACGTGTCGCAACGCATGTGTAATGTATATATAATATGTGTGCGTGTGCCCTCCCGTTGCGTCATATATATATATATATATATTATTCAAAAAATTATAGTATATATAGACGTCACAACAAAAAAAAAGCACTTGCGCGCGAAACGGAAGACGAGGAGGTACGAAGAGTGAAATATCCGGCGTGTTTTCGCGCAACGACAAGAGAAAAAAAAAACAAAACGAACAAAGACGACGAAAGAAGAAACAGTGGGGAAGAAAAAATGGTCGTGTAGTAGTTGGTTAAGTAATTATTATTAATTAAATAATATGAACTTACGGCTGGACGCGCGAGCGCGCGGAGCCAGCTCTCGATGTGACGGTTGTGTTGAGTGTGCGTGCTTCCCCCATTCCTCCAGTCCTCCGATTCGCGAAGAAAAGAAAATATATATGAAGAAAATTCCGAATCTGCCATATTATAAATTCGTAATTTTTTCTTTTTTCAACACGATTTTTTTTGTTGCGTCCATCGATATCATGCGTAATAGTCGTTGTCATTGTCATCATCGAAGCTCATTTATATATATATATATACATACGTATATGAAGAAAAAAATGATTCCTCTTTTTACCTTAACTGCGGAACCACCTTGTGCCACTTTAAATCCCTCCTTCCACCCCCTCCCGTATCATAATGCTTCAACGCCTCCGTCGTCATGTTGTTGTCACTCTTAATTATTGTAATATATATGAATAATGAAAAAAAATCACTGTTGAGTATTGTCTGATTGTAATACATTGATATTGAATTGATATGAATTGATAATCATTAATTAACACACTTAACATTAAATCTGTGGATGTAGCCATATTTGTATGTGAGAGAAAAAAGGGACGAAAAGAAGAATCGATATCGAGAGCGTGAAGTTACAATTGTGAAAAGATGCGTGTAAACGGTGCGAATGTGTTGGCAAGGGTGAGAATGAATTTTTTTGGGTGTGTTCCTGTGCGTCAATTCAATGTGCAGTTGTTCGTGGAGAAAGTATTTATTGCTCAAAAAAAAAAAACAAAACAAACAAACAAACAAATATCGAAAGACGCGAAGTGAGGGATTGGGAGAGGTCAGAAAAAAAAAGAATATTGGAGAGGAAATGGCGTAGCCGAGAGAGGATGGGGTTGATAAAAGAAAAATGGGAAATGAACGAGATAGTGTTAGAGAAGATAAATGGGAATTGGGGGAGGTGGAAAGGAGGCGTCGTGGTACGGCTGTGCGATCAGGAAACTACGTAGGGGCCTCGACGTCCACTGCCGGATACTCTTTGCGATGAGATAGATACATTTTTTACCACTAAAAAATTATCAGGTTTCGGCACCGAACTATTTTCCCCGTCGGATGAAAGACTCGATCCTGTAACTTTGCGACATCCAAAATTGGTGAGAAATTCCTTTTTGATTTACCATTTGAAAAAAGATACGAAAATTGATTACCGTCGTAGAGTAAGTGACGTAAGAAATTTTTTTGGTCCAAGAGATTCGTGACTCGAATCACGTGATCAGTTATCCGGTGCGACGATTGGCTGCAGCATTCGATGTATCGATAGTATCGCTGAAATACCGGGGTCGAATCCATGACGAAAGAAACGATTATTTCCATTAAACTAAAAAAAATCATTGAGACCCCGAATGGAGTAAAACGCGCTGATCTTGCAGTGGACGACCGAGTTCCTGTGTGGCTATTGGTCGAGAGTACGGAAAAATCGGCAAAGTTACGAGTCGGCGGCCGAGTAACCGGGGAAAGACAAGAATGAGAGAAAAAACAAACTCCATGTGCAAGGTATTGAAAACATTGATGAATAAGGAAAAAATAAATCATTAAAAGAAAAAATGACACACGATAAATCCTGTAAATCGGCGGGTGTTAAAAAAATCGTCGTCGTGGATCGATCGACGTCCGACGATCGGAGGCGTGCGTCGTCCCTCCCCCGCGCACGCCGACTTCTAATGGTACTAATAAACCCAAAGTGCCTCTGGTAGATTTTTGGGCATAAGCTTGAGTAATAAAAACTATAAACATTTATTAAACGATAACGATTTAACACAGACAAACGAACAAAAATACACACACGAACACAAACAAATTATCACGAAGGATGATAACAAGAACAAGGCTCATACTCGTACATGAAATTAAAAAAGAAAAAAAAAAAAAAAAAAAAGAAAAGAAAACAAAGATTAAAAGATCAACAACAACAATTAACTAATAAATGATAATAACGACGAAACTCTACGTGTGCACATGCGTATACATATCATGTTAATGTCGTAAATTCGGGCGTGTATGTATACCGTGTGCATGTGCATATAGGATAGGATTTTTAGGTAGTCGGTAGTAGCTTAGTCTCTGTGTCTGTGTCTGTATGTGCCCTGAGTGTCTTTCCCCGGAAAACCCTCCACCCTAACTTCCCCCGCCCAGGTCGTTCAGCGAACCCTTACGACGTGTCGTCCCTTATCATTCGAGCCCCAACGCTCCGCAACGCCGCAATCCGTGTGTAATGTAAATCGTTATAATTTTTAAAGGCGATGTAAAATTTGCTAAGCACGCTCGGTCGGTAACCAAATCAACAATTTTTTTTTTTTTCAATGTCGCGCAACCTCACGTTCCTTATAATTCGAGCCTTTTCGCTCAGCAAAGTCGCGATCGAGTTAATGTTTGAACTATCATGATTTTTAATGCCATCTGAAATCTGCAAGATCGACTCAGTCGGTAACGGAAACTATAATTTTTTTTTCTCAATAATGCGAACGCGTTTCAGGGAGAGGCTGATTGTTAGCGTCTGCGAAACTGGCGAACCAAGGGGTCGTCGACTGGGTTCGCCAAAAAAACGGCCGATCAGGCGGAAAGAACTCCATTACAGTTTTCGTTACCGACCGAGGTTTTTTTTTTTTTTTTTTTAGTACAATGCGAAAATAATGCGGAAAAACATCGATCGTCGTTTTCTCGATATTTTTCAGTGGCTTTTACGGCTGTCGTTACCATTTTTTCCTACCCGAGGCCAATGTCACATCAACGTTCATTAATCATGCTCACGCCGCACACGTTCTTTCGCCCCGAGACCCTCCACCCTTCCCTACCGCAATTACCGATTGGCACACGTTTTTTGCTGAATAAATATTTAATATCGATGGTTCCTCATTAACTATGAAAAAAAAAATAAATAAATAAATAAAATACAAAAAAAAAAAATATACGGTCCCAATTTGTAAAATTTGACTAAATAAGGTGTGTAATTTAACCGTACCGTTCGTACGCGCGGCTTACTGCCCAGCAGTCTACTGTCGTGTGCGCTAAAAATAAAAAAAAAGACATAAATTTAACAACAACAACAAAACACTGTGCTGAAGATGTGCGCGCCGAGTTTGTAATCTTTTTTTTTTTTTTTTTTTTTTTTACTGTCACGGCTGTGTAGGATTACGTGCGACGACGATGATGAGCACTCTCTCGTAGGTCCGATCGCGGAACAACGATCGGTCGCCGTTTACGTTCTCCCCGAAAACCGAACACTAACATACGAATATATGTACTCGAAAAACAAAGCAAAAAAAAAAAAAGAAAAAGGAACTTGAGAGAAAGGGGTGTGAATGTCTATGGACTGTGCAAGACTGAGAGAGGCAGCGAAACGGGGTCGACGACCCATCGACTGGGTCCCCCCCCCCCAAACCCCTCCCCCTCGCCGCTCATTTTTACGTCGTAAAAACAATTAAACGAACAATTATAAATAAATTTTAACAAACGCATTCGACACGATTTACTTTGCGTTTTAATAATAGTCATGTTCCTTTTTCAAGCGTAATTAATTATTAATGACGAACAAAAAAAAAAACTCGAAGAAGAAAAAAAGTGAAAACGGAACGAGAAAATCTATATCGAACTTACGCATTATTTTATACTTGTTTTTTTTTTTCTTAAAATATTAAATATGTATATATATATATATGTGTGTGTAATTGCATATATATATCCATACATATAAATAATGCTGTTTTAAGTTATCCAATTTTATTATAATTACTATTATTATTATTATTATTATTATTATTATTATTTCTGTATAAATGTGTGATTAATAGTATGGATAGTATAATAATTTTGTATGTTTATTGAACCAAAAATAAATATTATTGATAATGATGAAAGTTTATTTTTTATTGACCAGTTGTTTGTTCTCGTTTTGTGAGGGGAATGTCAACTTCACCAGTGTTATTTTTTGATGATTCTCCGATATTGTTACGGTCTTTCGTTACACGAACGTATCTGGGTCCTACGGTGCTCAAGACAACCGGTAGAAATACAAGACCGTGCCAAATTCCGAAGATAATGACCAAGAAGAATATTTTGAAGAACGACCGAAACACGTAAGAATTCGAAAATATCATTAACAATTGGGAGAGGAGAGTTGAGCCGGCGCCGTAAGTAACTGCAGCCCCGATGTGCCGGACTGCGATAAGAGTTCTAGTTGTGCGATTATTTGTACCATCGGGTGACTCGGTATTCAGGAAAGCGTGGGCAACGTGAGCGGCGTAATCAACGCTTAGACCAACGGCGAGTTCCAATCCTGAAAAAAAATGCGTGGATCGAGTGAAAAAGATAAAAATTTATTAATATTTCTGCGACATGTAATTTTAAAGTGTTATTTTGAGGTGATGTTATTTTCGGCTGATGTTATATTTTAGCGTGGTTCCATTTTGGGGCGATATTATATTTCGGGGTGGTTTCACTTTGGGATTGTGTTCGTTTGGAAGAGGCATGAGCGAATAGCCCGCTGTGAAACTGATTGGCGACCTTGATTATGTCCCTCATCATAAACTCACCGATACACGACACAATGTCGATAGTCAGACCCCAGTGGTGCATGAAACCGCAAACGTCGAGAAGTGTGAGCAGAACGCACATTAGAATCCAGAAGCACGTTTGGGGCTCGGCGATTAGTACTGCGGTCGTAGCCATTACGCATATCAATGCGAGGATGAGATTCCTCGTGACCTCCTCGGCGATTACTTTGTCGGTTACCCACGAGGCGAAGACTCTGCTCCATACCGTCACGAAACCGCGAATTCCCGATTGGGACGCCACAAGTTTCACATCGTCCATCGCCGGTATCCACTCATGGGGTCCATTGAATCTCGCGAATGTGAAATCGATACCGGAAACGAGAATTCTCGGTGCATTCTTGCCACACGTGAGGTTACCGTCGAAACGAAAGTTGCCCTGATATTTGCCGCCGCTACGGCTGAACAGGAACTTCGACAGGTAATGATGAAAGTCCCTTTGCGTCAGCGACATTTTCGTCAAATCTGCGGAGAATCAAGATCAATTCAATAGGCTTTGTCAAAACTAGTTTCATGCGGAATTACAAACGGGTGAGAATTATGCCTAGTATTTTTGTTGACCTAAGATAACAGATTGCTCTTATTCCCCGTGTCATCCCGTGAGATAAAATGGTTCGGCTGGACCGAAATTTTTTCAACAAGAGATGAAGGAGTAACAATTATTTTAAATTGAACACTTATCACCAGTAGCGCAAGGGCAAAAACTGATTAAATGCAAAAAGTCACTGATGGATTTGTACCTGTCTCACAGGGTTCAAATATATTCATTCAACCGAATAAAATATGCTGAAATAATAAATTTACCTTTATCGTAGTGCATATTGACGAATATCGCAAAGTCTTCGGGCCACGGTTTAACGTCATTGACAGCGGTCATATTTTGGAATTTTTCAGTCAGCGCCAATATCCTAATAAATTCTTCGTGATACTGAACGTCGCCAATGAACACTGAGGCCGGATGACCTTGTCCTGGAAATTCCTCCCTTCTTACAGCCAAATAGTCGCTCAAGTAAGTCCCTTCCGGAAGGAACCATTCGGGATCGAACCACTGTTCCAAGCCGCAAGATCCGAAAATACCCAAACTAGCTATGATAAGCGTAACGACGATTACAATGATTTTTCCAGGAATCGTTAGCAATGATCTTGAGTATAGAAAATCAATTAAACGCGACGAAATCGTTCGACTGGCATCGATGATAGTCGGCTCGAAGTTGTGGTGAACGATGCACGGCATAACTCCGTTTCGTTTGCTCTCGACGCGCTTCACGTCGAGGGTAAAAAAAGCCACGAAGAACGTTACTTGCAGGAGAAACGTCATCATCACTCCAACTGCGGCGTATACGCAAAACGATTGAAGTGATGGTAATATCTGAAAGTTATTAAAATTGTCATTAGAATTTGACAAAAATTTTACAAGGATATTTCAATAACAAGCTTGAGCGTTGTCATTATTACTTGTTGATCTTCTGAACATGTATTAAAAAAGAATTGTCGAGGTCAGAAGTTTATTGTGCTAATGGATATTGAAGGGTTGAAAATTTTTTTTGTTTATATATATTTTTTAAGGAGAGATCCGTTGAGGAATAAAAAATTAATCAATTAATTAATTCATTCATTTCCAATAATTAAGAATCATGTATGTTGTAGGTTTCGCAGGAAACGCCATGAGGTAAGGACGTACCGTGGATGCGCCAATTATGAAGGCAACGACATCTGTGAAAGACGTGACAGAGATCGCCGCACCGGCGTGGCTTAGCATCATAGCGACTCTCTCGGTAAGTGGCTTGGATCGATTGGGCTCGTAGGAGTTTACCCGGTCCCATGAGGCCATCATGACGAATATGTCGTCGACCCCAAGACCCATCAACATAAATGGCAGAGATGTGTGAACCGGGCCGTAGGGAACGCGAAACAGGGAACACAAACCAATAGCAACAACAAAAGCGCCACCCACGCAAAGAAGTCCAACGCTGGTCAGGCAGAACTGAAACAAAGTTACCATTTACGTGCGTTCGAAACAATAAAAAACCATTAGGGCCAAGTGTAACACCTGGTCGTGTGAAAAAGAAACACTTTTAAAACATCTTTTTTTTTATCAATTTAGTTCGGATGCGATGTTACCGTGCAAATCCAGCTCAAATATGCTTTTTCCTCAAAAAAAAAAAATAGCACACTTTAGAAACGTTTATTACAGTTTATCACCGACCGCGGTAATTCACTCCCCTTAAGAAATGGATAAAATTCTCATTAACAGCATGTGTAATACCGCAGGCGGTAATAAAAACTGTAATCAACTTTTCTCACCGATTCTCGAATGTACGATCAAAAGGAGAGTCTCATCGAAAGCGAGCATTATATCGGATTTCGATGAAATTTGACAAGACAAAAGTGAAATTGAGTTTTCGTTACCTACTGACTGCACGTACATCGCCCCAAAGTGACTCAGTCGATACGACAAACTTTTATCAATTCTTCTCGAGAATCTTCGACTTGTCCGGAATGAATGGAAATCATTCGTGTCGAGCAGACAAAACGATAATAGATTACAGTTTCTGTTACTGACCGAGGCCAAGCCAGTCAAGAGAAAACGATATTTCCGATAATTTCGAACTCACTCGCCACTCAACCCAGTTAAACCTCGATAGAATGACCTGCACGTAAATCGACATCAGTAAGATGCCACACAGGAGTTTTCCGGCGTCCTGGAACATCGACGATGCGCTGATGTCGCCCCAGCTCCGTCCGGCTTGGTACCATAACTTCAGCGTCTGATTCTCCGTGCCCGCAACATACTCAGAATCCAACGATATCGAACTTCGCTCAAGTTCGCGAAGATACTCGCTCTCCCAGTTCATCACCTTGAGGGTAGTCTGAAATTGGGTTTGAGTCGAAATACATTCTTCCTTATCGACCGGGGTACGCCGATCTTTATCCAAAAGCCTTACATTACCCAATCCGCTGTTCCCACGTCGTTGCCTGATTCGTTCATCTTTATATCCGTGTAATTAACGTGCAGTATCCACAGTGTTTGAACGGCTCTTGCCGATATGACCGTTCCCCTCTCGTCCTTCGTCACACCACCCAAGAGATCCGTAAAATTCATCGGGTGTCCAAGCGTCGGACTCGTCGTGGCGCTATTGACCTTCTTTACTATGTCTGCTTTAGTTTGATTTCTGATGAGATCGCTGTCGAAGTCCCACAAATCGAGCACACTGAGGAGTAGACATCCCTTCGGGAGTCCGTTGTATATCTTGCAATAAAGATCGGTAGGCGCGTGAACACCGGGATCGAATGTACTCTTGTTCATTCGGGCCGCTGGTTCTTCGTCGAAAAAATCGTCACCACCCACGTCTCTCCTTGATCGACCAACCTCGGTCGGTAATATAGGAACTCTGCAAAGACGATAAAATAAGGTAAAAATATTTCATATATGATAACATCAGATGGGATAAGGTATGATAAGGCACGATTAATTAAGTAGTCATTGGATACACACCGTTCGAGATGTTTTTTTCAGTCGTTGGCGGTGAATGTGAAAAATAATGTTGTATAGAAAATTAAATATAAAACTCACTTGAAGCACACATCTGTCCATGATATCGTTGGATGGGTCGGCGTTTGGATCGCTAGCAATCGTTTCGTTATCTCGTTCAGCTGAGGAAATCGTTACAAAAATTAAATTATTTTCATTTACTATCGTGATTCAAGTTGATTTGTATGAAAACTAATTCCGTAAATTAGTTGAAAATACCACTACAACGGAGGATAAAATCAAATTACAACCGCGATATATATATATATATAGTTAACTAGTCCCTGTCTGACTCTATTATTTATCCCTACTGTCCCTTGATCCCACTCTCCCAAGAAAATCAAAATTATTAACGTTGGCGTCACTGCCAGAATTTTGTTAGTCCGCAAAATGGACCGATCAATATTCTATATCACTGTTCCAAACTACGCTAAAAAATCAACAATAACTTAAACATTATCGATTAATTCTGTACAATGTACTTGAAGAAGAGCCCGAGGCTCGAGGATGTCGTCTCCGGTCAAAATCACACTTTCCACCTGCTGACCCTCCAAGAAATTTGTCATCAGCCATTCGGTATCTCGTACGAAATCCGAGTCCGGAGGTATCCACAATTTCAGAGGATTTTTCTCTTGCCGAAACCGCAGAAGGCCAAACAGACACAGCAATACGATGAGGATACTCCCCAATATCCATTTCACGGGATGTCGAGCAATGTCCAGCCCAAGGCTGTAAAAAAAACAGGGTGAAAAATACTTGTCGCAGGTTTTAATACTTCAGCAAGTTTGGTGAATTTACCAGTAAATTAAATTATATTGTGTGCTATTTTCACGACAAAATTACGAGTTATTTGTATAAATTATCACCAAAACTGATGACTACAGCTTAAAAAGTCTGCAGTTCGCTTGAATAAAAATTGCAACGAATATTCTTATAAATAGCCAAGTATATGCTGATAATATCTGTTTTACGATAATGATATGTGATATAATCGAAAGTTATAATATTGCAGCCGTTATAACGTAGCTATGAAATGTTGAAAACACTCTAAGCAGAATAAACAAACATTACTCTTATGAATTTATCAGGAAATTCATAACCTATGATCAGCAAGACACCCTCAACATTGAGCAGGTCACTTATCGACGCATAGTTAAATCCGAGTACATGGAATTAGTGACAGAGCTCCGATGGACACTTACCGATAGAAAAATCTCTCTACCGTTGTAGAAATATGTTCGGGTATCCGACGCAAAAGTTCGCAGACATCGCGCCTCTTTCCTCTTTCACTCGTTCCCATTATCAGACCACTTGTCCCGAATTTCGATCGTTTATGCCCTTTGACGATTCCCTTGATGCCGAAGAAAAGTTCATACCTCGGTACGTACAGATCGTTCCTTATCGTACGAACGAGAGTCCTCAGAAATGAGAAACCAAACGAGCGACAGGAATGTAAGATTTTTCAATTTTTGAAAATGATGAGCAAAATACGAAGAAAGCTCCGTCGAATTTTAACGGGAAATCTCAAACTAAATATACCCGAAATATAATTCAACTACATTAAATTAATCTAAATTTTCCAATTTATCATATTTAAATTTCGGAGAATATAAAGTTATAGAAATATAATCGAAAACCGCGTTCCTAAAAAATCCCTCAAACGGATCTAGAGAAGTACAGAGAAAAGGAAATAAAATGCCATTGCAAAGTTTACGACCAATAAAAATGTAAATGTGACAGCCCGCCAATGAGATTAACGAGCAAATAAGATTCCTTCACCGCGCGACATCAGCGTCAATCGTAGCGTTGTTGAAAACTGAATACGGTCGCTGCCTCCCTCGGTAACACTGCACGTAATCGTCGCAAAGATCGAGTGTGAATGTTGACTCAAATTATTCATTGCACCCGCAAGTTGCCTTCCAAATCGTTGCCATCGATGGAAAAAAAAATATTGCCAATGGAATTTCGAAGAGCGTTGATGCTGTGCACTTACGTAACCTCAAAGTTTAATGAGATCCTGTGTAAATTCACTCACGGGAGCAAATTTGGTAAATTCATAATCTCATTTCGTAGATAACTCGGATGTACTTTATCGATGAGTTTGACAACGCGATTTTCCGAGGATCTTAGATCCTCATCGAGAGTCATTTACCGAGAGATGAAGTCGAATTTACAGTTGGCAATCCTTTTTCGCACGAAATATTCTCGACTCTGGTCGGTTAAGAAAACTCGCTATATCGATGCACTGCCCAGTCACAGGGACAACGATGTGTTGAGCAATAAGAAAAAACCCTCGTAAGACTGGGCAAATGTAACTGGCCACGTCGTCGTTCACAATGCAGCTGAGACAAAGAAAAAATCGAAAAAAAAAGAAAACTTTATACTGGCACGCGCATGCGAGTGTGGGGGCGTGTACTACGCTCGAGACGACTCACGACGATCATATTATTGTTGCTGCAGGAGTTACAGTAGTTGTGCTGTGGACTTTGCGGTGGAAGGTTAGAGTATTCATTTTTATTGAAAGTTATTCTCATCGCAGATAATCGATAGTTGGTATGAAAACTTTGAACCGAGCTCCGAGGCCGCTGACGGTGTACTTTTGTCGCGTTTCGGGTAACGTCTGATTATGAAGAAGTGGAAATTGTGTCGTTCTTTTTGTTTTTTTTTTCTCTGTTGCTTTCGCGTAGAAAGTGATTCTGAGAGAAATTTTTATTGTACTTTATTCTACAATTTGTTATAACAATGTTTTGGGAATGCTTCGAAGTTTTGGAGAGAAGTTTTCAGTAACAATAGTGCCCTGAAACAATAGTTTTCACCAACAATAGTCAGTGACTCGTGGTTGTGAGGGCCGAAATATTTAGAGTTGTTCAGATTTTCGACGGCACTTGGATTATTCTTTCATTTCGTGTTATCGTATTTCTTTTCTTTTTTGTGAACCTTGCAATTTTTGCGATATCGGAACTCGGACTCTACAGTAATACAGTATTAGGTGTACATTGTCGAATTCTCTGTCGCGGATTTTGTGCGGTTTTCGAATTTGGTGAACGTTTGCGAAATTTTTAATTTAATCATATTAAAATGGTGTGAAATTTTTAAATTAAGTGATGTTCTGAATTATATGACATTTTAAGTTTTTACACATTTTAATTGATGTGCGAATGTGAAATCCTGGTACGTGACATTTGAATTTTAAAAAAATAATAATCGGATCCAATAATCGGCTCATAATCGGGTCCAATAATTGGCTCGTAATCGGATCCAATGAAAATGCGTGTGAACGGGTTAAATCAATGAAATGTACGGTGTTTCGAATTCTACGTAATATTCGTTATGACAATGAAAATATCTGCATCTGCAAAAATTCACTTTGGCAACCTGTGGCGCCTAAATTATCGGTTTAAGACAAAAAAGTGTAAAGACTTTTTTGTTAGTTTTCTGGTTGTTTACCAACGCATTTCCTCGGATTTCTTATTTTTCAGTTTTTAAGCTAGTTTTTACGAATTTAATATTTTAGCCCTTATCACGGGTTAAATGATAAACGTAGAGAAAAAATATTCAGAACTTTTATTTTCTACTTTCAATTCTACACCAACGCATTTTATCAGAAATGTTTTGAATATCTTTGGGCTAGATTTCATAAATTTAATATTTTTTAAATTCATGAAAACTAGCCCAAAAAAATTTTTTAATTTTTTTAAATAATTTTTTTGGGCTGGTTTTCATAAATTTCAAATCCATGGAAACAAGCTCAAACAATGTTTAATTTTTTCGGGCTGGTTTTCATGAATTTAATAGATATTGAATTCATGAAAACTAGCAGCTAAGATCGAATTGATTTCAATGGGACTTACGCTTTTTTAATTTCGTCGACTGGGATTATGCAATGAAAAAAGCAGTCAACCACTGCACCTTGAAACAAAACTCAGAGTGGTCATAGATTTTTTATCTTACTAATGAATCATTCCCAGATGAACTCCTACAAATATACAACAACACAACAATTCTTCAAGAGCAAGAATAATGTTTATGTAAGATTATGGAACGAACGGACATGGACGACTCCTCCTACTTGGAAAGACTATGGTTCCACAATGGTGATTCACGATTGCTTTGTATTGCCATCACTACAATCCGACCGCGTCGTCCACAGAAGTAAACCATTTCTCGACCACATCAAACCCGTCTTCTTCGAGTCTAGGCTTCGCCATAGCTTGCATTTTAAGTGAAGGTGATACAAGAACATTCTGCAGAAGATATAACAGTTCTTATTGCTGCTCGTAAACGAAAGTCGTATTGATCGAAGTGATGAGACTGCGAGTAGAAGCTATATCACGGATGGCTGTCGCTCAACATCGACGAGGTGAAGGGTAATTTAAATGTCCGTCCGAATGCGTTACTTTGACGTAATTCAGTGAAAATGTATCCTGAGAATAAATGATGGAATATGCGGGAGACAAAGACCATGGCGTGTTGTATGTCGTATCGAACGTCAGGAGTAATCCTAACTCCATCATCGACGGTAGTTGGTATCACGATGGATTTGTTTGAACACCGTTACTATAGATTAAATAAAATCTTAATGACCCTTATTGGACAATGGCCATATCAGAACGTATACACAAAGCGCCTATTTATCGCCCTTCAACTTGTCCTCGCCACCAGCATATCTGTACCAGGGTTATTCGCTGTTATAACGTATCGTGACGACTCAAAAGTCCTCATGGAATGCGTTTGTCTATATGTTGCTGGCGCAATCTGCTTGTTGAAGTTGGCCGGTTTTATTGTGCACTCGCAGAAGGTCAGTGACAATTTTGCAAATTACCAGTTACCAATTCAGGCGAGGGTAGCTGATGAGAATACGTTTAATGCACACAGACATTAAAGTTGACAAATCGTATTCGTACGGATTGGCGAGTATGGGCTCGGGATCGAGAAGTCAACATCCTTCACGGATATGCCGAACAAGGAGAAAAAATAACTATTTTGTATTCAGGTTAATCGAGTATCGCACGGGTAGTCCACATTTGACAAATGTTTTAAAGATTTATCGATGTTACGTAGCAACAATGTATTCAATCCTCTTCGTCTTTGTGACCCAACCAGTCGTACCAAAGATCATTGACGTTATACTAAGGAACGGCACGAAATGTGGAGAGTTTCCATTACCAATGGTGTATTATCATCTCGACGAGCAGAAATATTATTTTTACCTGATCGTATATTCAAACGTATGCATATGTTTGACAGTGACTCTCTTAGTAAGCAGTGACGTTATGTTGATAACGTACATTCAACACGCCTGTGGTCTTTTAACAGCGCTGGGGTAAGTCATTGATCGATAGATCGAGATAATAGATATTCCAAAGTTTCAACTGAAACCTTCAGGCAAAAGTTAGAACGAATTGGGAAGAATGAAATGTCGGTAGAAACCGAAGACAGCTCATATACGTTGCACAAGAGAGACATGGCACATCTAATTTCATGCATCGAACGACACAATGATGCTATCGAGTAAGATATTTCAATGAATTTGTCCAGTAAAACTGACGAATATCATGAATAAATTGACTTTCGGCAGATATGCCAATCTCATTGAGGCAAGTTACACGCGGACTTTTTTTATCAGCATTGGGCTTGGCATGATTCTGATTAATGCTCTAGGACTGCAGGTAAAAAGTTGATTAAAAAAAAATATAAAACAATGTTTATATACATCAAATTGTATTTCTTGAAACTAACGATGAATCCAGGTTCTACTGAGATTCAACGATCCCGTAGCAACAACAAGATTCGTACTTTGTGTATTTGCTATGATGTTTTACTTCTACATGGAATGCTTTTTTTCTCAAGCACTGATCGATCATAGTGTCAGAATTCGCCTTTATATGTGAGTTCCTGCATTGCCTTATGCTAGAACAAATTGATGAAACTTGGATTCTTGACCTGGTCACGGGACCCTATTAACGAAGATCTGTTCAAGAATCTCTGCTTCTATTAGTCCATGCTAGCTAGAGCATACCGGGCTCGGCTAAAATCATGATATTCGCCGATGATCATTACTCCTCCAAAAGTAATACAACGTCAAGAGGGAGTAATGAGCCTTATTACTCCCTAGCGAATAATTAAATTATACTAATGATCATCGGTAAAAAAAAAAGGCTATTTCGCACCAGTATTGCACGCAACGGATATCGTTATTTTAGCGCAGTCGAAAAAACAAGTATTTTTCCATACAGATACCACAGCAAATGGTACAAATTATCACCTAAGGCTCAGAAAATCTTACAATTTATAACGATGCGTTCAAGCATACCCTGTCAACTGACAGCTGGAAAAATGATGATCTTGTCCGCGAGAACTTTCTGGCTGGTTAGGAAAATCATTTTTTCCATTAACACTGCAGAAACACAAATTAGGTAACTTCTACGAATCGTAATCGGGATAGACTAAATAATTTTTTTTTTCATATTCCAGACATTGAAGACGACCATCTCCTACTTTGCGTTTTTCCGTTCGACACAAGGATTCTAGATAATACATATCGAAATAGAAGAGATGAAAAAAAAAAAAAGTGGGATGAGATCAATATTATGAATTTGATTATATCGATAAATCTGGTACAGGCACACTCGGTAATTTCCTTTGACAGTTTTGAGTATTTAGACTTAATCGGAATACGATGGCACTTCAATAATTTTGAAGCAGAATGTAACTGGGGAGGGATTAACCAAGTTACATATGAGTGATCAAATGCTAAACGAGTCCCTTTACCTGACCCACTGGAAATTTCCAGCGCTGTATAGCTTCCGATGCATTAGTGTCGAAACATAAAGAATTAAATGTGAGACCCTAATACGTGACATTTTTATACAACTGCAGAATATGGCCGCTGCTCGAATACGAAAAAATGCACAGTAAGAGTTCTTCGATCATGTCCTGATATGAAGAATACCGCTACGAGCTGTCCATTTCGTATTTGTAGCAGCTAATTTTGCATTAGCGGGTAGCACAACGAACGGAGTACTTTGCTTCTTCACCTAGCAAGTATAAAGGGCTTGGATTGGAATTACGCATGAAATGCGGTCATCTGTTGCACCTAAAAAAAATTTCTGAATGAACATAGATTTTTCATCTCGCCACTGAATCCCTCCCAATTGTAGTTTTATAAAGAGACAATAACACAATATTTTGCAAGAGTAAAAACAACATTATGCCCAGAACGGATATCGCCTACTAACTCCTTGCACTTGAAAAGACTCTGCTTCCACAATGGTGATTCGCGATTGCTTTACATTTCCTTCACTACAGTGCGAGTGCGTCCTCCACAGAAGTGAACTATTTCACGACCACATCAAATACCGTTTCCTTTCAGTCTAGGTTTCAACATAGCTTGCATTTCAACTGAAGGTGATAGAAGAACATTTTTGCAGAGGATATGACAGTTCTTCTAGCTGCTCGTGAGGGAAAGTCGTATTGATCGAAGCGATGCAACCAAGAGCAGAAACTGCTGTCGCTCAACATCCAGGAGGTGAAGGGTAATTTAAATGTCCGTCCAGGTGTCATACCTTGACGTAATTCAGTGAAAATGTATCCTGAGAATGGTCTACGGAATATGTAGAAGACAAAGGCCACGGCGTCTTGTATACCGTATCGAACCTCAGCAGTAATCCTAACTCCATCATTGATGGTAGTTCGTATCACGATGGATTTGTTTGAACACCGTTACTATAGATTAAATAAAACCTTAATGACCCTCATCGGCCAATGGCCGTATCAGAACGTATACACCAAGCGCGTATTCCTTAGTGTTTTAATTGTCTTCACCAGCAGCATATTTGTATCAGCGTTACTCGCTGTTGTGACTTATCGTAACGACTCGAAAGTGATCTTGGAATGCGTTTTTTTATACGTTTGTGGCACGATTTGCATCGCGAAGTTGGTTGGTTTTTTAGTGCACTCGCAGAAGGTCAGTGATAATTTCGCAAATTACGAGTGACATAATTTAGGGAAGAGTAGCTAATGAAAATATATTGAATGCACACAGACATTAAAGTTGACAAATCGAATTCGCACGGATTGGCAAGTATGGGCTCGGGATCGAGAAGTTAACATCCTTCACGGATATGCCGAGCAGGGAGAAAAAATAACTATTTTGTATTCAGGTTAATCAAGTATCGCACGGGTAGTCCACATTTGACAAATGTTTTATAGATTTATCGATGTTACGTACAGCAACAATGTATTCAATCCTCTTCGTGTTTGTGACCCAACCAGTCATTCCGAAGATCATTGACGTTATACTGAGAAACGGTACTGAATGCGGAGAGTTTCCATTGCCATTGATCTATTATCGTCTCGACGAGCAGAAATATTATTTTTACCTGATCGTGTATTCAAACGTATGCATATGTTTGATAGTGACACTGTTAATAAGCAGTGACGTTATGTTGATAACGTACGTTCAACACGTCTGTGGTCTTTTAGCAGCGCTGGGGTAAGTCAATGATCGATAGATGAAGATGATAGATATCCTAAAGTTTCAACTGAAACCTTCAGGCACAAGTTGGAACGAATTGGGAAGAATGAAATGTCGGTAGAAACTGAAGAAAGCTCTCGTACGTACAACAAAAGAGACATCGCACACCTAATTTCGTGCATCGACCGACACAATGATGCTATCGAGTGAGATATTTCAAAGGATTTATCCAGTAAAACTGACAAATATCATGAATAAATTGCGTTTCGCAGATACGCAAATCTCATCGAGGCAAGTTACACGCGGACTTTTTTCATCAGCGCTGCGCTTGGTATGATTCTGATTAACACAACAGGACTTCAGGTGAAACGTTGTTTAAAACGAAAAAAAAAATCATATACCATTATTCTTATTTCCTGGCTCTGATTCTTAATCCAGGTTCTAATGAGAACAAACGATCCCGTAGCAACAACAAGATTCGTCCTTTGTGTATTTGCTATGATGTTTTACTTCTACATGGAATGCTTCTTTTCTCAAACACTGATTGATCATAGTATCAAAATTCGCTTTTATCTGTAAGTTTCTATCCTGCCGTATGCTAGAGCAAATACATGAAACCTATACAATCGCTCATGCAGTGCACGCAGTCGTAACAAGCAGTGAAATGCAAAAAGAAATATCTAATGCGCAAGTGAAACGAACGCATTGTTATTGGTTCACCTTATAATTATATTAGTTGAGATTGAGCAGTCGGAGAAACAATTATTTTTCCATGCAGATACAACAGCGAATGGTACAGATTAACGCCTAAGGCTCAGAAAATCTTGCAATTTATGACGATGCGTTCTACCGCACCCTGCCAACTGACAGCTGGAAAAATGACGATCTTGTCCGCGAGAACTTTCTGGCTGGTTAGGAAAATCATTTTTTCATCAACACTGCAGAAAAACAAATTAGATTACTTCCACGAATCGTAATCGGAATAAATCTAGATGATTTTCTCAATTTTTCAGACACTGAAGACAACTATCTCGTACTTTGCATTTTTGCGTTCGACACAAGGATTGTAGATATAACATGTTGAAATAGAATATACGAAAGAAATGGTGTGAGATCAATATAATGAATTTAAGTATATCGATAGTTACTTGGGTATCATTATTATGTCATAACCCGGAATTCTCAACTCAGTCTGGTGCACGCACACTCGGCAATTTCGTTTAACGCAATTTGAAAACCTCATCCGAATACGAAAATATTTTGATTATTTCGAGGCAGAATGTAACTGGGAGACGGATTAACCAGGTTTAAAGGAATAAATAATCGAATGCTGATCAAGTCCCGCTGCCCACTTCCGATGCATTAGTGTTAAATAGGACTGCAGGAAAATAGCCGAGGATAAGAAGTCTAAGAAAAACAGGCCTGGGCGAAATTAGCCTCGAAGAAAGGTGCAACCTGCTCTACACCTGGGGTGGTTGCTCTTGGGAAGGGGTAACCCGCTACTGCAGTGGATTGCGCCTAAGAGAGGGCAACCTTCCCACAAGAATAAAACCCCCCAAATGAATGGGAGGGTGAATGATGTATGCGCACAAGACCTGAATTATTTACTAAACGGATATTACATGTAAAAAATACAAATATAGATAATCGTTGCAAAAAATCATTTTTAATTCAATTATCTACAAATACCGCGAAATTTAGATATTTAGTAGTGTTCTGAATTTTGTGCTATGTTGTCTGTACAGACATTACAAATCATATGCAAATGTGAAATCCTGATACGTCATATTTTTGTAAAAGATTCCCAGTAGGAGTTCTTCGATATTTGCCCGATATCAACCCTACTGACACGTGCCGCCTGTTTCGTATGTGTAGAAGCTAATTGTGCATTAGCAGGTAGCAAATCGGACGGAGTCCTCGGCTTCTTGACCGAGCAAGTATAAGGCACCTGGATCGGTATTACACGTCTAAAAAAATGCGGTCATCTATTCCACCGAAACAAAAAATCTGTTAAAAGACGTAGATTTTTAATCTTACCACTAAATTGTTCCCGGATGGACTTTTACAAAAAGACAACAACACAATTATTTTGCAAGAGTAAAAATAACATTACGGTCAGAACGGACATCGACTATCAACTGCTATCACTTGAAAAGACTCTGCTTCCACAAAGGTAATTCGCGATTGGTTCACATTTTCTTCAGTACAGTGCGAGTGCGTCCTTCACAAAGGTGAACTATTTCACGACCACATCAAATACCTTTTCCTTTCAGTCTAGGTTTCAACATAGCTTGCATTTCAACTGAAGGTGATAGAAGAAAATTTTTGCAGAGGATATGACAGTTCTTCTAGCTGCTCGTGGGGGAAAAGTCGTATTGATCGAAGCGATGCAACCAAGAGCAGAAACCGCTGTCGTTCAACATCCACGAGGTGAAGGGTAATTTAAATGTCTGTCCAGGTGTCATACCTTGACGTAATTCAGTGAAAATGTATCCTGAGAATAGTCTATGGAATATGTTGAAGAGAAAGGCCACGGCGTCTTGTATACCGTATCGAACCTCAGCAGTAACCCTAACTCCATCATTGATGGTAGTTCGTATCACGATGGATTTGTTTGAACACCGTTACTATAGATTAAATAAAACCTTAATGACCCTCATCGGCCAATGGCCGTATCAGAACGTATACACCAAGCGCGTATTCCTTAGTGTTTTAATTGTCTTCACCAGCAGCATATTTGTATCATCGTTACTCGCTGTTGTGACTTATCGTAACGACTCGAAAGTGATCTTGGAATGCGTTTTTCTCTATGTTTTTGGCACGGTTTGCATCATGAAGTTGCTTGGTTTTACTGTGCACTCGCAGAAGGTCAGTGATAATTTCGCAAATTACGCGTTACATTATTTAGGGAAGAGTAGCCAATGAAAATATATTGAATGCACACAGACATTAAAGTTGACAAATCGAATTTGCACGGATTGGCAAGTATGGGCTCGGGATCGAGAAGTTAACATCCTTCACGGATATGCCGAGCAGGGAGAAAAAATAACTATTTTGTATTCAGGTTAATCAAGTATCGCACGGGTAGTCCACATTTGACAAATGTTTTATAGATTTATCGATGTTACGTACAGCAACAATGTATTCAATCCTCTTCGTGTTTGTGACCCAACCAGTCATTCCGAAGATCATTGACGTTATACTGAGAAACGGTACTGAATGCGGAGAGTTTCCATTGCCATTGATCTATTATCGTCTCGACGAGCAGAAATATTATTTTTACCTGATCGTGTATTCAAACGTATGCATATGTTTGATAGTGACACTGTTAATAAGCAGTGACGTTATGTTGATAACGTACGTTCAACACGTCTGTGGTCTTTTAGCAGCGCTGGGGTAAGTCAATGATCGATAGATGAAGATGATAGATATCCTAAAGTTTCAACTGAAACCTTCAGGCACAAGTTGGAACGAATTGGGAAGAATGAAATGTCGGTAGAAACTGAAGAAAGCTCTCGTACGTACAACAAAAGAGACATCGCACACCTAATTTCGTGCATCGACCGACACAATGATGCTATCGAGTGAGATATTTCAAAAGATTTATCCAGTAAAACTGACAAATATCATGAATAAATTGCGTTTCGCAGATACGCAAATCTCATCGAGGCAAGTTACACGCGGACTTTTTTCATCAGCGCTGCGCTTGGTATGATTCTGATTAACACAACAGGACTTCAGGTGAAACGTTGTTTAAAACGAAAAAAAAAATCATATACCATTATTCTTATTTCCTGGCTCTGATTCTTAATCCAGGTTCTAATGAGAACAAACGATCCCGTAGCAACAACAAGATTCGTCCTTTGTGTATTTGCTATGATGTTTTACTTCTACATGGAATGCTTCTTTTCTCAAACACTGATTGATCATAGTATCAAAATTCGCTTTTATCTGTAAGTTTCTATCCTGCCGTATGCTAGAGCAAATACATGAAACCTATACAATCGCTCATGCAGTGCACGCAGTCGTAACAAGCAGTGAAATGCAAAAAGAAATATCTAATGCGCAAGTGAAACGAACGCATTGTTATTGGTTCACCTTATAATTATATTAGTTGAGATTGAGCAGTCGGAGAAACAATTATTTTTCCATGCAGATACAACAGCGAATGGTACAGATTAACGCCTAAGGCTCAGAAAATCTTGCAATTTATGACGATGCGTTCTACCGCACCCTGCCAACTGACAGCTGGAAAAATGACGATCTTGTCCGCGAGAACTTTCTGGCTGGTTAGGAAAATCATTTTTTCATCAACACTGCAGAAAAACAAATTAGATTACTTCCACGAATCGTAATCGGAATAAATCTAGATGATTTTCTCAATTTTTCAGACACTGAAGACAACTATCTCGTACTTTGGATTTTTGCGTTCGACACAAGGATTGTAGATATAACATATTGAAATAGAATATACGAAAGAAATGGCGTGAGATCAATATAATGAATTTAAGTATATCGATAGTTACTTGACTATCAGTATTATGTCATGACCCGGAATTCTCACCTCAGTCTGGTACAGGCATACTGGGCAATCATTTGACAGTCTTGAGTATTAAAACCTGACACTTCCATTATTTCGAGGCAGATTGTAACTGAGAGACGGATTAACCAAGTTCCATATAAGAATCAAAGGCTGATCGAGTCCCGTTGCCTGCTTCCGACGCATTAGTTTCCAAGTGGGCTGTAGGAAAAAAGCTGAGAATAAATACTTACTTATTTTTTTTTATTCTGTCTGTGGGCGCCTTTAAGGATGCAACCTGCTCTACACCTCGCGTGGTTGCGCTTGGGAGGGGGTAACCCAGGCAAGGTGGGAAGGTTGCGCCTAGGAGAGGGCAACCATCCCAGAGAAGCGAAACCCCTCGACTCGTCAAAGGGGTGAATGATGTACGAACGTACTACGAAGCCGTGCATCGTTTACTAAACCCAAATGACATATAAATAATGCAAATATAAAAAATCATGCTGATCCGTACATCATAACAATCTTATCATGATCCTAGATTACAAATCCCATGAAGCCTTCCCCCTTATTTCAACTTCGTTCACTTCGGAAGACTATACTCTTATGATGGTTCGCGATGGATTCACGTTTCCGTAACTTGAGTACGCCTGCGCTATATTGCTGCGTTGAAAAATTCACGTCCATGTCAAACACTGTTTCGTTTTATCCTGAAGATAAAACATAACTTTCGTTTAATGTATCCAAGAGAAGAGAATATTTTCAAGTTATCTATACGAGCTGTTGCTACCGCTAATTGTAAAGCTCCGGAAGGGAAATCGACCGCGAGACCGCGACGCGTACGAAAGGCAGAACGCTCTACATCTCACGTCGCTGTCACTCAAATTTGACGCTATGAAGGGCAATTTAAGCGTCAGTGAAGGTGGAATACTATCATAAAACTTCATGAAAATTTCATGCTCAGAAAAGAACAAGGTATGGGGAGGAAAAAGAAGTCCGTGACGCGTTACGTGCCTTGAAGGCAGTGCAGTATTAATTCCAACAGCGTCATCGATAGTAGTCCGATTTAGGATGAACTTGTTTCAACACCGTTACTATAGGTTGAGTAAAATTTTGATGTCGCTCATAGGGCAATGGCCTTATCAGAGCATCCGCATTAAGTACAGTGCTCTCGCCGTTATAATTATTCTCGGAACGAGTCAAGCCATACCCCAATCGCTCGCTGTTTATGAATATCGTAACGACTGGAACATGCTTCAGGATTGCATACCACTGAACTTCTTTGACGCAATTGTCTTCACGAAGTTGGTTTTTCTTATGTGGAACTCGCAGAAAGTTAGTTCTAAACGAATTAAAGCACTGTCGTAATTGAGCCAATACCGAGGTTGTTCAATAGAAACATATCACTGATGAAGAAGTGTTTAACATCTGCAGACATTGAAGCTCCTAAATCACATCCGTACGGATTGGCAAATGTGGGCTCAGGATCGAGAAGTTAACGTTCTTCATGAATACGCTCGACAGGGAGGAAAGATAGTCGTTGCGTACACGGGTAAATTAGTTAAAATGGATCATTATTGAAGATTAACAAATGATTTATTGAATTTATCGATGTTGCCTGCAGCCATGACTTATTTGACCGGGTACGTGTATCTGACCCAACCGGTTTTCCCAAAGATCGTCGACGTTTTGTTGAAGAATGGTACCGAACCCGGAAAGTTTCCATACCCTGTCATCTACTATCATATCGACCAGCAGAAATATTATTTTTACATTATTCTCCTGACTTACGTAAGCGCATCTGCGGGATTGACGGTCTTGATAGCCAGCGACATTATGTTGATCATTTTCGTGCAACACGTCTGTGGCATTTTCGCCGCTGTGGGGTGAGACAATGACCGAATCTTCGTAATAATAACCATAGTACAGATTCAGCAAAAAACCTTCAGGCACAAATTGGAACGAATCGGGAATAATGACGCATCAACGGAAGAAAATGAAAGTCCGCGTGCGTTGGAAAAAAGAGACATTGCGCACCTAACTTCGTGCATTAACAGACACAACGATGCTCTCGAGTAAAATAGTTTTGTCAATTTATCTAGTAAACGGTAAACGACCTTCTTAAATCTACTTTCGACAGATACGCCAATCTCATCGAAGCGACTTATACGTGGAGTCTGTTCATCATCGTCGTTCTTGGCGTGATTTTGATTAACGTAACGGGACTTCAGGTAAAAAAATGGGTGATCTACTGCTGAAAGATTTAACGAAACTGCTAAGAAACCTTCTTGAAATTCAGATTCTTACGAGAACAACCGATCCTGAAGCAACTACAAGATTCGTACTTGTTGCAGTATCTATCGAATTTTATTTCTACATAGAATGCTATATTTCCCAAGTTCTGATGGATCACAGTATTAGTATTCGCTTTTATATGTGAGTACAGAATTACGTGTCAGGAACATGGCTTCATTCAATAAAGTTTCCCTTCGCGTAGACATAACAGCGAATGGTACACGCTATCGCCCAAGGTTCAAAAACTCCTGCAGTTTGTGACAATGCGTTGTAGCGTACCTTGCCAACTAACAATCGGGAAAATGATGATCATGTCCGTGAGAACTTTCTGGCTGGTCAGAAGAACCTTGTTTTATCAATACTGCACAAACAAAAATTAGCTTACTTCCAATGAATTGTAATCGAAATAAAACTAAATGCTTTCCTTAATTTTTCAGACATTGAAGACGACCATCTCGTATTTTGCGTTTTTGCGTTCAACACAAGGGTTGTAAATATTATACAGCGAAACGGAAGACGTCGAGACAAAATGATTTGCGATCAATATAACGAGTATAATTATATGACAATCGGTATTATCTGATAAACCACATTTCTCAACTCAGTTTATTAGATTCGGCATTTTCGTTACATTGGTTTTGACTGGTAAAACCTCATACGAATACGATAACACCGCGATTATCCTGAGACAGACACTCTAGCAACTTCCGCACAAACGTGTCTAGCACATAGCTATTTTTCCGCATGCACTTTACAGCCACGATATGTGAACATTTTTGAAATTACACCGTTATTTTGTGTAACTACTGTCTACTCAACTGTGTTGATTTTTCTGACTTTATGGCATGATCAGTCGGATCATGCCGAAGATCATTGACGTTGTAGTAACGAACACTAGCCGAAGCGGCAAATGTTCATTTCCTGTGTATTTCAATCTCGACGTAGAATAATATTATATTAATTTTCGAATTTAACTATTCAATAACATATGCAAATACTTAGTAACTACGATCCTAACACTGACACTGTGTTAACCGTTTACGTCACACATGTTTGTAATGTTTTTGCCCCAAAGAGGTAAGTAATTGGCTCAATCGAATGTAATAACGAGCACAATGATGTTCAAACTGCAAGCGTCACGCATGAATTGGAACGAATCATCAATATCGACAGATCGTCAGAAGCACGACTTCACCATACTATGCACTACTTAACCGAAATTCCTGCATCACCAGCCACAATGATGCTAGCGAGAGAGATAACTTCCCCGAGTTTTGATTATTCGAAGTCTCCGGGCGCCTGCAAGCGAGCAACCCGCTCTACATCTCCCTTCCAAGTGCACCACGGTGGTCCCTGGAGGGGAGCGATCTACCAACCAGTTGCGGAGTTGCGACTGGGAGGGGGTACTCCGCTGTCATGGTTGGACGGTTGCGCCTTAGAGGGGACGATTTCCCCCAGACAGTCGACTGAGCGGAGGAGTGGGAGGAAGATAAAAACTAAAAAATAAACAAACCAGTATTCTGAAAAATGCATGACACATCCGCACTACGCCGAACATATTTCATGGTGCCTTCTCATCTTCCAATGGTCATTAAATGACGGAGAAGGGTACGTTGAAATACTTGGAGCTGTTAATTTTTTAATGAGACAACGACATCGCATGCTACTGTAAAACGTCTTTTGATTGATTCGAAGAAAAAAAGAAGAAATGAAAACGGAATTTTATTTGATTATCAAAAGAATTCTGGAAATAATTGGCGCATTTCGCAGGGCTCAAATGAAAAATCACTGTGTTGAAGAAATAATCCTGATCACGCTGGAAGTGAGAAGTTCGAAACTTCATTGCGTTGCAACTCTTACAATCATACGATAACTCAACTCATTTTCGAAAGTAACAATAACGTACAGTTGTAACATTATTGACGGAACGAATGGGATATCAGCTCGCTTGTTATTCCCACACTGCGCACTACTCACCTGGAAAGAAACAACTCCTATGGTGGTTCGCTATTGATTTCGATTTTCCGTAACTGCAGTGAGTTTGCGCCACTTACAGCATTGAAATATTTTACATCCGTGTCAAGCACTGTTTCACTTTATGCCCAGGATGAAACAATTTTTATTTAGTGCAGTCGACATGAAAGAACGTTTGTTCCAGCCGCTTTGCAGCAATGTGTAAGTCTCCCAAGGGAAGGCGAGTCTGAGACCGCGACGAGTACGAAAGCTAGAGGTTGTACAACTCCCGTCACTGTCACTCAACTTGGACGGGATGAAGGGTAATTTGTACGTCAGTCAAGGTGGAATACTTTGATATAATTTCATGAAAATTTGATGCTCAGAAAAGAACAATGAATTGGGAGGAAAAATGAACGCGATGCACCTTAGGTCACGAAGGCGGTGCAGTATTAATTCTAATCTGACAGCATCGTCAATTGGAGTTGGACTCAGGATGGACTTGTTTCAACATCGTTACTATAGGTTGAGTCAAATCCTGATGTTGTTGATCGGGCAATGGCCTTACCAGGGCACCCGTATCAAGTACGGTATCCTTGCCGTTATAATTATTCTTGGAACTAGTCAATTTATACCGCAGTCGCTTGCTGTTTTTGAATATCGTAATGATTGGAACATGCTCCAGGATTGCCTGCCACTACACTTCTTTGACGCAATTTGCTTCACGAAGTTTGTTTTTCTTATGTGGAACTCGCAGAACGTTAGTTTCAAACAAATAAAAAACACTATCTCAATTGATACCGAAGTTAATTGATAGATACGTATAAATGATGAAGAGGTGTTTCACGTACAGACGTTGAAGTTGCTAAGTCGTATCCGCACAAATTGGCAAGTGTGGGCTCAGGATCGAGAAGTCAACATTCTTCACGCATACGCTCAACAAGGAGAAAAGATCGTTGTTGCGTACACAGGTAAATTAGATACAGTTGAGAGTAATTGAAGAATTACTAATGATTTATGGAATTATCGATATTGCGTGAAGCCATGACGTACTTCACCGGATACGTCTATCTAACCCAACCGGTTGTACCAAAGATCGTCGATGTTTTGTTGAAGAATGGTACCGAGCCCGGAAAGTTTCCCTACCCTGTCATCTACTATTATATCGACGAGCAGAAATATTATTTTTACATTATTCTCCTCACTTTCGTAAGCGCATCTGCGGGATTGACGGTCTTGATAGCCAGCGACATTATGTTGATCATTTTCGTGCAACACGTCTGTGGCATTTTTGCCGCTGTGGGGTGAGACAACGATCGACTCTTCGTAATAATAACCATAGTAAAGATTCAACGGAAACCCTTAGCCAGAAATTGGAACGAATCAAAGATGACGACACATCGACCGAAGCAAATGAAAGTCCACATGTGGTGGACAAGAGAGACATTGTTCACTTAACTTCGTGCATTAGCAGACACAACGATGCCCTCGAGTAAGATATTCGTGAATTCGCCTGGTGAAATGTAAACAATGCTCTTGAATCCACCTTCGACAGATACGCTAATCTCCTCGAAGCGACTTACACGTGGACTCTGCTTATTGTCGTCGGGCTTGGCATGATTCTCATTAACGCAACAGGACTTCAGGTAGAAAATGCCTAATCCACTGTTGGAGGATTCAACGAATTTGCTAATGAACTTCGTTTTTTTTTTTTAATCTTAAAAATTTAGATTCTTATAAGAACAAACGATCCTGGAGCAACCGCAAGATTCGTACTTGTTGCATTATCTATCACATTTTATTTCTACATACAATGTTATGTTTCTCAGATTCTAATGGATCACAGTGTCAGCATTCGTTTTCATATGTAAGTAAAGTATTATGGACCGAGAGTGTGATCTCATAAAATAAAGTGTTCCTCCGCGTAGACACAACAGCGAATGGTACAAACTATCGCCCAAGGCTCAGAAACTCCTGCAATTTGTGACGATGCGTTGTACCGCACCTTGCCAACTTACAGTCGGAAAAATGTTGATCATGTCTGTTAGAACATTCTGGCTGGTACACACGATCACTTTTTTATTTGTCTGGTATGAACATTCTGACGAGATTGAAAACTTAAAAACGTCATTTTTGTATTCCAGACAGTGAAGACAACCATCTCATTTTTTACGTTTGTGCGCTCGACACAGGCATTATGAACATCCTCCTCGGTACTACGTAATATCGATGAAACTTTATAAACACGAAAGTTGGTAGCCCTGAAAAATTACGAACAATCGTTGATTCGTTGGCTTACGCCAGTACTAAATTGGTGTTCAACGCATTTTTTTGGTCGCTTGTATGATGGTCTACCTTTTACTTGACCGCTTAGTATACTCGGTATGATTGGTGTAATTGGTGTGCTAGCTGTGCTTTGTGTGCTTCGTGAGCTTGGTGAGGTTGGTGTGCCAAAGAGACCAGTAATGTATGTGCTATCTGTTGTTTCGCCATTTTTCGAGTGATCGACTTTCGTGGATTTCCAGTTTCATCAATGTAATTCCCTATGTTCTTCCCATAAAAAGTTGCTGTATCGATGTATTAATATGGTATATTTTGTCAAGGAGCTATCACAATGCAAGGTATTGATATCGAGTTCGTTATTGGCGGCGTTTAATTTATGCTGTTATAAGTCGATGGTGAATGTAACGGAAGGCAATTAACAGGCGTAAAAAAATTGTTATTAAAATGTGTTTAAGTCAATAGCGAGTACAGGAAATGTGTTCAACCTAAATTTTGGACAAAAAGGAATGTGCTGGCCGTGTAGATAATCACAGGTGGACAAACGACTTTTAGGGCATCGGATACTATGGTAAAGGGAGTGTGGAGAATCACTGGACATAGAGTAAATGAGAATTAAGTGTAGAGAATTGAAAGTGTGAGAACAAATTTGAAGAACAAAGAGGGGCGAGCATTCGTTTGTCTAGTTCTTAATTGACCGGTAATCTGACCGTTGAGATTTCCGACACTGAAGAATATATATACAAAGGCAGTGCCGAGGACGTATCAGCTGTTAAGAGTGATCAGCTGTTGTCGTTCTTCGAGGGATTCGTGAAAATCTCACGTACATCTCGTCCGCGTTTCGTCCTGAAGAAACCATTTGCATACATTTATTATCAAACAATTCACATCGATTAACGCGTAAAATTGTCGGGACGAAAGAAAAATGACTGTTACCAAAGATTTGGAGCTTCCGACAGACGAAGAGTTGACCGTGCAGGAGGTCAAAGTCGGTTTTCCCGTTCTCCAAGCGGCAGCTTTTCACATCGGCAAATATTGCGAACATGACAATAACGTAAGTCCATTGTAATTAGTTAACGAAAAAAATCAACTGCAAAGAAAATGGTACTCATCACCCTTTCGTTCTTCGCGGTCACACGACAATTACGTAATTCTGTACCCATTGTCAGAACATAACCTCAACATTTTTTCATATAGCAAAAAAGGATATCCTGATTTTTTTTTATTTTCAATTTTCTACATTGTTATTTCATTGAGGAATCATATTTGTCTTTTGCAGGAGTTTATGATGTGCCGCGACGAGACTGGCGACATTCGCAAGTGCGTCAACGAAGGGAAAGCTGTAACCGCTTGCGCTTTGAATTTCTTTCGGAAGATCAAGAAATCTTGTTACAATGAATTTACTCAATACTACAACTGCATTGACAAGTCTAGTGGAAATGGATCTTTCGAACCGTAAGTATTGTTAAATGTATCTATTATTATTTTGCAACAGGTAAACTAATCAAGCCTATTGTGAATTCGTAAAAATTTTGATTATGCAGGTTCCAATTATATGACCATAGAATTATTATTCATACATCGAATCTTTGCAGAACACAAATGCCTGAGCATGTTAATGACTAAACTTGTGACACAAGCTTGCACACATCACCAAGTTTCAAAATCGATTTTAATCCTTAATCCAAGAGCGAGTTCCCTTTCATATTGTAATTCTTTATTAACTTAATTTTTTCCACAATTTTGAGACCAGCAACACTTATACCATTACCTTTTTCTATTGCTATTTCTCTTCTGCCATTCCCTATTGCCATTTTCCACTGTAATTTCTATCACTATTACCTATTAAAGCTTCCTACTGCCTCTCTCCCCACTTCCCATGGTCATTGGCCATTGCTCTTGCCCGTCTGAGATATACATCTTACCTATGTTATTTGCCTAAATGAATTCATTTTCAGGAACATCTTCGACGGAGGTCACGCATTAGTAATTCGTATCATTTTTCTAATATAAATTTTTCTTGAAATGTTCTCAGTTGTCGTCAGACTCAGGCTGTGTACGACAAGTGCGTTCTCGACAATCTGAACGTAGAGAGACCGGCGTTCGGCTACTTCTGCGAGGTCAAGATACACGACAGCAAAAGACCAAAGCCCGAAACCCCGACACGCATCGAGTATCCGGATGCGACGAAACGTCTGCAGCCTGACGGACCGTTTCCCGAGGCGCCATACGGCTACCATTCCCAGTGGCAGAGCTAGATACCTCGCACCGATCGCAAAAATAAAAAAATCAACTGTCCGACGGTTCGCTCGGTTGTTTAGTCACACTTTCGTTGCCCGAGGACGCTCGCTATGTAAACGCGAACGCGTTTTGTTAGGCCGATTAAAAAGGCCGCAAATAAAAAATCGTACGGAGAACGCTTTCGACAAAAAAAAAGAAACACGAACGAGAAATCTTTATCGAGTTGCAAACTTGCTTTGTGTAGGAGATAAATGTACGTTCAAAAGGAAGGATTGGATAGCATCACGCGCGAGATGTAGAAAATAAAGTCGTTGTAAAAATAATAATAATAATCGTAATTGTACACAGACACCACATACCTTTCAATAATTTATTAACTCATTTACAATTTCACATCGGTAACGTTAATAAGGTGATTTTTCTCCCATATTTTAATTTTCGATAGACATCCTCGTTAATTTTTTTACCTGGTCGATGCTAAATTGTCCAGTCTTTCGCGAACGGCCAGTCGGTGTCCAGTGCTAACAACGCTATCGATTGATTTATGATCATGATACAAAATATCAGGCAACGAACAGTCTATTGCGGAACGCAACTGCTTTTTTAGAAACTTTTTTCTATACTTTTGATTCGTAGCAAGCTACGGAAGTTATTTACTATATATAGTACTATTTAATGTACATTTACACAGGTATTGGAAAGCGAAGCATTTCCGTATAGTCTAATTAGTCAATTCAATTCTTCCGGTTTTGTTTTATTTAACATTTTTTTTCTCGCAGCCAATCCTTTCGAGCACGAATTATGAAAATCTTGATCCGTGTAATGAATTACGTGTCTTAACGCCATGTGAAACACCTTCCAGGGTTTTCCTTTAGAACACTAAGAAACGATAATAACGATATAATTCTTGTCCTGTAAACACGGAACTTTCACATGGCGTTGAGGATATTTGGGCAAAAACACGTTTCTCTCTGACCGCTATAAAACTTTGCTGCTTTGCAAACAAAGACGATCTTTTTTTATTCTCTGACCCATGCAGTATTTTTAGTGGAAATCGGTCATTAACGACAGAACACGGTAGTTTTCGTCGCTGATTTCCTTTAAATTCAAATAAAAAAAATCTACCACGGATAAGAACATATGATCAGAAAGAAAGATGAACACTATCCTCGCGTAGTCGTTCAATTAGCCATCGTGTCTCACACGCACTTTGACTAACGCGTTCCGCCGACCGCCGCCTCCGTTTCTCTCCCGCGATTCTCGCCCAAATATCCTGAAAGGTATCAGACAAAAAACTGTTTCTTTTTTTCCCGGTAATTAAAAATTCTGTCGAAAACTTCCTGTGGTCGATATTTTTAACGGTGTTCCGATCGTGGAAAAAACTTCGAAACTTACTATAAAAAATTGTAGGAGTTCGTTATGTGTTGATATTAATAATTTAAAAAAATATTTTCTACTTGAAAAATGGAACTTTACTTACAATTTATTGTATATTTTCTCGATTGTTCCTTATCGAGAGAAAATGTGGACTTGTTTTTTTGTTTCAAGCATCGAATTTTAACGATCGAAATCGAGGACATGCGTTATCAATCGGGAAGACAATCTATTCTTTCGCTAAATCTTTGCATAAATTCTGCCTAAAATTATGGCTGACTCTCAACGTCGTGAACCTTCGTAATATGTTCTAATGAATTCCCGAGATTAACGACCTTCAGGAAACGTTAGAAAAAAATTTCCTTTTTTGCACTGAGGTATTATTTGCACAGACACACACTCACACACCCTCATTACCAAATTATCCCACTTTTAATGATACAAGGCGTGCAAACGTTAGAATCGCCCAAATATCGTGCTGTTTTGTGAAAAAATACTTGTAACGCGCAAATGATTTGCATCAGCTGATACGAAGCACCGGGTTCGGTAACAAAAACTGTAATTAATTTTTTTCCGGTGGCGCCGATAAGTTTGTGGTACGTAGATCTTGTCAGTCGACGGCTGTCAGACGAGCAGACGCTGAGAATTAGTCTCTTCTCCACGAAAAACTTTCCACCCTACTGATAAAAGGATTACAGTTGTTTATTACCAACCGATCTCGGAAAAGCATGCAAAGTGAAGTTGGTTTTGCATCGTTTTAAGGGTGAGTGAAACAGTTGAAGGTGCAAGACGGTATGTTGCAATTTATTATATATCGCGGATTATCTACCATCTCCGAAAGCCATTCACTACAGTTTTTGGTACCAACGGAGTCTATTTAACCCCGCCTTGCGATCAGAAATTAGAGTCGGTATCGCATCGCCGTAATCTTATGTCGTGAGACCCTCCGATCATCCTTTCTGGATTCGGTCGGTAACAAAATACGAATCCATTTTTCGATAGGGTTAAAAAGTTTGATCCTCAAAGCCTAATACTTAGCGTCTGTCAAGCTCTGGATGAATACTACCAATTTATATTTGGCACAAAAATTATTGTAAACGTAATTTAAAAAAATTAAATAATCAGTTCTTATCAACGAGCGTTGATATTTCAAGTTGCTCCGATCGGAATGTTCTCATGACGAGTCGACTTTGAAGCTCGATTATTAGTGTTACGTTCTCAAATTCTTATTTTTTTTATTTTTTCAATATGAAAAATAAAAGTGCCTTATTATAATTTAGAGCGGTGCGTCGCGTCGGTAAAATAGCGCGTTTTCGTGAAAATAAAAAAACTCTCACGTTCTGTACAATGTTTTAACTAGGATATTTACAACGCGGTGGAAAGACGCACGGTCATTTGTTTTAAATTTAAAAAAGGAACATATATGGGCGGGCATTTGTCGAGGACCGAGCGTAAATTTCTTCTTTCCACGTATTTGCGACCGATTTTTTTTGTTTTTAACCCGGTCATATTTGCTATTCACTTCCAACGCGATAAAGACGAAGATTTCTTTTTTTAAGTTAAAAAAAAAATGAAAAAAAAAAAAAAAAAAATCATCGACGATTCTCTCAGAGATCTCTGTTGTAGTGGCGAATTATGTGTTAGCTCCACGTTATATCATAACCATTCCAATTCGCATTCGGCGCTAGATGAACCCTTCGGCCGTTGTAGAAAAATGTAACGACGCCCCGGTAGCCCGTTCTCGGCACACCGCTCTAAAAGAACGAAAACAAAAAATGTATTACAACGGACATTTAGCTGACTATTCGTTAAGATATACAATATTAATTAGGTTTGATGATAGACGCACGAATCGTATCAGATCGATCGTCACATAGAAAAGTCTGGACTGAGACGACTGAACGAAATAACATGACAGTTCATTCCCGACATACTTAGCAGCGATTGTACTAATAATAACCATCCCGACCAAATACGCACGTTATTCATTAGCTTGGTCGTTACAGGATTTATTCTGGCTAATGATTGTTAAATAACAAAGATACTTACTCTGAAATCGTCCATGAGACCCAGCATCTTCGCGGTGTTTTTATACGACTGACGCGTGTAGTACGGTATTCTGACGGGTCCCGACGATTTAATATTACCGCTCTTCAATTCCGAGTAACTTATAACCGTCGATTGATAAACCTCATTCACAAACGCTATGTCATAATTATCCTGCAATAAAGAAAAAATATAAGACTAAACTATTGGCGAGTTTTAGCTGAGATCCGAGCCAAGACGATATTTCCTTTAGTGGAAGTAAATCGTTTTGGTTATTGACTTTTTAAAAAATAGGAACATATTCATTTTTTTTGGAATCAAATCTTTTACAGACTTTTCCAAAACCATATTTTCGATTAAAAAGAGTAGATAACAATTACAAAATATTTGACTTACTTTTAACAAGTAAGTTAGATTCATCGTAGTGAAAGGCACAAATTGCTCGTTGAGTTTGATAAACTTAAGGTGTTTTTCGTAGAAGAGTCCACTGTAAAAAAAAAAGGAAACAAACATCGAATAGGTTTCATCATCACACAAATAGTGGACCATCTTTGATCATTTTTTCAATCATGTAAATTTAAACCCACTTGCTGACTCCTATCTTGCCGAAAGTTCGAGTTCTCGATAATTCGGGCCTGATACAGGCACGATTTTTCCTTTGCTCGGGCTGTCGAATCCAATCATCCCAATATCTGTGAGATTTACAAGAAAAAAAACACGCAAATATATAAATATGTATTTTTATTATCATTAACCTACGATCTTCGAAATGCATTCACAATTCGCTAATTAAAATTTGTTTAAATGCTGGAAAAATTTCATTTACAAGAATGCATCCGTAAGAATACTTTTGCACGATAATTTAATTTCGTCGAATATTTTATTTCGGTGTAAAAAAAGATGCATAATTTCACTCACGATTTCGGCCATTTCGGCGACAATTCTGTCCAGAGCTTGCGAGTCAGCATCCAACCGAGTCCAGGGAAGAAATCGGTCCGATAGAGATTACTCGAAGCTTTTTCGTCAACGAGACCAGATTTTCCATTGTCGTTCCAGGCGGAAACGCACCAAAGCGATTTGTCGGCAACGAGAATTGGATACGTTCCCAAGAAGTATTCGTAAAAGTCCGGTGCTACATCGAGATCGTCTGCAATCGAAAATATCATCTCCAATCTCTTCTGTTTAATCTTCAAAAGTATTCCACGACAGTTTGTATTGCACTAATTATCAAATAAATATAGATAAAAATAATGTTACCCTCAACGACGATCGCCGTCTCGAAACCGAACTCCAAAAACACATGATTCAAGGCCCACCCGTAGTGACGAGCAATTTTGAAGTAGCCCTTGAATTTTTTCTCCCTCAAGGGAATGTCTATGTCGGATTGGTCGGGTTGCTTGAAAAAAAAAAAACCAAAAAATTATGTATTTTTAGGGAATGATTTTCGTTACCTAACAAATTTAAAAATTTTGTTTGTTCAATCACATTATAATTATATAATCACATCAAATATGAATTTAATATTTATTAAACGAATTTTATTTTTAAAAATTGTACCTGTATATGAACTACTTGATCGCCATACGATCGAATTATGTCAGCAGTCTGTTGATGCTCACAGTCTTGCGACACTATTATCGGAAACTGTTCGACGCTCGGTCGAAATTTTATCAGTTGATCGAGGCATCTTTGGACCGTTAGTCTGTTACACGAAAAAACTAGAACCGCTATTATCGGCGAGCCGTCGGCCAGTGTCTTCTTCGTCGCTATACCACGCAATTTCTCCTCTTGATCTTTGGCCTGCCATTCGGTTAAAAAAAAGGATATAAATATCATTGATAAAAATTTTCAATTATTAAATTCATAAATTAGTCTCTAATCAAACCAACTAATCTTTTATTCATGAATTAATCAATTAAAAATAAGTTTCTCATTATGATTGCAGCACAATCTATAAATATTTAAAAGTGCCGCGAAAGAAATAAAATAAATAAATACATCCATTTTTCTACTCAATAATATATTGATTTATTAACTCATTGCTTCTTTTTCGTTTACCTCTTGTTTTAGAATTCCTTCTGGATCGACTAAATCGACTTTCAATTCCTCGTTCGGTCTCGTAGAGGTGCGCGAAAATACATTTTTCTCGCGAGCTTCTTCGACATCGTGTCTCACCGACTCTAACTTCTTCTCATTTTTCACAAGATCCCTTGCTGCCGCAGCTTCTTCTTCTTTTTCTTAATTAAAAAAATCCAATTTTCCCGTCATTTTTTTCGGGCATTGAGCGATCGAGACGACTGTAACTTACTTTTGCTCAATTCTCTCTCTAGGAGGCGCTGAAACAACTGCTGATTCGCGCTAATCTGTTGTCGTACTTCGTTGCCAAGCTTATTTATCTGATTCGACAGCGCGTGCTGAAATAACAATGAATTTAAACAATATATATTTTTTTCAAACTTATCGATGTTACATAAAAAAAAATGATTACTCCCAACCTCTTCATCGTGCTGTCTGCCGCCCGGGCGATCGAGGAACAGAAAATAAGTTATGACGCCCCATATGAATACTGATATAAAAACGAATCCAATCGACCTGTTCCGCATTGCAGAACTCCTGCGTCACGTCTTCTGAAAAAACATTTTTTTTTTTTCTTTAAATATTCGATTAAACAGCGGCGAAGAGTTATAAGCGTGATTCCCTGCAAGGATGCACAAAAAAAAATAGTAAGCATGTCCGTCTGGACGGTATTTGGAAGTTACCCGGTATACAAACGATTATTGGTACATGTAAGCTAGCTGATAATAACCAGCCAAGCGTAAATATGCATCTCATTTAGATAACATTCCAAAAACCAATTTTTTCGAGCCAGCTGGGATAACGGGTGGAGGCCATTGGGCCAATCAATTCCCATCCGCTACGCAACTGAAACCGTTTTACGGAAATTCACACTTTCCATCCGGCTGTGAAAATAATTGCTTTAAGATGACGGATAAATCCGACTGTCCCCTTCTGTATTACACTATCATCCTCTGAAAGAATGAACCAATAAAATCAATTCGTCCTTATAACGTAATCATTTCCGCTGCTGGATGGAAATACCTCAATATCAGAGGAACACCCCACATAGCACGGACATATTTTTTTACTTTTACGAAAAGCTTTTTTTTACCAATATCGAATATATTTCACCAACATTACAATACATTTCTGTAATATTATGGAGACATTTTTGAAATATTTTCTGCTATATGGGATGGGAGTTCCTTTTATGTTCATAATTCACAATATTCAAAGTTCTATGAGGAACGGAAAAAAAATTGGCAATTGGTTTAAATTCTCAGACAGTGATTTATGAAAAAAAACTTATTTATGGAAAATCCTTATTGTAAAAGTCCATAAAGCACGTTTAAAAAAAGACAACTAGATTAGATCTTACTCTCTGATAAAAGACAATGATACCATGACTAAAATGAACAATATATACACGAAAAAAAAATGTTATTGTTCCTTTATCCTAAGAAGATAAGATAGATTGGCTTAGAGATTATGTGTTTATTGATATGATAGACCGTTGACTAACATTACAATCATGCCCTGAAGAAAAGAGTGATGTAACGACTAACATGGCGTTCTGGCATATCGCAGATATGTGTCACTAAAGATGACAATATTGTCAAGGCAGGGTATCTTTATACCAGATACTACAGACTATAAGTTGTCAACTTTCTTCCTGGATAAAAAACATAATCATAATATAACACTGCATGTATATTCGCAATAACATTCCAATCTTATAATCAGTAGAGCTGGAATAGTACAGGCAGTTTTTGGATTTACCACGCTATGGTGTCACAATATCGTCACCTGTGAACGCAAAGATCTGCATTATGCCAGTGCAGTAAATGATCCTGTACAAAGTAAATCCCAGGCCGTCGAGTTTCTATCTGAATGGTAAAGAAAACTTAACAGTAGCGAAACAATGAAAAATTATTAAACACAAAGAATTCGACTTGGCCAATAAAATAATAACAATAATAATAACCACAAGACTGTCATGCAATTTCACACGAGTCACAAGCACTGGTAGATATAAAAGAAAATTGTTAACACACCCTCAACAATAATTACAAAACAGATGCCGAAATTATGGTAACACACTTGAAGACAAAAACCACATGTCCTGCCTGAAGCCAAAAGAAGACAGTGACACAAAAAAAAATGATTCGGAATATCTGAATTGGGAACCTGAGCATGATATATTAACGCCGTTGAATGGGTAAAAAAAATGTAATAAATAATACAGCATCGCTACGGAGAACGTAGACTTGCCATTCTGTCATCGGCGAAGGCATCCGAAAGAATCCCTCGCTTCCGGCCAGTTTGAGTGTCTTCCCTTCGTGTTAGGCGACGACGTCGACGCTCCCGTGAAGTTCGTCGGTTCGTTAATTACCACTGCGCTGGATTGAAAATTCACGAAAGCCCAAAAATACGCAATAAGGCAGGATAAAAGAAATGCATATTTTGACAAACCAGAAAAAAAGAAAGAAAAATAATCGCGGTGATGTTACTTCTCGAAGTCAGTGAAGAGTGATCGGAAGAAAGATTAGTGGACCAAAATAATTCCGAGGAAAAAACTTGGTTTCTTCTTTTTTACACCAGATGGGTTAAAACGGACAACGTTCTCCAGCGGAGATGTCAGAATCGAAACAACCAGGGAGTCAGCTGTCAGCTTCGTAGTAAATGGTCGTCGATCCGACACGCGACCACTCGAAGTGGGCTCAAGCGAATTACCAGGGGACACATGGCGAGTGGTGTTAAAAATGTTGCGGAAGAGTCAAATATCCCTATGGATAGTTTTGCCTCGAAATTCATATATTTCGGTATGAAAAAAATTTACATATATATTTCGGAAAATAACCATTATAGTTGCAAGATAAGAATTACATTGAGAATTGCTGGGTTTGACGCAGTAGATTATTTAATTGTCTCGATTATTCAATCTATTCTGTCATGTATTTTTGATCGCGTAGTATTGTGTATGACAGCCATTGCGCGGTGGCTGAGTATAAGGGAAGTTACGCGCATACAGATTCACGTAAGTTTACCGGAAATTTGTATAGTCAGTATGTATACCGATTATTTTTTTTCATTTTGCGTGTCACTAACCGTTGAATTTTTCAATTTTCTAACAGTATTTGCTTGTACTTTACAGGAATACTACACATTCACGAATACGTCAATTGCAAAATGCAATAGAGAGTATTATCGCCGAATGAAAGATTCGGAAAAGAAAATCTTGGGCTACCACCAGAAGATAATGGTAAATGGAGTTGAAAATTGCGGGATGACTTGAGCTGCGACTAACGCATTTCTTGAGTGATGAATTATGGATTTTATTATCCGTTCGTATGAAAATGGGTAGTGGAACGCATCGCCATTATTCATTTTTAAATGGATAATATGATCCTGTCCTATTATAGATTTTGCAAAAAATAGCGCCGAGGTTTGCTGGACACAAAGAAATCAAACATTTATTTTACCCAATTTTTTATTCATATGCATTAAAATTTTTGAAAGTTTTTGATTCTTAGTGCAATAATATACCACTTCATACCAAACATCGACATGAATTCTGTTATGTATAATATTTCACAACGTTACGCAGATCCGAGCTCGTTCCATGAGGAGCGTTTTACATTGCACACACACTATTCCACGTACATGTCAATACCTACGTGCGTAACGCAAATCAAATTCTCACGAAATATTCAAGTTAGCGCATTGACAAATATTTACAATAGAAATATTACATTGTCTAAAAAAAACGATAATTTTTTTTATGGCCAGAGATTCCGCTCGCTTTTCGATAAAGAGCGGAGGCAAGCATTGTTCTTTTGCCATTATCGTTTTTGTACATTAACTTTCTTCGGCGTTAGCTATCTCATCCCTCGTACTCGTAACCGTTGATTCTCGTCTCGAGCTCCGAAGACGCTGTCAACGACCCCTAGGTCTTCTTCCACGAATAGAATATCTCCAGAGGACGATTGACTCGCCAATATTTGTCGTTGACCTGGCGAAGCGTTTGTGAGCCGCTTAGAACCACCAGTTGACTTGGGCTAGGTGCTATGTAGATACAGAAATTCAGCAACCTGTCGGATTCGGATAATTCCGTGTCGAGATCCAGCGTCAGTCGCATCGCCAGATATTTACTTAGATGATCAACTGCAAATTATAAATAAATTTTTGCTCGATATGCCTTCACCAATTAATGTAAGTATTCATCATTTTTATAACTAATATAACCGGCGATTGAATACTGATGTATCCAAATATTCGATATGTCGAACAAGCCGACCCTCTTCGAAGAAGAATAATTCTATTTTAATGTACAATCAAATATTAGAAAAATGTATGTTTCTAATAATTCAATCTGCTTCGAATAATACGAATTGTCCGAATTGGATTACACTGTCTGGATAACAAAATAATTTTAAAATCTCACCGGTAGCATTTGCTGTTGTTTTTATATATCTAATGCTATTTTCTTTGAGCGCCTTTATCAAAGAATTGTCACCGGCCATTTCGGTTGGATGAGGTTTAAAAACGAGCTCAATTTCGTTAAGCATCAAGGGCTCGTTGGGACCTTCGCCCTCGGTATCGACCATAGATTCACCACCCGGTGTCTCCGCTTCAGCGCTCGACGAATCGTTTTCCGACGACTGCAGACTTTTTTGACGCTTCGGCGGCTTTGGTATTTGATTCGAGGGGCTCGGCGACGGTGTCGTCGAACTTTCGGCTGTCGAACCTACGATAAATAAATAAACCACGTAAAAATCAGTCGAAAAGTGTTCTACAATAACGCGAAAAATTGTTAAGCAGTCCCTATGTCGATTACCATGGCAAACATAATGTTCCGAAAATGTCTGAAATTGTCTGGTCAAAATTTTTCAGATACAGTCAGATCAATTCAAAGTTATATTTCCATTAGGTTAATGATAGAGATTGATGAATTACCATTGGAATTTTGAGAATTCAAGGTATTTGCCAAAATAGAGGCAGTCTCACTGGTTGTAACAGCAATCGAACCAGTATTCGAAAAATTATTCGAAATTCCTGTAATGGTTTCTGTATTTTCAGCTGGATTTGGTGCACTTGCGCCAGGTATGGGAGTCGATGGTGCACTAGGATTTGGCGTATTGTTATAAGAAGCAACACTGTTTGTTCCTTCGGTCTCGTTAGCAGCTTTTCTTGCTCGCTGAGGACGATTCTGACTCTGTAGCTTTATGCCCTCGGTTATCGAGTTCACGAGCGCCGCCTGAGAGTGAGATTTATTCAAATTTGCCATTACACGCTCCTGATGAGCCTCGTACTCGTCCCTCGACGGATATATCTTTGATATCAGAAGATCGAAGTTCGGATCTGGACGCAACGATCTCTTGGAAACCAATTTTTTTCGGCACGTCGGACATTCCTGGGAATATAAAAAAAATGAGTTTTTAAACATTCATCGCAAATCAGTACGAGTTCAAAAAAATGTTCGGGGTGTGTCGTCCAAGCCGTTCAACATGTAGGCAAATGGATTAATCTTGAGATACTAATAGATATAAGAAAGTGGAGCCTTGGCAACAGCTTTGAGTTATTGTTGAGTTTTTGTTAGACTCTGATATAATATTTCTTCTATGATTAAGTCCATACATTTATGTGTACCTGATATTTTTATAATGAAACAAAAATGTTGTCAGGATTATGAATTATGGAGTGTTGCACATTCACATGTGGTGAGTTTCTTATTGTTCATTGATAAATTCTACTTTGTGGAAAAGAGATACTAAATAAAAATAAATATACATTTTTGATTGACGATTATTTTCAAACCCACTCATTTTTATGACATTTTAGTCGACTTTGGGGAAGTCTTTCAAAAACTTCTTGATGGTGTAAATTTGTGAAAAAATGTAAACGTGTTAAAAATGCTGAAAAGATTAATTTTGTATAATGATCGCCACCCGACGATGGATTATGAACATGTTCTTTCCGAACATATCTCAGTCAAATTTGTACAATAAAAATATACACAAAGTGCACTCTCCGACCATAGAGGAAAAAATCGTAGTTCAAAGAGACCCTTGAATAGGAGACATCTGTTTTACCATTGTGAGATAAAAAAAAACAGCAATATTTTCGTATTTGCTAGCAAGACGAATTAACAACCTTGTTACCACTCCTCAGTGCAGTAATAATACAATCTGAGCAAAACCGATGGAGACACTCTTTGGTAGTCATTGTTTTCTTGAGCATATCCAAGCATATCGGACACATTAGCTCGCTGTGCAAACTTCTCGGGCTAACCGCGATTTCGGTGCTATCAGTTATAGCGTCCTGCGGCACACGGTGAAGCTCGTAAAGCGACAATTCCCACGTTTTGTTTAAACCTATCTGCTCGGCGGATGCCATTTTTCACGAAGTTACGAAAATCAGAAAAAGAAAAGTATGTTTAAATATTCGAAAAATAAAAAAAAAACAAAAAATCCCGATAATACTGACTACGTGAACCTCTTGAGCCGACACTTTCAACGAACTGGCGTCATACTAGTTTCGAAGGTTGTTAGATCGCACAATCACCAGAACCAATCAATTTCAGTCAAATGTAAGGCTAAAGTTTTTTTTATCGCGATGAAGCAAAAGCTCGATTTTTCCCGACGGATAGGCAATAGAGTAGAAAAAAATTAAGTAAAAAAATAGAGGTCTCTGCGATGATCCGTCCTCAACAGCTGGTTTTTAAACGCTACCCCTGCGAAAGCTGGATGATTGGAAACTCCGTGGTTAAGAATGCCCAGACGACTTGGCTTACTGCTCATGCTCACAGATGACGTTGCAGCTGGACCAAGAATTTGCAATTGACCGATAGCAACGAAGATAGACTCCTATAGAAGCGTACGGCCCATAGGAGAGTTGAAGCGAAAAAGTTGGGCGATCTGGCCGTAGTTATCACCCCAACGGATTGGTGGCGCTGTTGCTCCTTTTCGTTGTGTGCACTCACCGACAGGCAGGGTCGCACGCGACTGCATTTGCATATACCTGTACATAGATAATTTTTGCAGATTTTCATTTGGTGGCGCCTCATCCATAAACGTTTTGCGACATATTTAATTAATTGTATTAGAGTTGAAAAAGAAACGCGTACAGTTACATCCCCAGTTTGCGATTGGACCACATACACATGCTTGATGTGCGATCGGTGAGCAAGCCTTCGGAGCGAGTATGCGGCGATAGGGGAAGCAACGAAATAGGGGAGGAAACGCAACAGTTGCGTTCCCCACCGTGAACGCCTTGTCGACAGCAGTCGAGAGCACGCCAAGGGCAGGAGGCTAGTAGGCGGAGCTAATCGATCGGTCGACAGTGCCGCCGTCACGCGGCTATCTACATCGCTGAAAGCTTTGCCTCAAAGCCCCCTATATCCGTATGCTTCTATAGGAGTCCATCTTCGTTGTCAGTGTGGTCAAGTCCGCGGCGTGAAGCGGGGAGTCCGCTTGGTAAATCCTTATATCGCGTTTGTATTAATTCTCATCGTAGTGCTATTCGTTTCTATACTTTTACGAAAAATCCACATAAAGAAAAGGCTTCGAAAGATCTTCGAGGCCAACAGTGTTAACGGGACTAAACGTTTTTGCTACCTGGGAGACCTTAGCGTAGGACTAAGGCCGTTTACAGCGGTAAGATGAACGGCACGCGAGGTTATGTGCATATTGAAAATAAACGATAAAGTTACGACAGGGCAAACAAAAATTTTGAGGCGTAGAGAAGTCTCAACAGTTTGACAGTTTTTTTTTCTCGTGATCTTTCGTTGATTCACATGCAATATATCTATATTTATCGGGAATACACTGGGTTTGGAAGACGCCAGGTGAAATCTTGCGCGCGTTGAAACGTCACAACTCTCACCGCCGGAGAGTTGACTTTTAGTGACGCCGTTTGTCAGAAGCTTTCTCACTGATTCGAGAGACGATGGATGAGGACCGATCCACGATTTTCGTTGTACATAGAACTGTATTATAACACACATATATATATATACATATATATATCTGTGGTCATGAATGAAAAATCGGTCGATACCCAAAGTAAAAAAATCCGATCACTCGACGTTAACGTCAAATTTAATGATTCATAAATGAGTTATGTAATTTTTTTCAACACGTTTTTCTCGAGTTTTCCCCACTACTTGCGCGAAGATTGAAAACTTGTACGTACAATACAAACAAAAAATCTGCACGATCATTGCACTGATCGCGATTTTGAAAAAAAAAAAGTTCAAGAGATCGTGGCGATTGAAGATAAAGAAAGCGATCCTCAAAATAAAACAGTTAAATTAAGACCAAATTATTCTGATAAATTCGGAGAGATGTTTGGATCTCGACGGCCCAGTTTTGATTAACAGATTGAGGTTACGTTCGACGGTCAGCTGGGCACTTTGCGTGTTTGGAATAAATTTCGACACATTCTTTCTTAATTTTTTCATTTTCTTTACTCGTGGAAATGGAATTTCACGAAAAATGAAGATAAAAATATTTAAACACCGAGCAATGAGTTTGAATTGATAAAAACTCGAGGTGCGATTGTAATTGGAAGATTGATGTATTTTTGCCGTTTTTTTTTACTCAGCTGACAGGAGTTTTCAGAGAAAGCCATTGATACTCTTCTTTTCTTGTAGTTCAAAAAGTTGAATCGAAGTCGAATACGTTTGTAACTGCTCTTCACTTAAAAATATATGAATCCTTTTAAAAAAATGTAATTGTGGAATCTGCTTACATTACATCTGCTCGTAATGTGTTCCGTGCGCTCACTACAGTATTGCATAGGGGATGCTTTCATCTGTTTTTCTTCATTACGCATGTTCCAACGACTGTTCTGAACTCGATGATAACAATAATTATCAATTTAATAATCTTAATATAATAATAAATTTTGATTTCCTGTATCAAACTATTACTTTTTACATGTGCAACCAATTGTTGAGTGTTTTACAGCTATGAATCTTGTGAAAAGACAAAAAAAAATTTTTCCAGATAAAAAGTTGGAGGCACCTCGCTGGAAATGTTAAGTCACAGGTTTTGTCAAACGACTTCCAATCAAATTGTTCGAGTTGAAGGAGGATCATCAATCGATCAGTAAGCTTCGTCACGTAATAACAGCGGGGCCGCAGTTTTCTTTTTCCTTCGTACCAAGAGACGTACGAGGGTGATCCAAAAATGTCACAAGCTGATGCGGGGGCTGCCCCAACGCGGCCAAACACTAATCAGAATGGAAGAGGCCGAACTGTGGCTGAAACCAATCCAGCCATAGCCAGAGCAATAGGACCAGTTCTCATAAACCGCACGCCAACCAACAACAATCAGAATCCTCTGTATATGATAAGAGACAGATTGTTTCACGCTCTGTTCATTAAGGCTGCTCTGGCATATGCCAGAACTTTTCCTAGGCCCATAAGAAGATTGATCGAGTTTGTAGTATTGTTGAAGGTAAGAGGCTACATCGCATTCAAAGAACCATGTATATTGGCTTTCGCCAACTGTGTTCGAGAGTCATTAGTACATTGCATATGTGTTTTACTTCTTTTGCTTTTCTTCAAGTAGTTCATATTAAATGTTGAAATCCACGCTAAATGGCAGTTGTACTTTTGCGCACAATTCTAAAGTGCCTCAGGTTCTTCCATGAACTGATATAAAAAAATAAGACGAATAATATTGCCAGGACTTTGATTAGAGCTTCTGTTTCGGATTTATGATGAAAATATCGAGGCATCATATAGATGAATTATTACGATGTTTTTCCTGTTGTCTCAGAAATTTTAAGATAATCATTTAAACAATCTATTCTCTGTTTCAGGCAATAATGGCATTTTTCGTAATGGCTTACATTCACATAATGTTCTCACGGGCGCCAACAAACTGTCTTGAGCACATACGAGACGAGTGGCCGCGCGACGGTATCCTGCGAGTCGAGATACTCCGAAACGGGGCTGAGGACTACAGTATAGAGAAAAGTTACGCCAAGGAGGCGAAACTCCGACAAGAAAAAGTCTACGACATCAGTAGCGGTCTTGGGATATTAGGCAGAGACGGGTAATTGCCATTCGATTCGATCGAACTGACGGGACGTGAAAACTCCTCGCTACCCCTTACTCAGGTTCTGTCGGTAACAAAATCTAATAATTGGAAGGAAGAATCCCACGGTTAGAAAACACCATAATTACAGTTGGAATTCTTACGTACAGAGCAATTGATATCTGTGCTATGTAAAAATTTCGCCTTTAACCAAAAATTATTGACTACTTAAAAAAAATAATTAAATGCATGTCAGTTTTTGTTACCGACCGAGGTATTCGCATTTTTCAAGGTCATGTGAAATACTGTCGTCATGAACAAACCTTGTATCGAATACCGCTTTGAGACTACAAGCAGTTGAGTAAAAGGGAGGTCGTCTTTTACTGAGGAATTGGAAAACTCCGGAATGACAATTCTCTTTGATCGCCTTAAAAATATATGCTATACTGGGGTCGGTAATGAAAACTGTAATCAACTTTTTTCGCGGATTGTGCGATGCACGGTCAGAAGAAAACCTTATGGAAATCTGAGGTGATACCCTCGTCTGATAAGATGGTTCTTCTGAACGTACGTGGCAAAACCAGTAAGAAAAATTTATTACAGTTTTCCATGCCGACTGAGTCCGGGGTGATCGAGGAGGGAGATGATTTATATGGGTCATGCATACACTCGGGCTTAAGGTTCATGCATATGTTCGGTGTCCAAAAAAACAGTTCAAATTCTAATTTTCCTTTCTTTACTGCCAAACTGAGGTACATCGCCAACGTAATCTATGTATATTTATGTTTTTGTACATCAGGTTTATAAATATAGAACCATCCGCGGTGGACGAGGAGCAGGCACCCGTGCCTCCGGACATCGTCGAAAGTTCTCAGCAAAATTCTACTCTAAGCGATAACGTTGTTCAGAGTTCGCCAGTAAATTCAGACGACACAAACGGTCCCGAAATCCATGTACCAAACTCGACGACTACCAGTCCACCGTTGTCGACCAATTTGTGGAACGGCGGGTTGAACACCGAGGCCAAAGAGGTAATTATTAATTCGTCTATATTTGTTAACGACCTTTATAAAATATAAATTATTTCAACTAAATTCAGAAGATACAAAATTTACGAGAAAATGCTCTGTGTTCAATAACAACGTTTATGTCAACAGCCACCGGACGACGAAATTTTCGTATCGCCGACGAATTCGCGGGCGAACGTCAGCGAAGAGAGTGAAAAAAAGGATAGCGCGGATGCAATTCAACCACTGAAGAATCAAGTTCCCGGAGTGGAAAAATTGGTCAGGGCAGGTTTGTACTTAATTTTTTTCTATTTGTTTGCATTACAAAATAATCCATAAAGAACGATGGTCATTTATTTTATATTTTTGCTCACCTTAGTGTTTCCGGAGGACGAGTACATAGTCGAGTATTCGTTGGAATACGGTTTTCTTCGCCTATCACCGGCTGTACGTCAAAGGCTAAATATCCCGGTCAAAATCGTCATTCTGGATCCACTTAACGATAAGTGTTTCGGCGACGCGTTCTCGCGTCTCATACTGGATGAGTTGCTTGGCTATGATGATCTACTCATGGCGAGCATAAAGACTCTCGTTGAACACGAGGACAACAAGGGTTTCCTTCGGTTAGTTGGCTCATTTAAATTAAGGAAGTAGAAGCGCAATAAAAGCAGGAATAGACATAGCGCCTCGTGTGCGCGCTGCGCGGCGTGTCAGGCAGGTACTGACCAGCCGAAGTGTGACTCAGATAAGGCTCAGATAATTGAGGATTTCTCTTCATAATGTTCATTGTTCCATATGTAACCATATTCCTTGCGTCGAAAAATCGTCATATTTGTTATTGACCGTTACTCTCCCGGGAGTAATGGTCAATAGCGTGTGCGATTTTCCACTTATATCGCACGCAAGGAATGTGGTTATTTTATTTTATTTATTAGCGTCTCGCAATCAATTGGCGAGAGCGTAACCTCTTGGAAACATGAAAGGGTGGCATAGCGTCCTCGAATACATCTTGCAGTGTAACTAATTTTACTTTTTATTTATTTCAGAAACGTCATAACGGGCGAGCACTATCGTTTCGTGAGCATGTGGATGGCAAAAACTTCGTATCTGGCAGCCTTCATTATCATGCTCGTTTTCGTAAGTACACAAAAAAATATTTTTCGAATTTATATCATTTTATACCTGAAACAGCGGCTAAACGTTTTCGATGCATATGTTGTTGAGCCCGCAAACAATAGAAAAAGTTTGTACTGTTGAAAAACAATAATAATACTGAAAAAGTGACTGCACGAACGTGGAATTTCGATTCTCTAAGCAAAATATTTTTTTCCCTTTCTTTTTCTTTTAATTATCAAGTTTATCTATGCTTCATTCACGGCGCGCATTTGTTCTTTCTAATTAACGCGAATAAACTCTGACGAGAGAACTGTAACAGTAATATCGTCGAAATACTTTTGCGGTGCCTGTACGAAATTGTCGGACATCCGAACAGTCGAATTATTCGCCCGTCCATCGGGAGCAGGTAACAATTGCTCGGGCATCATATCAGTTAGGAGGATTGATAGACATAGTCTTTAATCAGATCCGATTCTTTCTACGGGCTATCTATGGGTTAGCCAGTCGCGTTACCACTCGGGTAACTGGATACGGCAATCAATTCAAACTAACCACCGTTAGCCGCTGCTACTGGCATCATCCTACCCCTCCGCACCCCCTCCCAACTTCCCCTTTGGATTCCGGCGTAACCCACGGACGTGTTCGACCCCTGACGCTCTCGGACCTGCGACCCCCTTTTCCCCGGTTCAACCGGTTAGTATAAATCAACGTTATTAGGGGCATCATATTCACGTCGTCGCGTCGCTCACAGACCTCTCCCCTCCTCCCTTCCTACCCTCCTTCCTACCGCCAAGCCGGTCATTTTGTATCAAATTATCGTGATATATGCTCGACTCGGTTTGCCCCTGATCTCGTTCCTGAATCTCGTACTCCGTACCGTTCACATGGGATTTTCCTGCCCCCCTTTTTTCATAATCACGGACGATAACATATCGGTCTAACGTTGATTTACGATTAATTAAATTTTACCGGAAAAAAGACAGTTGAGAATTGACACTTTCATAACGCTTTCTCATAGAAGGTGAAGATGAAAATGATTCATATTTGTGTGAAAATATGCAAAATTATTCATATTTCAATTTGTACTGTAAAAATGGCAAATAATCTTTTTTTATTAATCGTCACTCTAGAACTATATTCTATGTACTTTTTCATGATGACCATGAATCAAAAAGTTATTCTATTCATAAATTAATATTTAATGGAGAATATCGCGTCTAGAGCAAATTACTAATTTTTCATGACATTCGACAAATTGAAAATTGAGGAAATAAAAAATGAAATGAAATAAAAAATGGCGTACAACAAAAAACAACTTAACATTTTTGGACGAAATTCTGACCTAACGTTGACTATTGATAACACATAATGTATGATGAATTTCAGCTTGATCAATGAAAGCTTTCTTGAATTATAGCAGCTTGAATTTTTCACTCACAAATCCAGACATTTTTTTTAAATATGATTTTCCCATGTTTTTAAATATTCCAAACACGTTTTAGTTGAAATCTCGAAAAAAAAAACATTTTTTGTGAACGCAAGACTTCCACTATAAGGAAGCAAAAAGAAAAGAATTCAAGGTTGAATTCTTTACGATTATTCGATATACGCAAGGGACAAACAACAAAACACTAACCAGGTATTCGTAACAGTCAGGGGAGGGCGAAGTCCTGTCAAGCCAGGGATATCATCCCGTGGCCGTACACGTGACTCAGCTGAACCATAGGCTAAGTTTATTATGCGTATATATATACATACACATGTATTTACAATATACAGCATATGTACTGTACAGATACTTGTCATAGGTATTGCAATCCGCAGTCACGTGCAATACCCAGTCGTTCGGTTCCGGCGTTGCCTCTGGCAGGAACATTTCGACGTCGCCTACCTGGGCTACCTCAGAAACTCAACCCGGCAGCAAACCTTGCTTTTTTTTTCGTTGCTTTTGTCTCTCTGTCATGTACACACGACACTCACGGTACTCCAAACGTAACAATGCGAACTTGTCACCCACCCGTATTTCTTCTCTATTCATCATCCTTGTGTATTGCTGTCGCTATTTTGTAACGTGACCGTCGATTTTGTTTCGGAAGAAAAATGAAATGAAAATGGTCAAACATTTCTCGGAAGGACGTAATACGAGTATCATTTTACGGATGACATTTCTTTTGACAGATGAAACTTACTTAAAATTTTCAGAAAAATTTTCAAAATAGTACATTTAAAAATGTATTATTACTTGTAATGATTTATCTAAGTCGATCTTGTGATGAAATTCATTGCACGGATTGAGATTTTATTGGTTTGTTGTAGACAACATTTCGTTTTAGGAATGCCCGATTGACTTTTTAGTATGTACAAGCCAGTGTCTAAATATAATTAGCCTGGAAAAAAATTAACTTGTGGTTTGGGTAAAAATTACTATGGGCATTATTGTCCCCAGAAAATAACACGTATCTCCAAAGGTGACGCAAGTGTGCCGTGTTGTCTGAAATTTACAACATGACTTGGTAATACTTTCAACATTTTTTTCTCAGTGCACATAAACTTATTATTTCTTACCACTGTACGTACTTTGCATGTGATAAGAATGTAAACAAAAAATGGAAATAACTATCCGCGAAGTAGTGTTGCAGCTCGGTTGACGGAAAAATCTTGGGAATCGATGAAAAGTAAAATTCCAAATACGCGTCGTTGGGGAACAAAGTGTTTAACACGTCGGAAATTCGAGAACGATGTGACGAGCTACGAAACGTAATAGACGAAATTTAATTTCGCCAACTTGCGAAGCCTTGGGTGCTTCTCGCTGGCACTGAAGTTTCCAACACCGAAGCGTTATCGGTATCACCGAGGCTGTTTCCCCCATGCGTGGATGAACGAATGGGATTCTACGCGTTCCACCGAATAATAGAATTGAATGGGTGAATAGTGATGCAGGTTGAGCGCAGGCACCTGATACCCCCGACGGCAGGACGAAAGAGAGGACTGGTTAGAGGGAGGTGGGCAACATCCGTCACCCATGGGATAATCCATTATTTCCCGACAAACAGGGAGAGAGGTCTTTATCGAAATACTACTCTTCAACGCGGAAACGAGGGGCAAAAAATGTATATGCACATAGACCGAAACAAAGAGCTCGCAATATTACCCGAGGGAACATTATAATCCTGTCGACGTCAATGTTTCTTTCTCTATTTCTCTTTGTGACGCTCTATCCGTGTTTTCGCAAAATATCCATTATCCTCATCTCCTCCCTCTCCCAACCAACCTTCCGCGATGTTTTGCTGGAATGCAACACATAGGGATTTGTGTAGCATTGTCATACTTTGAGACAAATTGAGTTAGCATTTTTTTTATATTATTGATTTGATATTGGATTCAAGCTGTTTTCACGCTAAATACTTGGAGTCTTTATCGTTTGTTTTCGGATCGAGTTGGAATTCGATAACGAAAATAAATATGCTAGCACAATTGCCGGGAGTGAAATTTAGAGTCGTGAAAGAGATGAACATTAAACATTTAAATCGTTGAATGTGATCGTCTTTCCACTCTTAAATCACGTTCCGATCATAACTATTCGGTTTTCTTCAACTACTTATAAGTCCTCCAGTTGTGGAAAAACAGAATTTTCCGTAATTTTCACATTTAAATTATTTTCACTATTTTTTCTGTACCATTGACGATATTTTGATGCTTTATGAAATTGAATACAGTAGTGACTCTAACGTTAAGGTACATTTGTTTTGATGATTCAAATAGTAACACTCGTTTCTCTCAGGAATGAGAAATGCAACACTTCGTTTGCGTGATAATGCGATTTGAACGCGCGCTACGAAAACGTTCGAAGTGTAAAAGTAGAAGTTTCATCTGATTCCGTAACTGTCTTAATTGGATAAAAACACTCTCGGATCTTTTCTTTTTTAGACGGTGTCGATATCAATGTTGCTGCGCTTCTCCCATCATCAGATCTTCGTCTTCATCGGTGAGTAAAAATTCAATAAAAAAAATTGACCCAAATATTTTACACTGAAATGGCGGGTTTGAAGCGACTTTAACAATTCCAATAATGAAAAAAAATTCAACAATTTGAATGATATATACATGCCTCGTTATATTAGCGATCGCATTACGATTTATATAATCTTGTAGTTCGATATTTTCAAAAAAAATTTCGCAAAGGAGCAAAATAGAGTTATCAGTGAGTATGACGGAGCATCGGAACTTAATCGCGGTTTCGATGTGTCCTTCGCAGAATCGCCATGAGTGTTAATTATCTACGTCGCTTCCACCGACAAGTATCATCGTCGTTAGTGACGTAAGCTCGTCGAATGGGAGTCCACTTTTAGATTGCTAAAACCCCACCATCTGATCCCCTCTCCACTCGTACCAACAAACTGCCACAGAGTTGAAGAAAACACAGTCGTCAGTGTTTCCACAACCCTGTCGAATACAGACGAATCGCATCGATCTCCAGACGAATTCTATATCGCTTCTAATCGAGACAAAAACAATACGATTACGCGAAAATTCAAAGGTTCACCTACCAAAAAAATTACCCAACAGTGTGTCAATTAAGATTGATCGTCGATCCAACGATTCATCGTTATGATTGATCATTGAATAATTGATCGAAAATTTAAGGCTCCAGGAATCCGAAGAAGCATCATGGATCTCCTTTATCTAACACTGTGGACGATGGTACTTGGTTTTCTCGGTGTTCTCGCGATAAGCTACCGTCAACTGACTTTCTGGCGTGGAACTGGAGTTCCCTACATTCCGACACTACCCATAGTAGGAATCTTCCTGCCGGTCTTTCTTCGTCGGAAGTCATTGACTCAAATGATGGACGATATCTACAACTCTTGTCCCGGTGCAAAATACTGCGGTGCACTGGATTTTGGTATACCAGTGTTGATAATCAAGGACCCAGAGTTAATAAAAGAAATCACTGTGAAGAGTTTCGACTACTTTCCGAATCATCGTGGCTTCATCGAGGAAGAATTCGATCCTCTTTTGTCGAGAAACATCTTCTCACTGAAGGACGATCGTTGGAGGGAAATGCGAGCTACGCTAAGTCCATCCTTCACCGCCAACAAGATGAAGTACATGTTCCAGCTGGTCTCGGAGTGCTCGATGGCTTTCGTAAAACATCTTCGGGATCATCCGGAAGTCCGGCGTGACTTCGACATGAAGGACGCTTACACTAGGTACACGAATGACGTTATCGCTACGACGGCTTTCGGTATAAGTGTCGATTCCATGAAAGATCCTAAAAACGACTTTTACGTGAATGGTAAAGAAGCGGTCAGCTTCGACGGCTTCTGCAGGATCATCAAGCTCATATCAGCAAGAATATTTCCGAACTTCATGCGTATCCTGGGCTTCACCTTTATGACAGGAAAAGTCGACAAATTCTTCAAAAAGCTCGTCAATGACACTGTTAGGGCACGCGACGAGAGGGGCATCGTCAGACCTGACATGATTCATCTCCTCATGCAGGCGAGGGAAAAAGAAAATAGTGTTGTAATGACTACCGACGATATCATCGCCCAAGCGTTCATATTTTTTCTCGCGGGCTTTGACACTTCCTCGCGTCTCATGTGTTTCGTCTCGCATGTCATGGCTCATCATTCGGACATCCAAGACAGACTACGTCAGGAGGTCGATGAGGTTTTGGCAGATTGTGACGGTAAAGTCACGTACGAAGCACTCGGAAAAATGCGATACATGGACATGGTTATTTCGGAAACTCTCAGACTCTATCCACCAATGCCCTTTACCGATCGAGTTTGCGGCAAGGCTTACACCCTTCCACCTCCTACCAAAGATACCAAAGGATTCACCGTTCAGCCTAACACCTCAATCTGGTTTCCGGCCTACGGTTTTCTTCGGGATCCAAAGTACTTTCCGAAACCTGAAAAATTCGATCCCGAGCGTTTCAACGAGGAGAACAAGAGTGACATTGACCCTTACGTCTACTTTCCGTTTGGCATCGGACCTAGAAAATGCATTGGCGAACGTTTTGCTCTTATGGAAGTAAAGATTATCGTTACTCATTTACTGAAAAATTTCATTATGGTACCATCCAAAAAATCTACCAAAGACATTGTCTTCACGAAGAAATCTTTCAATATGGTGCCTGAGAATGGATTCTGGATGACGTTGGAGACGAGGAAATAAAGTTCTAGACAATATTTTTCCACTGAATTGAAGAAAATATTTTTTTGTTTTTACATGGTGCTGTAGCAAGTGTTAAAACCGCAGATCATGGCACCGACAAATTATACTTTGCAACGATAATATTATTGCGATTAATTTCTTAACCTTCTAAATGTTGTTCGTCCGAAAAATGAATAAAAGTTATTGAATGCCTTTATTGAATTTAACTCCCACCACCCAGCGTGGTCTCTTATATCTGCCCGCTAATTATTGCAATAATTAGTTGCAAGTGTTCTCACGAGTCTACCGCACGCTGCATATGCGTGCAAGGTGCATCGATCAGCAAAGGGGTCAACTACTCTAAGCTCAAACTGCCGCAGTTCCCAGTGGAATAAAAAGAAAATCTCGGAGAAAAAGTCTTGCACTGTATAAGTTTTCGGATTCTAAACTGTTTCAGACCTTAAGCGGCAACGGAAGGCTCCTTATAGCATCGTTAGATGGATCCGTTAAACCTTGTGCTTTGGACTTTGGTCCTCAGCGTCTTTGGATTTCTGATGAGCTCTTACCGTCAGGTGACATTCTGGCAAAGAACGGGAGTTCCTTACATCGGAAGCTTGCCAATAATCGGCTCCACATGGCCGATACTCCTTCGCCTAAAAACCGTTGCCGATTTCACCCTCGACATCTACAACACCTTCCCCGATGCAAAATACGTTGGCGGACTAGACTTCAATACACCCGTCGTAATAATCAAAGATCCGGACCTTCTCAGAGAAATCTGCGTCAAAAGTTTCGATCACTTTCCCAATCATCGGATTTTCGTTCCGGAGGATTTAGATCCTCTACTTTCGAGAAACATCTTCTCCCTGAGGAACGATCGTTGGCGCGAGATGCGATCAACCTTGACTCCATCCTTCACCGCCAACAAAATGAAGTACGTATTCCAGTTGGTCTCGAAGTGCTCGATGGACTTTGTGAAACATCTCCGAGATCATCCGGAAATGAGGCGGGAGTTCGATATGGGGGACGTTTACAGGAGATATACAAATGACGTCATAACCTCAACGGCGTTCGGTATAAGCGTCGATTCCATGAAAGATCCTAAAAATGATGTCTACGCGAACGCCAGGAAAATCATTGACTTCGGCGGCTACTTGAACGCTATTAAATTCACTGCCACGTCAATCTGGCCGAAGTTCATGCGAATGTTGGGTGTTACTTATCTTTCGCCGAAGCCTGACAAATTCTTCAGGAGGCTCATAAGTGACACGGTGAGGGTTCGCGAGGAAACCGGAATCGTTAGACCCGACATGATCAATCTCCTCCTCCGTGCGAAGAACGAGGACAAGGGCATGAAAATTACCACTGACGACATCATCGCCCAAGCTTTGTTATTCTACTTCGCCGGTTTCGATACGTCCTCTCGTCTCATGTGTTTCGTCTCGCACCTGCTCTCCCATCATCCGGACATTCAGGAGAGACTTCGCCAGGAGGTCGATGAGGTATTGGGCGATTCCAACGGTAACATCACGTACGAGGCACTCGGAAAAATGAGATACATGGATATGGTGATTTCGGAAACTCTGAGACTCTATCCACCGGTGACCCTTACCGATCGAGTTTGCAGCAAGGCTTACACACTGCCACCGTCCATCGAAGGCACCGAGGGATTCACCCTTCAGCCTGATATGTCCATCGCAATTCCGATCTTCGGATTGCATCACGATCCAAATAATTTTCCGGATCCCGAAAAATTCGATCCCGATCGATTCAACGACGCGAACAAGGACGATTTCAATCGTTACACGTTTTTGCCTTTCGGTATAGGTCCGAGAAAATGTCTTGGCGAACGTTTCGTTCTCATGGAAGTGAAGATTCTCATAGCTAATCTCATTATGAATTTCACAATGTACGCGTCGAAAAAAACTAAAAAGAATATTGTTTTCTGCAAAAAATCGGCCAACCTTGAGCCTGAAAATGGATTTTGGATGAGGCTTGAGATAAGAAAATGAAATATGATTTGTTTTTGTTTAAAAACCAAAAGTATTATTATTTTTTGTGCTCGTCGGAAAAGAAACACTCCGCGAGTGTTGCTCTGCTTTGTTTACACATGACGACCGTATCTCGATCACTCGGAAGCGATATGACCCTCGTAGCGTCGCGTTTTATTTTTATATATCGGTACTCGTGTACGTGCTGCGCGCTCGTGTCGTCGCGGCACTTTCGAATATCATGCCGTATTTAACTTATTTTTCGTTATAATTGATAAAAATGGGAATTCTCGAAAAAAATCAAAATCGAAAAAGATCAAAGATACAATTTTTCAAACTATTGATTGTTCGGTATTGTAATATTAGTGATAACGAAATTTTGAAATATCGTAAGTCCTTCATTTCGGTAATTCCAAAATTTGACGCACTTCTGGCCGACTACGGTTGATATTCGTTAGCGGATAAAATTTAATTAATCTCATTATTGCCCTTTATTTTTGTTATTGGAGTATACTTTTGTCCTCACTAAGGCAATTTTCGTAGGATCATTTATTCCTTTCTCGCTTTTCATTATTCTCCAAATAATATTCGACATTATTCATACATTTCGATGCTCGAGGAAGCGATGAAAAATTAGTATGCACGAAGGTTGAGAGATTTATCTTTTTTCCTGTTTTTTGCTGCCTCGAGATAAACCATTTTTCCTCCAGGCTCGCTTCGACTATTAATCTCCCCATCTAATTCTCACACCTGCCCCCATCCACACCTTGGGTTGTTTACCTATTCCACATTTTATTTTACTTTTTATCGAATTTTCTGAAAATCTCATTTCCCATCACGTTTCTCAAGAAACTGGTTGATCTTATCTAGAGATGGTTAAATATGACGTGACAAAAATTTGCTCGATGTATTTAGTGTCACACTAAGCATACTTTGTATGACCTCAGGTTAAGAAAAATCTGCACCTCACTGTAACCTTTTGTACTGTAAAATAAATTCTAAATTTAATGTATTGAAATAAATGATTTTAAAAAATATATATATTTTTTAAATATAAAATAAATATAAAAATCCACGACCTGCATTAATGGAGTAATCAAGCGAAGTTGGCCGCGGCTCGCAGTGTAACTCGCAAAGTCGTTGGAGGTCCCCCAAAGGGCGTATCAGAAGGGGAAAGAAAAAAAATAGCGCCAAGAAGTAGAACATGAAAGAAGCAAAGGAGAAGGGAACGAGGCGGGATAGAAGAGAGCGAGGGCGGAAAGGAAGAGAAGTGGAAAAAATCGAGGCAACCAGGTGCGGGCCCAGACGCCCTGAAATGGATGTTGAGATGGGTACGAGTAGAGAGATAAGGAAAAAAAAAAAGAAAAAAGAACACGAAGTAGGAAGGAAGACCCGTGGAGTTTTAATAACTACCGGGGACGGGAAGTTAGTGCCTAATAACTTGAAATCTAAAATTCATTAAACCGACACTCGACACGCAATAGACGGGGTGACGATGCTGCTTCTTGGCCTATAAAGAAGAAAACGAGATCCCCCTCTTCTGGCTATGACCAGAGGACGAACGCGTTATCGCGCCCACGTCCCCCGCGCACCGTTAAGAACTCGTCCGATATTAAATCCGTGCACGCGAGGTGAATAGTTATGTGAGAAAAGCAACGAGACCGGGAACGATAGTCCTCGATGACGCAAGTTTCTCGGCATCAAAGAAGCTCTCTTACCGATCGAGCCCGATACGATCAATCGAAAATAGAAAGAAATAACATTTAATTTTTTTTTTGCAAAAATTCTGTTTTATTTTTTAATTAATATAATTTATTCGTTGTTGCGAAAAATTTCATGTAACTAATTTTTATTGTGGCATTTATTGTTCCAGTGGATCTTTTCCATATGCTGGAATTCAACATCACCGCGTCATTTCCTGCGGCCTCATTGCTGACTGTTATCCTCGCTCTAGTCGGTGAGTTTTGTTACGGTGGCAAATTTTTTTTTCTTCAGTTGTTCCGACTGACGAGTTATTTGGAAAATATAATTAATTATAGCACTCATGTATTTTTTTTGTACCCTCTAACTCGTGATTGGGGTACATATGTACCCCATGCGTTTCTGCAACGTAGAGCGGGCTTATTAGCAGCAATTGGGTCGAAGACAATGGAATATAGCAAATTTGACTTAACTGAAATGTAGGACGTCGAAAACCGCTCAAAACCCAAAATGTACTAAGAATCGGAAAAATTTTGTGTCCCATACACGAATTCTAGGATTCAGGCAAAGGACTGTTGTACTTTGAGGATACCGTCGCTGCCGTTTTTTAATCTGTGCTACCGATAGAAAAAAAAAAGTGAACGGGTGAGCAGTTTTAATAATAATATATTTAAAAAAACTCTCACCGAAAATTTTTACCGCGCACTTTTTTGCGGCACGAATAATCGCTCCAGTGTTTAACTCGACACCCAGGCTACACGCTCGGTTATAAATTGTTGAAGAGAATTTTTTTTTTTTTTCAGTTTATCGAATCAGCGTTCGAGTGTCGCATGGTAGGAAACCCGGAGCGGTTACGCGCTTGGAGCTCATTGACCTATAGGGGTATACCGACTGCGTTTAAACGCGAGAGGATTTTGCATAAATTTGTGATGAAGGCGCAACAGTTGGGCAAAGCTTGTTGAGCGAATACTCGACGGGACTTCGAGTCCATTTAACAGCAGTTACTCTCTCTCTATCAGTCTGTCTCTTTCCCTGTCGCGACGCCAATTTCCATTTGGGAACATGGTCTGCTTCATTCACGTCGTTTTACATAGTTTCGTTGTGTAAACCTCTATCGCTGAAATTTGGAAGTAATCGGTTACGAAATAATACGTCTATTCATAGTCTCTAATTTCAATCGAATCATAGATTTTTTTGTTTATTCAATTATTTATAAAAGAGGATCGGTAAAGCGAATTATCGTTAGTAATTGATAGATTCTGCCGTCCATCACAATATTTAATTTATTACGGAATGGAGTAGCTAGATAGCCGAATATTTTAAATATCAACTTCGTGGGCTTCTTTTATGGTTGTAAATTGGTGATTTTCTTACAAAGGGCTCATCGAACCAATCTAAAATCTAGTTCAATGGTTGAAATTTAGATTTTTTAACTTTGACCGCAAATTCGTAATTGACGACTGAAAAAACACTCGCAAGGAAAAACGTAAAAAAAAAAGCAAGAAAATCAAAATCTTCACGGAGCCTACGGATCACATTCTTTTATTTACAAAGTTTTGCGAGTAAGAGCAGATGATGAGAAAGGAACTCGTAGGATTCAATCTCCAGGGTTCTCAAAATTCATACAATGACGAGAGTGGTTGACAAAAATTTCGAGGATATTTTCTCTGAGTGCCCGATTCGTACCGTTGGATAGTGGAGCTGATCCCGGAACTTCGCCGACATGACAGTTGAAACGGCGGATTTCCTGTTTTCCTCCCCCGGCGCGAACAGGCAGCTCCGAAGTCTTTCTCACATACATATCGCTACCGGTTGCTCCACCACTGTGCATCGTGGGTGAATAAGGGAGTTGCGAGAAGAGGCGAGACCGCTTCACTCGTCGTGTTCGCGGGGGTAAATCATTTATGATGGAGAACGATGGAAGTAGGATTGAAGACGGAAGTCTTGAGAGGAGATTGTTGGGGAGAGTTGTTACATCCAAACTAATGGGTACCGGTTCCTGCTCGACGCACTGCACTCGTGCTCCGCCCCGTCCGTGTCTATCCATCATTCCATCCTTGACGCAAGAAAGCCACTCCGTCAAAAACGTTTGGAAAACTATTTTTTTTTTTAATTGTGGCTTTTGCTTCCTCGCGAAGGAAGTTTTACTTTTTCATTGGGGCTGCACAGTTGAAGTTTATTTTCGTCTGCATCCCAGAAACGGTCGTCGTAGGAAAAAGGGGGGACACTGGGACAGTGAAGCAAAATCGAATAATGGGACGAAACTTAATTTTTTTTCAATAACTTTTAGATGCCTTGTTTTGTTCCAACGAAACATCCGGATTTTCAACATCGTTTCGCTACTCGTGCATGAAAAAATTAGTTGGGCCAAATCGACTTTTCTAAAATCATGATTGAAATTAATTTTTAATTCTGAGAAAATCACTGTTCACGTGCTGAATTTTTATGATCTTTTTCTACGTAAAACGAGATATTTTTTAATATGGAACAAAATGACATGGCGTGAAATGGACCGCTATGGTTGAGCGATGCTTCGTCGATTGGCGAGTTTCCATAATTTTTTCCTTAAAATAATACACGAAAAAAAAAAAAAGATTCGCCTGTCAAAGTTTTCGCGATTCATATCGCTTTTTCTTCCGTCCAATAGAAAACGCCACGTCGTACGCATTTTGAGTTTGAACTGGATGAGCACTCGGGGCACGGGTGACACAGAGATACATAAGGAGGACGGGGAGACTCGGTGGACGCGCAAGAGTGTAACATCAGATACGCTCGCACATGCGCGCACAACTCGTTGGGTTTTTACATACTTTGGTATATTATGTGAAGGGAAACGTTGTCAGGCCCGTTTTGCCGCGCCCCCGTCGCCTCAATGACGGTTGATTGAACACCCAACACACCGTAAACACATTTTCTGACAACCCATACGATATCGCTCACCTATGAAGCTACCGGAATATTGTTGCTGTTGTTGGTTGATTAGAAAAAAAAAAAGGTTCCTTTGATCTTTTTTGACGATGGATTTTCCAAGGGTGAACAAATGTTATACGACGAAATAGACCATTTCGCAAAAAATTGACATTAACTTGCGGTTTTTTAAATATCTCAATGGTAAACTTGATTTTACGTCTACTTTACGTTGAATACTGACTGTAAACATTGAACATCTCCTGATATATATATCGGCTATCGCACGACAGTTGCCAGGAGCCACGTCACGTCACAATATTTTTCTGCCAGCAAGACGACACCGGAAATCGAACCCAAGACCTCCCGACACAGTTTCCTCGAGGCTGGTCCACTTATCTTCTTTGATATTTATTTATTTTTCTTAGCGCCCGGCTGTAAACAAAATACACCGAAACTTAAGTTTACAAAAAAGTTGACTTAACAGTGTAAAATAATTTTATTTTACAGTGAATCTTTCCTGGTGTAAAGTAATTTTGAAATTAATTGTTTCTAATTTTGTCGCTTGACACCGAAGCTTCTTGTTTCGCATCTGATGAGAAAAAAAAAACCACGTCCGCTTCGTCGATTTTCCTTTACGTTAACCTTTGACTACATCTCGATCGCTTTATGATGTCTTCAATCAAGCCTGTACACTTCTCGCCGTAGTTTCCCGTCCTCTCTGTATCCTGCATAGGATGGGCAAATTATTTTGTCCATTAATTTGGTTGAGTGATCAGCTATCGAGTGTGCTTCGAGGCACGTGTGGCTTCGAACCCGCGGATACAGAGACAGATGAGTGTGTTATGCGGGAAATTGGCAGTACACGGCAGTGCGGGAAGTCGTTGCAGCTCGGACGAGATAGTTCGAGCGAATAAGCTAGTGAACCGTCGGCGCCATTGGAGTTACTGTAAGCCGCAGCATTAATTATGCTTCCCGTCTGGCGAAAATCAAAATTTCTGTATGCGTCGGGTATGCGTGAGGATTGAAGGCATACCGAACGCATACCGAGGATTCGACAAGGGTTCAAACAGTACAATGTACTGTTTGAACCCTTGCCGAAGAAGCGTTTCGAACAACTGTCCGAAGAAGCTACAATTCCCTTTATTTTTCGAAGCTTCTCACATCAGCTCGTTGCACATGAGAATCGAAGAATGTTCGGAAGAAATAGTTGCATCGCATTAACCATTTAAAATGGAACGAAATTTGTCTTTAAAATACTTCTCCAAAGTGCACGGTTCTCGAAATACAGGCGATCGAAGATTTCGGTCCAGCGTAACGGCTCGGGCGACGGTGGCGCCATCTTCCCTGCAGCGACCTCTTGCGGTCAAAACTTCGGCGGCTTATATCTTGATAACCACGCACCGTAGAGCAAAAATTGCCAGAGAATAATTTTCTCAGTTTCGAACGCTGAATATAATTCAGTATATTTTCGAAATTATTTAATGTAACGAAACGTGGCTATAAATTTGTTTCGCATGAACCGGAGATCCTGAGTGGGGAAAAAAATTAGGAACTAAACCGGCACGTTGTGGCGTTTAAACTGTACTTTTTGCAATGTTCTTCCTCTCTGAACTTTTTTTTTAAGTGAAGTTGCATGAGTTGCGGCCAATAGAATGTTCATTTTTTTTTTCGGCCATGCTCTCATACCGATGATTCATTCTCGGTCCACGAAGGGTCCGAGATGTCCTTAGTTTTTGTGTCTCGATAATAATAATACCGAACGAGACGGGATAATGCACTCGTTTAAATGCATACTAGTCGGTTAGCATTCGCTCACGTGGGTTAAGCCGATGATCTTGGACCAGACCGGGCGGAATGGCATCAAGTATAGGGCTTGAAGAGGGGAGAGTAGTGACTAAGCGCGGGAGGAAAGCTTCTTCTGCATTTTCTCCGTCCTCTTCGACCACTCCGCGGCTTCGGCCCTGTTATAAAGACGCTTAAATAGCTCTATCGGCTGGCAAGGAAAATTCCGGTAATCTTGAATTTGTCTCTCTTTTTCTCTCGTGTGTAACCTTTGAATAACCCCGCAAATTGCTCCACGAAATCGTAGCAGTTTATTCCGATTAAAATATCGTCTACTCGTAGATCATTGTCACCGGTGACATGAAAAAATTTTAATCGATGCAAAGTTGGACACTGGTTAAAATACCCTCGGCGATAAGCCTCAAATGTATTTAGAATTAATGTTGTAATTTTTTTTTCTCGGCAGAGTAGAAATCTATCTTTAATAATATGTTTCAGTTGGACCCGCAGAATTCTCCTCGTCGCATACTTTTTTTTTTTCTTAATCCAGAACGTTCGATGTAAAAACGAAAAACAATAACAAGAAAACGATTTTCGTGCTTTACGGAGAGTGGAAAAAGGGTAGAGAAAAGTAGTTCGAGCCGAGTGGAGCCCGTTCTATCGACAAATTAATTACTCTTTGGCGCACCCTTAGTCCCGGGCTCATTCATTCACTACGGCGGACAGGACTAGGAGGCAAATGTGTGTCTCAGCTCGTGTCTCGTGTGTGTAACTCAAGTAACGCTCCAGTACGTGTGTGCAAAAACTTCAATGGGTGGGCGCCCGCACTAAACTACCCCTAGACACATAGTTTCCGGTCTTTTGTTTCTTCGTTCCATTTCTCGTTCCCGACACTCAAGCCATTCGATTATTCATCCGAACCGCATACAAAAAAAAAAAAAAACACAAATTTTCCAACAAATTCAAAACGCAGTTTTTTTTTTTTGGTTTGGAAAATCTTTTTTTTTTCTGGCAACAAAATAGCGTTCGAAAAAATCGAGAAACCAGGTCGCGTAATTCTCGGCGAGCATTTCTCAGCCGCTCGTTTATTTCGATTAGCGATTTCAGCCGACCGGAAGGGGATGGCGGGTAATTCGCACTCACGTGCGCCGCTGCCGGTCCGCGGGTCACGCCCTACTGTACGGTCAATTTTTTTTTTTTTTTTTTTCCATTGCACGTTTTTTATTATTCCTTTCACACAAGTCCCGCGCGATTTGCTACTGTCGTTACAATTCATTAGCAGGCACGCTAGAGAACACCGCGTCGGTGGACTGTGTCAAGCCGGGGTGGATCGAGAATGGCCGAGGGGACGATTTATCTTGTACGGACAATTCGCATTCGACACAGAGGCGCGCGCGAACACACACGGCCGCTGAGGTTCATCTATCCAGAATTGATGCAATTCATTGTCCGAATTAATGTAACACGCTCGCGTGATTCTCTGATCTAGTGAATATTCAATTCTTTTATTTTTTCCCCTTTTCTTCCGCACAACATTTTCGTACATTTGCTTTATGAATTTTGGATTTATTAATCGCGGAAGATTTAACCGGGGTGGGATCCGTGTCGTTGCTTCCGGAAGTTCCCTTTAGACAGACTGGAGCTGGAATTCCTGTTTTATCTCGATTATTATCTCTATGCGGCTCGTTGGACAGGATACAAAAAGTTTATAATTTTTTAAGTATAGACCGTGATCACAATTAAGTTCCATATTTCGTTTTGATTATTGCAGTATTATTTGTATTGACATATAAAATCATCTGCCTTGCGTGTGAACATTCGCAAATAAATTAATTAACGTAGGAAAATAATCTCTCGTCATATGTGAAATACTTGGTCATATTTACAAATATCCGGGCTGTACTTGGACAGCGACGAAAATCGATGAAAATAATTCACCCATGAGAGGGGGATGAGTAGGAGAAGAGGATAACGCACGTGGGTGAGGGGTGTGCGAGGCTTGCCGGTCGTGCATTAAAAGCATTATGGTCTGTAACGGTATTAAATTTCGATGGAACAAATTTGGGCCGAAACATTACTCGTCCTCCTCGTTGCCATTCCCACGACCAACGACTATCGAGGTCCGGCCGGTAGATATCGGTTTAATCGTTCGAAAGCTATTCGATTAATAGAACGAGCCGCCGTGCGGATTGCCTCACTACCAGAGATGGGAAAAATATAACGCGTCGGGATGCACAACCCGAGGGTGTCGCGCAGCTTCGCACCGGTTCGGGTCGGTTCGAACGATGTTTCGCAATTCATTGCTTACCGGCAATCAAATTTCCCCGCAGTGTGATTAGCCCCGTATTAATGGATAAACCCCTCGATCTGTGCGAAACACTCCGGTTTCGTCGGCCGAGTCAATCCAACCGATCGATCTTTACCAGCTGAAAAGTTTTGAATAATACTATAATTAACGATAATTTATCGCCAAATAATAATTATATTTATACATATATATTACAGATTAGACTCAATCAGTAAGAATCAATCGATGATTTTTAGCAAACATGATTTTATATTATAATTTTTGTTTTTACAGGAATGGAGGCGATAATGTCGGAATTCTTCAACAACGGTACGACGGCTTTTTACGTCATCCTCATAGTTTGGATCGCCGATCAGTACGACGTTATCTGCTGTCACACACCCATCACTAAAAGGCACTGGCTCAAGTGAGTTTTTCGTTAATTTTATCTTTTCTTTTATAATACGATTACGAAAAAAAAAAGATAAAAAGCGCGTCAAATTTGGAAAATCAAACGTCAACCGTTGCAATGCTGGCCTCTCCAATTAGGATTTTTCTTTTTTAATTTTATTTTCGAAATTTATCCATCCCGAAAGGAACATAATTAAAAATGTTTTTAATTAAAAAGTATTAAGAGTTAAGCCTAGCTCAGAGTAGCCTCGGGTGGACTGTAGCCAGTTCCCTTCACTTTCCTTATGCCGGGGATCAGCATCGGGCTCGAACTAAACCGGTCAAAGTGTCTGCCGCATACGTAGGGAGAGGAGACGGAGAAGGAGGAATATAATGCAACGCGGAAGTATCCTTTGTTCAACGTCAAAGACCCAATCTTCTTTGGCTGTTCCGGTTACCGGCCGGAAGGAAGCGCGACTCCGCTTGCTCTTATACCCTCCAAAGCTCAAATCCAAAAAAAAAAAAAGAAATCATTGGCATTCGGAACTTTATCCATGTTTCATCGCTAGGAAATACTGTAATTGATTTTTTTTCTGGCTCGCCAAGTCTTTTCAGGTAAAACGAAAATTTTGAAGATTCGTCCAATACACTGAGAGTAAAAAACGAGGATGGAGTGGAAATACATGGGCGTCTCAACTAATGAAATAAGGCTGGCTCAATGACAATCTAGGTGTCTCAACCACGGACTGATTGCGTTGAATACTCAACCAAATCTCTCGGTGAGGTTAAATATGGTGAGACTGATAAACTTCAACCGACCTCATTGGGGTTTAGTCAACCGCAATTTAAATCAACCAACCTCACTGAGTATGGCTCAGTTTCATTGAATTTCATTGATTGAAGTTCACTATCAACTTTGCTGTATTTAACCTTCCCAACTGATTAAACCAAATTTATGTTGTTAACTCAACCTGTTGGTGGTTACGTTACCAAAATCGTCATTAAGCTAACCACATTCGTTTGAGTCAAACTTTCATGTGTATTTGCTCCATTTTCGATTTTTCTTTCAGTGAAGGCACTCGAAAAAGGGGAAAAAGAAATATATTACAGGTTGAGCTACCGAGTGAGTATCCGCTGCATATCGGCAAAACGGCAAGGTTTCGTGACGGAGGGCGACCAATCGGCCGGAAGGGACGTTGAATGGGAGATGTCGCGACGCGTACAATTAAAGCTGTCCAGTGACCAATGGATTGTAGAACAGAGTAGAGAATCCTGGAGGAATTAAACCATTGAAAACGATTCGCATTGCTTGGCAATGTTCCGTATTCAGATCGACTCCGAAGATTTGTCTCAAATGCCATTGGAGTGGTGGCAGATTTGTACGGGATTCTCGTTGACTGCCTCACGATAACGTCGAAGCTTCGGTGAATCCTGCGAATCCTTATTAAGGAGGAGATATCATTACCACGGCTCATCCGGCTTGGAGCACCTATTACAATGTCGATTTGCCCAACCTCTCGGTCGATTCGATACCTCGAATTACCCGTAAAACAGCATCCAAATGTTTGCATGCCTATTGAATTTTTTTTCCTCGTCAAATCACTTTGTCATCAGGATAGTAAAATTTTCCTCTGCGTTGTCGAACTACGTTCTATGTCGGTATAGTTAATCCGATCTTTGTGAATGTATGATAATATTCTTTATCAGCTTACTTGATCAGAGATTTTCGGGACAGAGTTTTGCCATTTTTTTCTCACTGATATTCGTTTTATTTTGTATAACGAGCCGGTGTTGAGTCCATAAGAACGGCCGGAAACGATGTCCCTCGGTTGTCCAGGTTGCTCAATGTTTGCACTGAATTTAATTAATTAATTTATATGAATGACTCCATAATCGAAAACACGATATTTAAAGAATGTTAACAATTCAAATACTTTATTCTACTCGGTGACTTTAACTCAGATAATAAAAAAAAATTAAATCGAATTTCTGTACCGAAAAAATTAAACACAATTTTCTTTAAAACTTCTGGAGACGACCAGCGCGACCAAATTTACTATATTACCCTAGTCTTAAGGTGGGGCTAAAGATCAACGTGACGTCAAAATATTTTTCAACCATTTTTCCCATAAAGGTTCCTGTCTAATTAAAAATGAATTGCGAGCGCACTGCGTCTTCATAAATGCGGTGCACTCCACAATCATTTTCTCATCTCATACGATCGTTTAAAGAGAAAATGGATTTAAATGTTCAGTTTGCCTCTATCGCACTCAAACGTGTTGAGCTTTCCCTCAAAGGGAGTTTTAACTTATTTCTCCCGCTCCCATAAAATCCCGAAGGCGCCGTCGCTATTACATTCGTGTAAACGCCGTTTGGTTTTAGACTTCTCTCATAACTACACTGCATAATTTGGAATCTCTCGAGGTGGCCGACATTGGTTCATTCTGTGGGTATAGAGAACTCGATTATCGCGTCTGAATATTAAGGTCCGTTATCAACTTAATTATTTGAGGATTTGTCGAGACAGACATTTAAGTTTTTTTCACTAATATTTTTTTTTTTTTAATTCTGTACAGTGAACCTGTGTTAATTCGGTAGGAACGACCGGAAACGGCGTCCCTCAGTCGCCCAGGTTGCCCAGTGTTTGCACTGTAATTTTGCCGGTAGCAAACTGTTCGCCTCTCGGTCATCTCTATACCGCTCTCGTACCATTTCAACACCCGCTAAAATAACACCCATCCTTTCGTACAAAGTCCTCCTCCCCGCCCGCTTTCACGCACCGATCCTCGAATAGACGGTGGCTGGCGTGTGTTGTTCATATAATTGCTCAATAGCTTCAATTAGGGGACCTTATTCAATCATAATCATCCTTCCTGCATACCCTTCCCCGCTTAATGGTAGCGTGCGGTTCAGCTATATTTGCGGACAAGCCCAACTGATTGTAAGAGCGCAATTGAGAGTGCCGTCACACATTCGAAACACCGGAGGTGAATTATTTATCAACTCGAAATAACACAATTCCGTTTCCGAGTCGCGTTTCAATGGTGCTTCTGATGCTTTTAAAAATTATTTTTTTCATTCTGCAGCGGTGCCTGGTTAAATAGCTTCTCACCGGAACGTAGTTTTCGAATATTTATGAAAGAAAATTCATTTCGCTTCCTATCAGAGGAAGTTGGTCGCGTTAAAAAAAAATTCAGGATTTTAGTGTCAGAGGACTTATAATAGTCTGGCGTACAGAGAAACGTTATTATAACCTAACGTGCGTGTGCGCAAGTTTTCAATCGTCATTACAGTCTTTGTGCTGATTCGATTTATTACAACTGTAACTGTTGCTCCAAAACACATTATGTGTAAAGTATTACCTTTGAACGATCCTGAATGATGGTGAGAATAATCAAAGTTACACGTAATAATTAAATAAATTAAAAAAAAGGTATTTTTAACAAAATTTTGATATAAGAATTAATAATAATAATAACCGCTTATTTGTCATTTTATTAACAGTCGAGATACGCCTTCTCTCAGCTTCCTTAGTGTTATCTCTTCGTAGACCGTTTACAGAGTTGCTTTAATTAATTCTTCACAAGGACTCGTCCTACTGTTATTAAAGTGACAAACAAACGGTTATTACTTCATTCTTTTCATAGCGAGACTTGTAATCCACTTCTTCGTACAGTCACGACTTTTAAGGAATAATTTTTTTTCACATCCAGCACACCCTTCATTCAAAAGTCTCGATAAAGATATTTTCCCGTCGTAATCAGTCCTTCCCCGCGTGACCATAACATTGTTCGCAAAAATCTGTCTCGCCCATCCTTCACTCATTCGTCCCCTCCGAGAAAGTTCGCTCCACCGAAACAAGAGAAATCCTCACTCGCGTTTAGCAACTTTCTTGACGTCTCCACATTCGCGAGCTCTTTTCATGTCAAGCATTATTATTTCCACCGACCCGAGAACATTAGCTTTTGCGTTGCTTGTCAACAAACTGAGCAGCGACGGATAAGAGATCTCTCGTGAGGAGCAAGAGGGTGGTTGTAGCGGGGCAGGGCTTAAAGGTGTAGTTATAGGTATACAGGTAACAGTGAGGCTATTCGAATAGAAAAATGGAATGGTTGTATTCGAACCGGCGTGGCCAACGGGATTTCCGATACTCTCGTGGAGCTTTAATCACGGCATCCGTGTCCGTCGAGCACGACGGGAGATATTCCGGACACCGTCAGACAGGCGCCAGGCGAAAGCCACCCCCTCTAACTCGCCACCGTACCGCGACCAGGGGGGATGAAATCGTTGGGTACCGTCTCTCGTCTCGTTGGTTGGGTTCCTTGCCTACCGGGACGCTGACGTACACTCGCCAACGTCCCGGGGACCCCGACGACGCCGACAACGACGTCATTTTCCACGCTTCCTCAATTTCGCATTCGCTCTCTTTCTGCCATGTACCGTTTTTATGTGGATATATAAACGAACACACACCGGGCGAAGGGTGTATACATAAGAGGTGGAAGCAAACTCGCCTCACGCAGATTTCCTTAGGGGAGAGCGAGGCAAAATGACAACGCGGGGCAAAACGGACCGTTTGTTACCAATATTTTTTGGAGCATAAAAAAAGGTCGTCGAGATTTCGTTGCCTTGTCATACCGACGCGTTTCGCGTCGCGAACTTCCGACAACGTAAGTCCAATCTTCACGTGACACAGAAAATTTCTCCCGTGTTGACTTTTGCAAATTCTTCTACGAATTCGGATTTGGTTTAATCGAAATCGTAGTCGCATACGACACGTTTGCATAGGTTTTTTTTTTTTTTTTTTAACACGGTCGTGGAACTTTGGTTTCGTGACAGACGCAGTGTGTGTCACGAGACCAAACTGTCAAAGTTTCACGACTTTTTTTTGTTATACGTGAAGAAAAATACTGGCAGTGAAGGGGTGAATATCGAGGATTCTGATCGGACGCCTAAAAAAAATTTGGGATCCTGTTTCGTGACTTTTCGGGCATTTCTCGTTCGATAATGTGAGCCAGAATTATTATTCCTTGTTTGTTTTTTTTTTTTTTCTTTTTCTAAAGCGTTCGAGGCATATGCGAAAGTTCTCGACGATTTATTAGCAAAAGGACTGAGCCAAGAGACCGCTGAAAATTAGTCTCCGAAGGATAATTATCCGGGACCATTAATCGTCGGTTCCCGCTTCGAAGGGGGTTGCAGGAAACGTCGTTGAATACTAAACGCCTCGTGGGCGCGGTGGATATTATTTACCCCGTTGGTCGATGCCAGAATGTTTTCCTTCTTATCGATGGAGTTCTCTCTGCACTACCGTTAGGCAAAGAGGTACTCCCACCGGCCTTTTACCCCTCCATCTCCCATCTCCTCGCTCCGGTGCAAGTTGACATTCTGTAGTTGGCACGAAAACCATTATCTCCTCGGACGTATGGATTTCCTTTTTTTTTTTTTTTTTTTTCTTATTCTTTCCTTTCACGGTCTCGTCATCCCGGAGTGTCGGAGACTTTGCTCAACGGCCAAGTGGGTTAAATTACCCTGGTTTTCTCCATTGTCCTGGCTCCTCGTCGCCACTCGCCAAAGGGACAACGCCCTATTGGACAAAAATCTACAACACGATTGGGGCGGGAGGGAAAACGGACCAGCTCCGAAATACAATAGTGTTAGCTTTAGACCGGTGAGTAGAGAGTTTGGTCGCTAAAAAACGATGAATCAGTGGTCTCTGGCGTTACCCGTGTGCAGAAAATAAATTTGAATTTAATTTCAATGAAACTCCCAGGATCGATTGGATTGATCCACTTTACTCCATTATGCATAATTTTTGTTTTTTTTTTTTACGTCGAAATTAATATTGCGGTACCAACGAATTTGAGTAATTGAAATTTTTGTTTAAAAAAGCTTCTTGATAATAAATTATCGTTTGGACAACTCGATTATGCAGAGATGGCGGAGAGTCTGCTGAGAATCGACAGTCTATCAGATGTTATCGAACATCGTAGTTTGTGACGGTGTTGGCCGCCACCGATTATGTAGATTGAGGCGAAGAGGAGAGAAAATGACAACGCGCCATTTGCCGTCGTGTCCAGTGTCTGTGGGCAACAGACAAGAATCTCTTTGCATGCTAATGGGCGACGTCACTTCCTTGTTTAAATGTCGAGACTCGGCGAAGGCTTTGGGCGGGAACACGGTGGACTCCGAAAATATATTCATACTGATCGACACTCATTCGATCTGCCGTTGGCTCGCTCGATAAAATCACTTGAAATATTTTTCAAAGCTTCTTTCAAACATCAAATTCACGTGGTAATTCCCGCGAAGTTTCTGAACGAAAGACTGCCGAAAATCGTTCGAACATCAAACGTGTGAAAAAGTCGAGTTGTTTCAAAGTTCAACCACGTGCAGAGACTTTCAAAACTCGGAGACTCAAACAATAGTTCTTCGGGCCAATAAGAAATCTTGTCAATAAAATGATTTTCTGTTTTACCGACTGAGCAACCGATATCGAGTTCAAATACATAATTGAAAACGATAACAATATCGAGTTGTTGGACGCGTCTGCCGAAATTCCGGAAGAAAACATTCTTTTCACGGGTATGCAGCATCGAGCGAGCCAATAATTCAGCGGGGTTCCGAATTCGAAGTTGCTTCGTCTGCGACATAACCTATCTGCGTACGCGCTCGCTGCTCCACCGGAGTGCAACAACGTATCTTTCGAACCACCAAGCGATACCGCAGAGGGTGAGCCAGTCTCCGAGAAACTGTTTGTACTCGAAACTCCAGTACCGAACGGTACGAGTTCGTCGGATCATTATTGCTAATTGCATCGGTACTCTGATACGGCGATATACTCGGCTCGGTCGCGATCCTCCATCTTGGGTAAAACCCTCACAGGATTGGACCAGTCTCTAACGAACCACAAAGTTGAATCAAACGGTTCAACGCGAGACGGAGGAATCAGACTAATCGTCCTCTGTCACCGCTCCAAATCCTAATCTTCTATATTTTTAGTACGGATCCGACGACGCGGGTCTCGCAGGTTATGTTCGCGGTTGGGGGCGACTCCGTGATTTCGAGAATCGATATGTATCGAATCGACGAGAGCCAATCGGAGCACGGCAAGGTAGACGGGGTTTCACGATGTGACGAAAGTCCGGAGCTGGATTCATGATCAAAAGTCGATTCAACACCATCGGTTGATCGGATCAGTTATGATTTCTCATAAATCCGCATAAATGCAATTAGTTCACAGAGACGAGACGAAAAAAAAAATAAATAAATTTAAAAAAAAAAATGCTTGGAATGTTCACGTAGTTGGATTTGATTTATAGTTATAGCACTGGCTCTCACGAGACTGAAACCTCGTCCCGCCGTAGTTGCGTGTCGTGCGGGTCATCGGTGGTGGTGATGCTGACGCACCCAGCTGGAAACGGGTGATCTCTGCAAGTTAATTTGTAACTCGAGCATTTCGTCAGGCGAGAGTGGGCGAGGCACTGAAGTGGTAGAGAGGAGTCGTCGGAGAAACGGACGGGCAGATGAACTTCCCGAGGGGTTGGATAGCTCGGAGTGAGGTCTCGGGTTGTGGGAGAAGAAACGCGGAAAGAGCGGCACCGGGGCGAATGAGACAACTTTCACGATATATAGTATATAATATAAAATATATTAAATTGATGATACTTGGTGGAACAGATATTTATTATAACATTATTGGTGGCATAGCGGATCTGGGTGTTGCATTTGATGCGAGTGCTTTTTTTTTTTTTTCGAATCCCCGAAAAATTCGTAAGCCGGTCCATTTCGCCCCGCAGTTCCGTGTTCGGTCGTCCTCCTCAAAACATCTATTCTGGCAACGAAAAACAAAAAAAATTAAGAACCGAGCGACATGAGAATAATTTTTTTTCTTTCACCATTCTAGTTCCCAAGATAAAAATGTTAGTTCTTCAGGGATGGACCGATTGATTCAAATCGGTTATTTTTGTCTCATTTAATCTAAATTTTGTTTGTTTTTGATTTTAGTCACAAGGGATTTACACATCTTTAAAGTTCACACTGTCGAACGTGCATAAGCGCGGATACAACGAACGAGCGGACGATGAAAAATAGTCGGAGACGTAGATCAGATGTTGAGTGCATCGGCTCTGAAGCGAGAAACGAGAAGATGAAGATAGGGCTGCGAAGAGAGGAATAGACGACTGAGAAACGAAGCCAAAGGGAATCGTAGTATCCCTGTAGTAGAGAATATTCACACAGAGAGTGTAGGAGAGAAAGAGAGAGAGAGAGAGAGAGAGAGAGAGTAATTGAGTTCGTGAGTGAGACAGTGAGCGAACGAGAAAGCAAGATCGTGATAGGTCGAGGTAGAGAGTGAGAGAGATCTTGAGCCCAGAGCTTGTCTCTCGGTTGCCCGCGGGCTCGCGAATGGGGTTGAAAGGGGGAGGGGTTATGACGACGATACCTTACGGGTGGCTTGTTTGTTGCGCTAATGCGCTAATTAGTGGAGTGCTATCGGATCGCTACTAGAAATTCTCACGGAGAGCAAAGTCCCATACTTGGGCGCAGCGTGGAAATCGTGAGCAGAGGAGAACATTTAGAAAAATGGAGACCCCGAGGATATTGCAACGATGAAAGAGAAATCAAAATCAAAATCACAATGTTTACGGCTCGCGTTGTCGAGGAAGAATAAGAAATACGGAAAGATTTCTTCTGCTGTGCAGATTATCGTGTTCGAATTGAGTCTGAAAAAACGTACGAATATTCGTTATAACGATATATTTTGATTATATTATATTTCGATATATTTTGAGATTTTCTAATCCAAATGATCGGAGCTTGGTTTTGAACTATCGTCAAACTTTACGTACCAGTATGAAAACTTAATTTTGGTAATCAAACGGTTCGTCTTCATCGAGTCGTTGGTAATCTGGACGGTGATGCGATTTCTAATCGTATCAATTCCATCGAACCTGCACTCTTGAGTGCCATTAGCAATTGATGAGTATTTCGAATTCTGCCCTTTGAGTTTTACCTACTTCCGGGTAACGTTATATTACGTAAGAACCTAAGTTAGCGGCATCTGTGAGCGTCGACGCGCGGATTTCGACCTGCGAGACCGCACGAATTTTCAAACGAGTTTGTACAAATAACCCTGCGTGATGGTCCGCGTGGATTCCGGGACACAAGTTCTATAATTTCTCCCAACTTCGCTCCGTCGGGATTTCCGTCGAGTTGCCAATAGCTCGCGAACACTCGATTCCCATTGCGTTGCCGCCTCGTCGGAATATGACGAAATTTTATTTTTCTAGTTATCAAACTGTGAAAGATCACTCGTGGGGCTGATTCCGACAGGTTTGAACTTTCGGGATTTCTGGTTTTGATACCAGTTTCCATACCGGTATGATAATGCAATAATCTCGTTGGTTATATCCTATGGTTTCGATCTCACCACGAACAAACCAAAAAGTCATAAATTTTTTTACTGAACCGAGCAACGATGAAGGACCAGCGCGTTGATAACGAAATCAAACTTTGTGTGGAACAACAACGTGTGATTCTTTCCTACAAAAAAGTTCTAAAAATTCTTGGTCTTTCATCGGACACACTTTTTTTTATTTTCGATTCAGAATTTGCCACTTTTTGCTCCCACGTTAATTTTCCACTGGACGATTCGCACGAGAATCATCGAAAAAAATTTGTCTCTCAAAATTTGCATCCAGAAATGTACATAAAAAAATGTTCATAAGTAATTTGCATCCAGGAGCTTGGATCGAAAAATCTGAAATCTAGATCTAAAAGTAAAACTCTGATATAATATGTAAACGCAGAGATGAACAGCAGCGAATAAGATCGTCGTGTATTCTTATTGTCGGCCTCTGGGAGGCAACCTTCGTCGTGTGGCTCGCACCAGCGCAAAACGAAATATCATACGTGAAGAGGATAACGTGGAACACGAAGGTCTGCGGGGGCAGAAAGTGTGCCCACAGTTCACTAAGGACGACAGCCGAAGTGAAGTGAGAAATGAATACGCGAGCGTGTTTACGGCCGTAAAATAGAGAAGGAATAAAGCAAACAATAAGGAATATGTCGTGGGAACTGGACATGCGGTTCAGTCATTGGACGTACAGATTGAACGAGTTCTCTCCTTCTTCCCTCTTATTTTTCATTTATCAATATATTTTTCCTCTCTGGAGATCTCTGCGATGAGATTAAGTGAAAAGCTCTCGCTTTCGCACAAACCGGACTCGGTCGGTGAGACAAATTCACAATTCAATTTTTTTTTTGGTTTTGGAAGTTAAAAAAAAAAAAAACTTCATGTCCGATGTATCGAAAATCGGTGATAAAACGAATTGCAGTTTTTCTATTGCCGACCCCGATAATTTGTGACGGGCTCACAAATAATATAAACACTGTTTTTCCTCCATTCAAAAAAAAAAAAAAAAAAATCTTAACTTTCTGTTTGCTATCGTGAAACCATTGCTTCCAACCTCTTACACGGTAATGCACTCGGATTAGAGCTCATTCCGTCGGTCTATAATCTCGAATCATTGTGACTGCCGTAACGGCGAGAGCGCGAATATAACAGTTATTTATTCCACTCGAGCTTTCCGTGTGTATCCAGGATTATCTTCTCGCAACGCTGCGAAGAAAATGATGGAGTGACGAGCAACGCGGCTGCAAACGAAAAATATATTTTACACGTTCGCTGAAGACCATACAATTTCTTTATTTGAATTCCAATTCTTCGCTTATGAAAACATATAAAATCCGTCCCTAGAAAATCTAAAAAAACTTCCTAAGTTATACACTAATAGTAATAATAATAATAATAAGATAAATGTATTTCAGTTCCTTAATTTTCATGTCGTCATTAATTTTCAATGGTTCCCTGAAATTATATAAAATTGACGCCATATTCGGCAATAATTTTTTTTTTCTCATTTTTCTTAGTCATTACATTTAATTGATCGATATTTTTTTCTTTATTTTTTTTTTCCTTCAATTTCATAAAATATCTCTAGCTATTTGTATTTTCATAGTTCTCGTCTCCGACGGTATTCCTTAGCTCGGTCAATTCTCTTTATTTTTTTTATTTCTCTATGGGTTATAACGTCAGTACTCAAAGTCCCGCGGGAGCTCGCAGCCACCCCGTCGGGCGAAGCTCAGATTGCTTTTATACCGTGCGATTGATTGACAATATACTTACGTTAGGAGAGTAGCGAAGTTATAGAGGCCACTGCTCCACTACTCTACCGCAATCGATACCCTCCACATTCCCCACTTCTTTCAATATATATATATATATATAATGAAAACTCGTCACTACTGCGAAATAACCTGCAATACTTTACTAAACTAAAGTATCAACCTCGTGCGATTGCTCGGATCTTATTCACAGCTGCGCCGGAAAGCCTCGCCAACGAACGATTTGAAAATCCGCGCTTTAAGACGACAATTATAAAATTTATCCGCGATGCAATCCGAGAGATTTTTTTTTTTTTTAATAATTATAATTATACTGTATTATCGGTGACAGTCTATCCGGTCGGTTTTTTTTTAAATTGAAATGAAGACTGGACAAGTCACAATTGCGCCGTGGTTTAATTTGTCTAAATTATATATGATCAATTTATTTGTCTCCATTTGAGGGTAAAGAGAACATTTTTTTTTCTGCGTGAGAATAAAAATCTGACGAGCGAAAGTAAATGTTGATATTGATCAAAGTAAATGAGATTATTGTTATTTGGAGTTTTCCAAGATTCGAAAAAAATAGTTGAAGAGTTATGGCGGCACTCGGGCCTCGATATAAATCTCTATCGTCATAAGTAACCGTCAAAAGTGAACTAGAGGAGGCATCGACCGTTCGTAAAGGAAGCAAGAGACAGCGGTCTCCAGGGAATTACTGATTCGTACTTCGCTATTCACATCCGACACCAACGACAGGGTCGTCATTTTTTTCTTTTGCTTCCTCCTGGAGGAAACTTTGTTGTGAATAGAGGAACATTAAAAAAAAAAAAAAGGAGTAAAATTTTTGTTATTCTTAACTTATATGGTCGATACGAAAATATCAATGTTTATGAGAGAGCAATTTCAAAATTTCAATTTTTACATTTTTTCATATTATTGTATTAAAAAAAAATCGACGATAAATACATTCCTGAAGAGAGTGTCAACTGAATAAAATTGCGCAACGATTTATTCCACTTCACGAAATTCAAATTGAAATTTTAATAATTGATTTTCTTTTAATTTTTTCTTTGAGTCGTTAAAAGTTGATCTAAAAAATGATTATTCTCGCGACGATTCGTCGGTTGTGCGAGCGGCGTGTCACGCCAACACGGGGACTCAACCGATTCGAGATGCGCTTGGTCGCAATTCGGGAGCTACTTTCTTCGAAGATGTTCCTTCCATTTCTACGCGGAGAGCTTCTCCACCAAGCTTCTCCACTATCCTTTCTTCCATGCTTATTTTTTTTTCTTTTCTTTAATTCTTCGGTGAGCCGAAAGACGTATGAATCGTATGCGGATGGTGCGGTTCATTCGAAAGGCATAAGGACCGTCGGGCGCGAGGCTTTAGAGCGCGATGCCCTCTGAATACGTAACGCCGGATTTCACTCACATACCCGGAAAACCCTCCACAAACCGCTCCACTATCCTCCATGCTTTTTTCTCTTCTTTCTTATTCGTCGTTTAAAATTTTTTTTTTATGCTTCCTTATTTTCGTCACTCAAAGAGATATAGAGTCGTCTTGCTCACATCATCGGTATTGCGAGTTTACTTGTTTCGGATCGTACTCACGGCAATTAATTTTTTTACTTTTATTTCATCAGTCACCTAGGAGATTTTTTTTTTCGGACAGAAAAAAAATCAATGTCATATAAATGATAGAACAATTATTTTTTTAAGTTTTTTTTATTCAATCGCAAAATGGTACAATTTTTTTTTAATCTAAAAATATTAGTAGCAGTAAAGGTAGTAATAGTAGTTGTAACGTCGTCAGGTTTTTTTTTACGAAAAACAAAAAAAATTATTCTCATTTTCGATCAAATCCGACGAGTGCAATAATGTATTAAAACTAATTGTCCTATTTTTAATGTATGTATATATATGTCACACGTCGAAGTGAAAACATCTCTATAGCGGGACTTCTGAATGGAGACGTTTTTTTTCTTTTGTTGGGCTTCTTCGGGCAATAAAACTTTTCACCACTCCCCCCCCCTCCTTGCCCGTAATCGCATTAGTGGAACGTGACCGGGATCTATCGGTGTCTCTCTATTCTGTAGAATGCGTTGCAAAAGTAAATCAAGCAAGTCACGCTGAGCCGAAGATTGGACTCGGTCACATGACCTCTTCCTCTTACCTCATTCTTTTTCTCTCTTCGGCGGAGCCTTCGGAATCTTGGAATTCCTTTATTTCTTTGGCTTTGAACTTTTTTTTTCCTTCGGCTTCGAGTCGAACCATCACGCAACCTCCCCCCTCCCGTCCCCCCTCCCGTCCCCCGCGGTTCTTCTTATAATCAAGTGGTTTTTACGAGAGGCTGTTACGTACCGTGTCAATATTTGCGACCCTGCTCTGTCACGATGAAACTCTTATTTTATCGGTTGCTCTTTCCTTCCTTCTCGTTTCTTACCAGAATCGGCAGATGAAAATATAATTTTCACTTTCCAACGTTTTTTTTTTTTTTTTTTTTTAATGATCGTTTGTGGGTTTTCAAGATAATGGATGAGTAATTATGCAATTTTTCTGCGCCAAGTTGCGTGGCCATGAGGGAACTGGAAAGTTGTATTAAGTCCATCGGTGGCTGACGACATTTTTTTCCTGCTCGTCCGAGTAATGGATAGTAATTTTTTTTTGGGAAAAAATATTTTTTTTTTTTTTTAAAGAAATTTGATAAATTACTACGAAGTTACTATTTGTCGAAAATTATTATATTTCTTTTTTGAATATTTTTTTTTTTAATAAATATCTGCTCTATAAATACTTTTTCTGCTTTCTTATTTCTTGTGGCAATTGACTCGCAAGAATAATATCTTTTTCTATGTGGAAACGTTAATTTGATTTTTTTATAAGGTGAGAACAAAATGTCTCGACACCCTTTGATCCAGAGAGTTGATGCAATTTATCGTGTCGTTTTACGACCTTGCGTCGTTTTATCACGGTACAATTGGAGGGACGAGACCGAAGGGCTTGATGAGGGAAATACAAACTGAGCCAGGAATCCGACGAAACCCAACGATCGATTCTATTTATTCTGTCTTTCCTCGAAGATATTTTCCCAAAATGCACATATATTTATATATATGATAAAGTTTGCTACACTCCATTCCTTTTCGACGACTAGATTAAACGAAAACGATAATAAATTTCTTAATTTTTTTTATCAAAATAAAAAAGTGAAAAAAAAAAAAACACAACATTATTTGTGGCATTGTTCGTTTGTTTCAGGTTCTTCTATCTGTACCACTTCTGTTTCTACGCGTATCACTACCGTTTCAACGGACAACACAGCAGCCTGGCGCTCGTGACGTCCTGGCTCTTCATACAGGTGAGTTGATATTTTGCTTCGGCTCCTCTCCCCTTCTTCCCACCCTCTCCAATCGTGTCTATCTCTTGTTCGAGAAGCTTTTGCCATCGAAGTCCGACAGATCATTCGGTTCTGTCTTTCCTCTTCGAAAGCCCACAATACGTCCCTAAAGCTAACAGTACCGGAAACGGTAACAATATTGGCAACAGTTTACCGTTGACGAAAGTCCTTGCGGAATTGAATCGTTCTCCAAATTCTTATAATTGTTATTTTCATCCCTCTCAGAGAAAACTTCGTTTCAGACGAATAAAATCGCGACTTTAACGAAAACGTTGGCAATTTTTCGAAACGTCGAGAAAGCACATTTGACAAAAATATCCGGTTCAAATATTTCCGTGTGCGTCAGGTCTGCGGAAATTCAAGTATCTAAATTTTTTACCAATTTTTTTTATGGATCATTAGTTGAGTGTCCTTTCAGTGAAATCGCACTGTTTTCTCTCGTGAGAACGAGACGTTCTTGCGAATTAATTTTGGGACTTGCGAGCAGCCGCCAGAAGCGTGCGTGAATACAGTTACTCAACATATCGAGAGAAACTACAGCTTTGAAAATGGTCTAAGCGTGCGGCCATCCTGCTGGCATTTGTATGACACGTGTCGGCGTTTTCCGTTCGCCAAGCTATCGCTCCGGAGCGAGAGCTGTCAGCTGCACGCTCACTATACAACCCAGTCCTGCACATGCATCGATAGTCACCGGGCAAAGATAGCTCCAAACTATCACTGTACATACAATATTTCTCTGTATTATACTCCTTTCACTCCCCCCCCCCCCCCTCCTATGTACTCGAAAAATAGTTGTGTAACGTTAATCTTTCCGATTGTGTTTCCTCATGGGGAAAGTTTCGCTTTGATGGATATTTGTGGTCAGATTTTCATGGAATCATGGTCGAAACTTTGAAGATCGAGTCCGTCCGTACTGATTTTGGTGTTACATAACGAATAGTTAACGAACTCGACGATCGCTTGCCGGTTGGTCATTTTTATCTGTGACAAATTGGGTTAAAGTTAATTTCACTACAGTTACCCACTGCTTTCCGAGCCTCTGGCAACAATCACCGTCTCATTATCTCATTATCCCGTCCGAGCCGTTATTAATTTTCCCGTCGTGGATTATCGACGATAGAAAATTGAATTTTGATCGCTGACGGAAATTTTTCGTAAAACTCAAGGTTCTGCTTCCTCACACAGGAAGCTATGTTTATTAATGCCATTACACTGCCGAAAGCATCGACAAGGATATCCTAACGGTAAAGTCGGGGGAATTTTCGAAAAACTCAAATTTACATGTTCTCAATTTTGCTCCAATCTCAATCTCTGGAATCTGTTATTATTCTTGTCTATGTGAATTTTTGTCATTTTTCTATTTTTATTTTTATGGTATTGAATTTCTTGTACGATTTTCCACGATATGTAATAAAAGTTCTAAATTAACATATATTTTGTTACAAAATTTTTTGCATACAGTACGAACCGAGTCGACTATCACGACTGGTCCAGTTTCCATGACTGTCGCATCGAACGTGATTCATACTACTGAAAAAAAAAACATTTCTTTTTACTAATACGAGAAAAATGATGATTGATGGCATTTTGGAAAGCAAAATTTCCTGTTGCCTATTGAAAAATTTCACCCGGTGTTAATGGAATTTCTTTGATACTGTTTCGATATCCTTAGCGACAAAAAAAAAATCAAATTAAATGTAAATTATCAGAAAATATAGCCAAAAGATTTCGAATAAATCTTCTTGATTCTGGCGCGTGGAAAAGGAATTTTCAGACTGTAATCTCACAATTGATTCTTTTATAACAATCCTTTCGCTCATTACATTCTTCGTGTCTCATCAGAAAGGGAAAATCGTCTGATGGATGACGATTTATTAATATTCAAGACATATTTTTTTGATCACCTCTAGGAATCCGGCAGTGAGGAGAACCTACGATCGGTCACAAGGGAGGCTTCCGGCGAGCATCCGCGGGGGAGAGAGAGAGAGTGATGGAGTGAGAGAGTGAGAGAGCGTAAGAGAGGAGAGCTGGTACGGTTCGGAACGAATTTGGCGAATTTCCATATAAATTTGTTGCCAGCGTGGAGAGAGAAAGGTAGAATGAGAGGAGCGCGGAAGAGTTCGTAGCCACGAGTGGTCCTGTTCGCGAAGCACGGTAACCGAGAGGGAATTGCCGCTTCGATCGGCTACAGCTTTGCTACTCGCTGTACCGCTACCGATCCTTCTGCCGGGCTGTAACACCGTAGTGGAGGACGAGGCGTTCACCCGACAATCTTCCAATCAAACTGTCCAGCCTCCGTGAGAATCATTTCGCCAACATAAAATTCGGAACTGATTCGGGTCTTTGCTTATAAATCTGGATGAGAGAGGGAGAGAAGTTTAAGGGATGCGTGGTGTCTGAATTAAACTGGCGGTGCGGTATAACAACGAAAGTAAGACAATGCGGACCAAATCGGCGATGTCACGAATTTCCGGTATCGTTACCGGAAGTGAACGTGATGCACGGAGACAATTACTCGTAAATGTCACTAATTTCCAGGCATGTGACGTAAGAGGAGGAGTAGCGATGTAAGAATGAAACCGTATGGTTCTCCGTGATTGCTGTGAGTGTCTTTCGGTGTCTTTGGGCGTCTTTGAATGTCTTTGGATATCTTTGGATGTCTTTGGACGTCTTATTAGGGTCTGAGGGAGTCTGAGAATGTTTTGATGGGAAAGTCACGAAATGCCGTTACCCTAGTAGCGATTAAGTTATATTATTTTTATTACTTAATTTTTTTAATATGTTCGCAAATTATTGTCGTCATTTATGACCGCTCATTGATTACGGCTCTTTCAGCACTCGATGGTTTACTTCTTTCATCACTACGAACTGCCAGTGATCCTTCAGCAAGCGCAACTGCAACAGTTGTTAGTGCGAAATCATCCGGCTCCTACGGCACATCCGTCGACGCCCAGTACAGCGGCGTCGACACCCGGACCGTCGCCGACACGGACGCCATCCGGTAGCCCGAGTCCATCGACGCCGACCACTGAACAGACGCAGCAGAATTACATAAGCGAACTTACGCAGCTAGAACAGGATCCGGACAATTCCGGTGGCTCAACCACCTCCGGTACTTTGACGTCGGAAACTTCCAGATTGCCAAGCGCCACACTGGAAGGTTTGGGAGTTCATTTCTTTTCGATTTGCAAATTTCTTTTTTTTTTTTTTTTTCATAGTTGTTAGTCAGCCTATCGCATCTTTTTTATTATCGATCTTCAATCAATAATACACATAATCATCAATAATGATAATGATAATAATGTATACATTCCATGGTAAATATTATTGTTAATATTATTATCTTCATCGATTTTATCATAATTGTTATTACGATTTATTTAATTACAATTATTATTGCAGTAATTAATGATATTACACTTGTAAATTTATAAATTTCAACTAATTCATGGTGGTAAATTATTTATGTTCGTCAATCTTACGGGCTGGCAGAAATTAAAAAAAATTAAAATCGCAATAGACACGTGTGCGTATTTACGGAGACAAGTGAATAAACAACAAAGTGCAAAATGTTATTCGAATGGAGGAGGAAATGTTTACCCGAAATTCGGAGCGCAATAGTCGTACGCAACATCCAGGAATAATTTCACACAGCAAAATTTCCGCAACCTGCGTATACCATATATCGTAAATGTATTGATCGCGCTCTGCATCCGTTGGACAGAATTTGCTCCAACCAAATTTCCATAATGAGGACGTACAGTCGGCGATGAAATTTTACGATCGAAGCTTGATCAAAATTCGAAAAATCGTAGCCCGAGAGCACAATGATTTTCAGTGTAGTGGTAAAAAATGATGGATAATTGTTATTAATGTTATACACGGAAAACAGAGTGGGGGTGAAAATGATCAACTCAATTAATTAGTGAAACCATGCATACGTGGGTGGATCATAATTCGTTACTTTTTTAACAAATATTTATTTTTTTATAATTAATATGTTCGTTTGAACGTTCATCCATTAATATAATTATTGGTTCAAAATAATTGTATATTTATTCGTTTATATGTGTGTATTTATTCGATGATTCGGCTGGGGTGAAATGTTTATTTGTTTTAATAATTATCAGAAAATGTAGAATACAAAATTTGTTCCGTTCCGACAGTCGATTAAATATGTCTTATGACTTGTACCTGCGTGATTCTAGGTGCACTAATTATTTGAACGCGGCGTTTCCGAGGTATACGATGAAACCCGAAAGCGGCGTTTCAGAGGTGGGAACTTAATCGCGAAGTCTAAGAGGTCTATTGAGGTGGTCCTCGCAAATAGTGTTGATGTCGAATAAATTTTTGAGGAATTAGAGGAATTTGGAAACCTTTCTGGATTGTATTAAAATCTGAAACTGAAATTAAGCATGTTAAAATGATGAAAAATATTTATTTTGTATAATAATAATTCCAAAATATTTCTGGCCAAAGAACTGCGGTCGATGATCAATTAGCAATATGCTATATAGATGAAAGGAGAATGGTTTGTTATGTCAAAGAATAAACTGTTACATGTCATATATTGTTAATAAGTTCACTACTACACTAATTCTAAAATATTCTTGGTAATAATAATAACCATGAGAGAACGTTCATTGGTCCTCCAACGGTTCGAGGGCTAATGAAATGTTGGAAGACAAAATCTAGAAAAAATTATTATGGTTAAAAAAAATATCCTCGTCGCTGTTGCAGCTGAAATTTTTTTTCTCTTTTTACAGTGGCGAGCGTCGAGTCATCGGAGGCGACTTCTTCTCATGCAGCTGTGGAAAAATCATTTCCGATGACCGAGGAGCAAGACGGAATTTCGTCGAATGTTCCGACGGACGAACGTAAGGAAGCGTCGTGTTCTGAGGGTTTCAAGGTAATCGATGGGTCGTCATCATCTGAGTCCTCAACGACAGAGACGATCGATGAAACGAAAAGTTTGCCTCCGAATTCAAATTGCGACGACGCTTAAAAAAAATTCTCTACAGCAGATCGAGTCACTCAAGTTTGAAAATGAAATAAATTTAATGGAACTCGTAGAGGAAACTGAGAGTGCAGCCGTCCGACAAATATCGAAAATACGGTTGTACGGCAGAAACAAATCGCGGCGATTCTCGATCGAGTGCGGTTAAAAAAAACTTGCACTCAACTTATATCTCTGCTACCCGATGATCCACGTTTTTTATTCTTGTTAATTTATCATTCATTGTTCTGGTATCGGAAATGCGGTTCATTGACGAAAAGATGAAACCGAAAATAATACAGTATAAATTTTCAATTGAACGAGAAAAATTTTTTAAATTGTAGATCGTCGCGGTGATAGAAATGTTTGGTAAAGTGTACAGATATTTTTTATCACACGGAAGTGAGTCGCAGGCTATTCTGTCGACGGAATATCGAGTACGCCATCGTTCAAATACATATATATATATGTGTATGTATATATATATATATATATCGAGCGATCGATAAGTATCGGCATTGTAGACATAATATTATAATTAGTGTATATGCTGTTGCGAGAGAAAGTACGAGGAAAATAACGAAAAATGCTGATGATAAGAAAGTTGGAAAAAACGAGAGTAAAAAAAAAGTTTAAACAATTTTTCAACTTCTGTTTCTACGATCTCCATGAATGATTCACTGACCTGTCCCAACATCTTTCGCTGATATTTATTTTTTAAAATACACGAAAAAGTAAACGTGTACGATATTGACAGATTGAGTATTTGTTGATTATTTTGTACTCTAAGAACGATCGATTCTTTCTAAAATTCGAAGGTAAAAACGTGGCCGAATTTTCGCCGTCATTTGGCCGTGAAATAGTGAAATCATTTTGCATTTTTTCCCGAAAAAATAATGTATACATTTTTATCGATCCTGCAACGTTGTTCCAGTGAGAACAAATGACGCAGCCTTGTCGTAGGCTTTTTAAACATCTCGCGTGATATTGCTTCGACAAACAAATACCAATAACCTGAATCGATAAATAGAAAAAAACGAGGATGCGACCGTGAGATTTGGTGGAGCTTCCGTCGCCTTTTTATCGTCCCTGCACAGTAAAAGGGGTTCACGCACTTCACTAACATTTCTCGTTCACGAAGCTCTACAATTTTTTTTCTTTTTAATGATTCAATAATTTTTTTTCATCATCATACCGCGTTGTTTAAAGATTTTTGTTGGTGATAACAAAAATATTTTGAAATCAGGGGAAAAAAGATATTACAGTCGTTTGTGGACAAGAAATCCGTTTGCTGAATGTGCGAGCCCTTTTTTACTGTCTAAGTTGAAACTTACTATAATATATTATGAAAAATAGTTAATTCCCCTCTGTAAAATAAAAAAAAGAATGTTTGTCTATACATATGTATGTATATACATACATATATATCCATATACACATATACACACATACACATATATCTATATACGCATATAAACATATTTAAGATGATTTCTTCTCGAGTTTTTTTTTTTGTTTTTGTTGTACATAATGAATCACTTATCCTACCGACTTTCTTCTATGTACCAACTATCACGATAAAAATGATGGAAATACTACGATTATTAACGATACAAAATAAATGGTAAATATCTTAACGCAATTATTTTTTCCCTACAAATGACTCTACAATTTTCTTATATAGGGAAATTATTGTGACGTTAATTTCTAAAATTTGAAAACTGACGAGCGATGCCGAGCATTGTGTAAGTCTCTCGTTATAATTGACGTATCGCTAATGAGACTAATTAAGGAAATTTCTACTCAGTCGTACCACGAATGTGGCTCAAAGAAATTGACATTGTCGAAATGGAATACTCCCAAACGCGATATATGGGATCTTGGGAGGATTCTATGAAAATGCTCCCCTTGGATCGCTAACCATCGGCTAATTAATGAAGCCTTTGACTACACTGTGAAACAAAAGCAATTCCATTCGCAATCATGACTACGAAAACGTGAAAACGGTGGTAAATTATTGTTCGAGCTTCCGAGAACATGATACATTAAAACAAAAAGTGGGAGTCCTCGCTTCGAATCTTCTTACATCGTGATTACCATTGTAACGCGATACGCTACCCCAGAACCGGCAATCACGTTAATTATTCTCAAATAATATTCCTTCCTCCTTTCGACTCCATCGTAGCATTCTTTTGCTTATTTCGATGTCGAACATTTGTTTGACAAGACCGTTATTTATTCAATTATTTAGATTATATATGGGACAAGTGCGTTGTGCAAAAAATAAAAAAATTGGAATTTCCGAATTGTAATGATTGAAAAGGCTAGAAAAATTCGAAAACTTCAAAAGAGTAGGCTCAAAGGGTTACGACGAAAATAAGGTTGTTACTGCTTGTCTAAAGGTGATTATTGGATGTTTTCGAATGCTTTGATGTGTCTACGAAAGCGAGACTTCCGGTATGCGGAAGAAAAATAGAGAGGAAAGAAGAAACCGACTACGTTTCAACCGTAAAAAAAAAACAGCAGAGCGTACGAGTTTGATTCCAGAGTTTTCTGGGACGCCGAAACAGACAAATAGCTTCGTCGGGAGACCTCAGAAAAATCAGGAAACGAAGCCCGCACAGGGTGTGTGTACAGTGGTGGGATAGATGGAACGAGAAAACACGTCCGGCGGTAAAAGAGACTCGCTTGTACCTTACAGATGCAACGATTTATTTCAATTACAGTATAATTTGGTGTGAATCGCAGGGACTCTGGAATGTCAACTGTCGAACCCAATATCAATTCTTTTCCCCTCGCTTTTCTAGCTTGCACTTCATTCCTTTCTTTTTCCTTTACTGTTTTTAAAATACCTTTCTTCACTAGTAATGGAAACAGGTGTTTGCGTTAAATATTGATACTTGGCCGCGTATCACGGTTTTATTTGTGTAAAAAAAATTCATTTAATCGAGTCCGTTTCGAGAAGCTCTTCGAGAGTTGTTTCGTTGTACAAACAAACCCTCGGGGCGTGTTCGAGCGTTTCATCGATGTTACATCTCGGCTTTCTCCTATTTAATTAATATTCGCAGGAGAGAGAGAGAGAGAGCTTCGGCGAACGGACTACGGAGACTCGGGTCAAAGGGGAGTCTCTTCTGACCGATATAGACAGTTCGACCATTCGGACTTTCGTCGGGAGGGAATATAAAGCCCGTTCTGCAGCTGGATGACCGATGAAAGATAGCCGGAGGCATCGAACTTTGGCGGTAAACAGTTAACTTCTCGCCGGTCCGCCAAAAGCTGGATTTTCCTGAAGGTAAACGTGGAATTGTGGATTCGGTGAAATTTGCATGATATTGACATTTGGATTTTAGTATTTAAATGGAGACGAGAACTTTACGAGAATCTTATTGCAGCGCGTTGTATGAATAGAAAAAAAAACTGTGGCAATGTGTTCAGCGTTGAAAATTAAGTAAACTTTTCTTTTTGGAAAAATTCGCTGTGACGCACGGTTCTCAAGATACAAGCGATTGAAGATATTAGCCAATGAGGCGTAGCGCACGAGGGAGCGCCTATGCGCTCGCGCGTCCTCATTGGCCGGTAGATTAATCAGCTTGTATCTCGAAAACTATGAACTCCAGGTGAATTCTGCAAAGGAAAAGTTCCTTCAGTTTTGACCGGGGAAAGCGAGTAAATAGTTTTTATTGCCAAATAAAAAAAAAAAAAATTCGACCGTGTTAAAAAGCAAAAAAAAAAACAATGAAAATTTTGTTATCTCCGTATGTGACTTTAATGTCCTTCAGACTCGTTGCCGGGTGATATGACACGCGGTACTCCAGTATTAACGGTAAATTTAGTGTCCCTCGAGGGAAGCCGCGGGAGTTCTCGTATACACCGCTAGGTTTATATCCGAGAAGGGCTCCACAGGGGCCAAATTTGCATCCGACCAACGCAACCACGGATTACTTTATTTGATTGGCTGCCCAAGGGTAGCCGTCAGCCGACTTGCCAACGATACGAACGCGTGGAAAGGAATATACGAAATTAAACGCTTCAAACGCAGCAGCCGGAGGGGCTTTTCATTCATCGATCCGCAGTGGACAATTTCGAATTACTGTTTTCGGCTGAGATCGGACTTTCGGAATTAAAAAAAATCTTCCTTAATACGAAGGGCTCAGTATTTTTCCCAATTCAACCTCTTAATTTAACACCCATTTTGCTAGATGTCTACTCGTGGTCTCTTGGTATCGCGATTTTTAAGGATGTCGTACAGTCTCGCCAACGGGAGATTCAGAAAAAATTTTAAATCCTCCTGAACAGGATGAAAGCCTGAAAAAACCTTCTCGGAGATGGAAGGTGTTGCAAAGATTGTTTTCACGAATTAGTAATTCCAATTAATTATTAACAAATTATAGAAAAATATAATTATTCAAGAAATCTCGGTAAAGAAGATTGCCGTGGATTTTTTTTTTTTTTTTTTTTCGGTTTCGCTTTCACCCGTTATAAAGTCGATCCTATGATGCACCGGGCCGACTATCGCTTTAATGATAACACAAATCTTCTATCAATTTCCGACGTCTTGTCGTAATTTCGGACGTCGGAACAGCGACGTGGCTGAGACGGTCTCGAAGAGAGGAAGGAGAGACTCACTCGATCGTCGACGTAAAATAAGCATCTGGTTTTAATAAGAATCGGCTTATCCCGAGAAACAATGGACTGTCGCTTGCAGCAACACAGCCGAGGACCGATTGGTCCATTCTTGCATAGACGACAACAGCTTTTCTCCTCCGCCCTTACTCGTGCTGTCATACACCTTAGAGCCGTTTTACCCCGACGTCCTTCGCCGTTACACAATTTCTCTCTCCTCTCTCTCTCACGAAAATAATCTTGCTTTTTATTGCTTCATTTTTTCTTAATAAAACATTAAACATTTGTCATGTGTCAGATACAGATGCGCCTGCTTTTGTAACGGCAAGCAATAGCTGAGAGAATGGAAAATTACTCCGAGCCTTCGGTAACAAAGATAAACAGCCAAGAAATTTTTATTGATTTTCCTTTTTTCTTTTTTTTAGGGTGTAAACCGTTTCTGAAGAGGAGATTTATTTGAACGTTCCGAATACTTTTTCGTTGAAATCTTAATTTTTCGTTGACCATAACAAAGTTTCCTCTGTGAGGAAACTAAATTATACATTTTTATTTCAGATATTAATTTTTATATTTCTCAGCTGTTGTTCTGGCTTCAAAAGTATTTCCTTCATTGTCCGAAAGAATAATACGTGTGTGTTAGGAGTTTTCAAAGACTAAGAACGGTAAAAGAGAGAAAAATCCGTTCTCGGATACGCTCAGGATATTTATCGTTGTATTTTTAAAGTCCAGAAAAAAATTCTTTACTTTTTCTCACCGAATGTTCGCGTCATCTTAAACTGACTGCGTTTAGCATGCGAAGCAAGTGTGCGAACCTCATAAAAGTCACGAATGAATCGATAACGAGGATTCCGATAAGCGAGTGAAATCTCATTGCGGCGAAGGAACGAGGGCTTCTCCCTCTGCCCATCAAATTTTCGTCTTTTTACATTCGATTATATAATCCTTCAGCGTTCGTTAAATTTATTATCCGACGACCTGTAATGTCATTATCATCGTTTCAATATTCCGACGTCATATTTTTATTTTGCATATAATTTACCGAAGACTGTTGTATTTTTTTCTACTAACAAATGCACGCGTTAATCTTCCACAAATTATTAATATTTTTTTTTTCATTTATTTTTAGTGGCAAAAAAATTATACTGGACAACGCATGGGTAAGTTTTTTGTTTTTTTTTTGTTCGACTATTTCTTAACCGTGACGTTTAAAATAATTCAAAATTAACAAACATTCTTTTTAAGATAACAATTTCACATGCTGAAAAAAAAAGGAAAAAATGCACAGACGTATATTGAAGTGTGACAAAAGGTCAACGGTATCCGAAACAGAAACTTTACCTAAAAAATTTGAAAATTTACATTTTCATAACGCTTGCTCATCAGTATTGAATTTATTTATTTGTATAACACTTATTCACTATGCCCCTAATTCTCAAAGCTTTTTCTACAACAAAGCATTTACTATATTCTTGGCTTCCTCATAGAGCAAGGGCATAATATTAATCTGCGAATAAAGGGCATAATATTACTTTATTTTATTCATGAATAAATATTCAATAAAAAAAAATGTCATTCAAAGAAAAGTACGAATTCTCCATGAAATTAAAAAAATTTCAAAATGGAATAAAATTAATTTGATGAAAAATGCAAAGTCGCCCAATAGGTCACGTAATGAAGACGCCCAAAAGTTGACGCAAGAGTTGCTTGTAATCGACGATAGCGTGTAATTAAAATAGTTTCCCCGTCTCGTCTTGCATAACTCCGTTCCTAACGTATAGCTGTCGATACGACCCGACGCGGCGACGAGAATAAGCGGGACTGCCGAAAGTACCGATAGCGCGACGGTAAGGCTCCAATTTCGCCTCTCGCCGAACACTCGAGACGAAACTTTCTTCCGATCCTTGTATGACAAACAAAAGTAAAGTAATCCGAGGATGCAGTTTCATTGATATTTCACAAGTTTAGTTATGTAATTTAAAGTGGCAAAAGATACCGTTCAACGAAGGACAGGTATTGTCTACTCCAAAAAATCCATAACCTACCTAAAAAATAATGACAAAAAAAAAATTAAAATATCGCGCCAAAGTCCGTGCCAGGTATTTTCGAAGAAATAAAAAATAGCATACAAAAAAAAAAAAATTGAACATTTTTTATTATATTTTGCAGAAACATTGAGTAAAAAACTGTCTAATATTTTTTCTTGAGTGCGTTTTTTTTTTTTTTTTTTTTAATATTTTGAAACATTCCGAACACCTTTTAATTCGAACCTCGGTTTTTTTTTATTTTTTTTTCAGTACAATTTCCTTTATGAGGAATGAAAAATGGGAAAATATCGGAGATTGATAGTTGAAACTCTAGTTTTGCTCTGCGCACGAATCCGAAGCGGACAAGTATACGACACAATAGAACA